>JARQOD010000002.1:554738997-554973065 GCA_033576555.1 Oophaga sylvatica | reverse complement strand
AAAAGGGAAAAACTTCAAAAAATAGGGGCAGAAAATTTCAGTGAAAATTTTTCTACAATAAGATAGAATTTTGGGAAACACATTGTTTTGTTTGCTTGCACGACCCGTTATATCTCCATTGTAGCCGGGATGATTTTCACAATTGTTAATTAGTGTCTGTGAACCTTAAGAGAGCGATAAATTTGTACAGCAATTTACTTTAATTCCCAAACCCCCTTAAATCTCACTCCTGTAGAGTGTAAGTTTTATGGCACCATTTTCCTCTTTCCGTATCTGTAATTTTAATTTTAAAAGACCACTCTTTTCTTTGAACAGCCCTTGACAATTTTTAAAAAAATCCCTTTTGTATCGCTTTAGTATAAAAAGGCGAAAGTAATGTTTTTTCTAAAAAGTTTTCATACCTTAAATTTTAACTAAAATTTTATGGGCAATGATACTTAAAAATAATAAACCTTTTAAAAAATATGAAGAACTAGACATTCGGTGCCTTGAAGTGATTTAAATCCCACTTTTTGCCAAAAAAAAATTAGTCTTTAAGATTGACCGCTTTTCAACCGGGGTCGAGGACGGAAAAGGGGGAAAAAAGGTTTTTAATTAAAGGGGAAAATGTTAAAATGAACATTACTTACAATATAAGTGTCATCTTTCAAAAAATATCCTTAAAATTAAAAAAAGGAAAGATTTATTTTTTCTTGTTAACTACTTAAGTCTCTAGAATTTAGTCTCCATCCTTTACAGTATTTCAGAAACAAGTTTCAAATTAAACAAATAAAAAAACCCCTTTTTAATTTTCTCCTACAATTTATTTAAATAGAAAAAACACCATTTTTAAAAATAAAAACTAATTTTTCGAATGTACTTTACAAGGAAGCAAAAATTTAAAATTCGGACCAAAATAAATTCCAAAAAAAGGGGAGTCAAATTTAAAATTTTTTCTTTATAGTTTTGCCGAAAAATTTTTCCGTCCATAAATTTTTTACAAAGACTTTTTAGAAAGATCTTTCACTCTTTGTCTGTGTCAGTGAAAATCATGGCAAAGGAACAACTTAAAGCCAAAAAGGATTAAAACTTATGGCGGATGGGGAAGAACTCTCACCACCGATTTTTCTTCAAATTTGTTTCAATTAACCTTTAAAAAAAAAACCCAACTATTGGCAAAAAAAAAACATTGGGCCAACACTAAGTTTTTCTATAAAGCTTCCTTTAAACCCTGGTCTCTGGAGTGGGGGACTAAAAATAAGTAGCATTACACTTTTAGGACAAACAAAAGAAACAACAGCATTGTAACACCCTAGATTTATGAAAACTTGGAAAAAAAGGAAATTTTAAACTTGCATTACGCTATAAATATATTTACAAAGAAAGTAAATAAAAATTGATAAATTAAAATGGGCCCATCAGTCTAGCATGGCAATTTTTTCCGGGTAGGACTCAAAACCTAACTTTTATCAAATTTTTAAAAATTTTAACATATTTATAAATTTTTGTAGCTCTTAGCTACACTTTCAGTGGATGCAACATTAATTAAACATTTTACCCCATACTGGAAATTAGAGATAGCACTTTGCCTCGGGGGTGAAATTTTGGGTTTCGGACCACCACTTTAACAAAATTTAGTCGAATGAAATCGCCGACTATCAGAAAAAGCCGGAGTTCCGACCGAAACCCGACCCCAATGCAAGTCAATGGGGAATAAAAGTCGGCAGTGAGTGGAGGACAGTAAACACACCTACAGTGCCCATTTCAATGCCAACTACATCAATTCTTATTACTTAAGCTTGTCAACCTTAATTTACTTTATAATAATAGTAATGCATTGAATACTGTGGGTTATTTGGCTAAAGTTGTGGGGGGGGGGCAGGGCTGGCTCCAGGATTTCGTGGGCCATGGGCGAAAGAGTCTCAGTGAGCCCCTTTAACACATACCACAATTCATGATGCTCCGATATGGCAGAGTAATATAGGTATAGTACAATGCTAAATACTTCACTTCTTACATTACATGAGTGATATCTATTGTAAATTCTACAATAGCTCAAAAACCGGTCAGTATAGTCCTCCATACAGTATTATGGGCACCACATAGTGCGCCATACAGAATAATGAGCCCCATATATTGCTCTATACAGAACAATGAGCCCCATATATGATGCTCCATACAGAATAATGAGTCCCATATATGATGCTCCATACAGAAAAATGAGCCCAATATAATGCTTCACACAGTATAATGAGCCACATATATTGCTCCATACAGAATAATGAGCCCCAAATATTGCTCCATACATAATTGGTCCCATATAATGTTCCATTCAGTATATGATGAGCTCCACATAATGCTACAGTATATGACGGTCCCGATATAATGTGCCATACAGTATAGGACGATCCCCATAGAGTATAATGAGCCCCACATATTGCTCCATACAGTATAATGAGTCGCATATAAAGCTCCATACAGTATATGATGGGCCCCATATATTGCTCCATACAGAATGGGCTCCATATAATGCTCCATACAGAATAGGCCCCATATGTGCTCCATATGATGCTCCATATATAAAGGGCCCTATATGATGCCCCATAAATAATGAAACCCATATGATGCTATAGTATATGATGGGCCCTATATAACTCTCCAAATATAATGCTCCAAATATAATGGTCCCCATATATAATGGGCTCCATGTGATGCTCCATATATAATGTGCCCAATATGATGCGCCATATAAATGGGCCCCATATGATGCTTCAGTATATGATGTGCCCCATGGATGATGCTCCAATGTATGATGGGCCTATATGATGCTCCATATATAATGGGCCCCATATGATGCCCCAGTGTATAATGGGCCCCGTATATGATGCTCCAGTGTATGATGGGTCCCATTTATAATGCTCCAGTGTATGATGGGCCCAAATATAATGCTCCAGTGTATAATGGGCCCTATCTATGACGCTCAAGTGTATGATGGGCCCCATATATAAATCTCCAGTGTATAATGCTACCCATATATTGCTCCAAACATTAAAAAAATGAAATACCTCGCTGGGCACTGCTCTACTCTGGACTCCTCAGCGTCACCATCTTCCAGCTCTCTGCACTGTGACTGTTCAGGCAGAGGGCGCACAGATGAAACGTCATTGCGCTCTCTGATCTGAATGTCGCTGTCAGGAAACGCAGAAGACGTCACAGCGGTGGAGCAGGGGGAGGTAAGTATTGCAAGTGCTGGGGCCCTGAGCAAGCAGGGGGGGCACACTCATGGGTGCCGGCACTGGCATAGGGCCCCTCATAGTATGCCGGTGTCTCTGACGGCGAGTGGGCCCTCCCACCTGCTCAGGGAATCGGCACTTGCCCTGGTCCACCAGGTGCTGACGCCGACCCTGGTGGGGGTACAGCCCAGTTAGGCAGGTGGAAAAACTGGCATATGTTGAGACGTAGGCTGGACGTTCATCAGCTGCAAATGGATGAAATGGAGAAGTCGGAGGAAGAGGAGGACAAAGCGAGCCATTTTGCTGGCAACCTATGTGTCATCAGGGGAAAGTGGTACAAAATCCTTTGAAACCCAGGCATGGTTCATTTTAATGAAGGTGAGATCACCTACATTTTGAGTCGACAGCCGGGTCTTTCTTTCTGTCAGGATTGATCCAGCAGCACTGAAGACTCTTTCTGATAGCACACTATCAGCAGGGCAAGTGAGCTCCTGTAAGGCATATTGTGCCAATTCAGGCCAGATGTCCAGTTTATAGGCTCAGTAGTCAAAGGGGAATGAACTGTGAGGGAGAACATCGATAGGGGAGGAGAGGTAATTTGGAAACATAGTTGTCAAGTGCTGTCTCCTGTCTGTTGCAATCGATTCAGTATTACCAGTCGTGTGAGTGTTACTCGAGAAATCAGACCACAACATGGTTATGAAACCCCTGTCTCCAACGCCACTTCGGCTATGTGCACCACGAACACCTCTTCCATGTTGCCCAGTACGGCTCGTGGCTAGAGTTGAGCGATACTGCCCGATATCCTAAAATATTGGATCGGATTTGATCGGCCTGATACTCAAAAAGTATCGGGTATCGCCGATCCGATACCGGAAACACAATGCAAGTCAATGGGACAGAAATATCGGAACTAAAAAAAAACCATTCTTTCCTTGTAAACACTAAATATACACACATAGAATACATATATATATATATATACATGTCATTGTGACATATATATACACATATATTTATAGTTCATACACTTCTACATAGTAAAATAGCCTCTGATTCAATTGCCGGGTAATGCCGGCATTTGTGAAAATACAGAAGCACCCGACATGAAATGACACATGGTTTACATAGAGTTAACCATGTCTTTTCATGTAGTTTGATATCTGGTTTTCACAAACAATTACATGAGTGTATGTGTGCAAAATTTTACACCTGTAGGGGTTAATTAAAGGTGTAAATTTGTTGTAAAAAAACAGACTTTTTTGCTACAAATTTACACCTTTAATTAACCCCTACATGTGTCAAATTTTGCACACATACACTCATGTAATTGTTAGTGAAAACAATATATCAAACAACATGAAATGACATGGTTAACTCTATGTAAACCATGTGTCATTTCATGTCGACTTCTGTATTTTCACATAAGCCGGCAATTGAATTAGCGGCTATTATACTATGTAGAAGTGTATGAACTATAAATATAAATATATGTGTCACAAATTCAATGACATGTATATATATATATATATATGAGGTGTAAAATTGTTGAAAAAAATTGCGTGGGCTCCCGCCCTATTTTCTCAACCAGACAAAGCCAGCGAATGGGGGCAGATAATAATAGCCCAGAGAGGGACCATTATTTTTGGCCCCCCCCGGCTACTAACATCTGCCCCCAGACACCCCAGAAAAGGCAAATCTATAATTGGATTCGCCCTTTCTGGCACTTTGCCCGTCTATTCCCATTGCCCTGTAGCGGTGGCGAATGGGTTAATAAGGGGTTAAAGCCACCTTGCTATTGAAAGGTAAGTTTAAGCCAGGTTAATAATTGAGAGCTGTCAATTAGACAACTATCAATTATTAATCCTATTGTATGAAATAAAAATAAAACACACACACTTTAATAAAAAATAATTTTAATGAAATAAACACACAGTTTTTGACAATATTTTATTTTACTGCCATTCCTTGTGAAGCCCTTGTTCACCTGTAATAAAAATAAAATAATAAAGCAACATTATTCTTACCTATCCGATGTTCATTCAGGTCCCCGATGTAATCCTTCTGAAAGGGTTAATGTTTACTGCAGAGACTGTAAACCCCCGAATGAATGAGCTCCTCTCCTGGCCGACAGGAGAGGAAGTGGTTAGCATAATTTATTGCTTTCCACTTTCACTTCAGGTCAGCCAGGGACACCCACAGCATCAGTGACGTCAGAGGGAATCCCGGCTGACCTGAAGTGAACTGATTAACAAAAAGGATCCTCTAAAAAAAGCTGGGTCCCCCCTATTTTTGTTAACCAGCCAGATGAAGCAGACTGCTGAGGCCTGGCTTTTCAGGCTGGTAAGGATCCAATATCCATGGACCTTGCAAGCCTGATAATACCAGGCCACAGCAGTCTGCTTAGCTTGGCTGGTTAACAAAAATAGGGGATCCCCTCGAAAAAAAAATGGCGTGGGGATCCCCCTATTTTTGTTAACCAGCCAAGTAAAATGCAGACTGCTGCGGCCTGGTATTAAAAGACTGTCAAGGCCCATGGATTTTGGCCCTCAACAGCCTAAAAATACCAGGCTGCAGCAGCCCCACAAATGGCGCATCCAAAGATGCGCCAATTGTGGCACTTTACCCGGCTCTTCCCACTTGCCCTGTAGTGGTGGCAAGCGGGGTAATAAGGGGTTAATGTCACCTTTGATTGATCGGTGACAATAAGCCCGGTTAATAATGGAGAGGCGTCAATAAGACACCGATCCATTATTAATCATAGTTTGTAAATTTTAAAAAAAAAACACAACAAGAAAAAAATCTTTTAATGAAATAAAATACCACACAGTTTTCATTATTTTTATTACACTCTCATTCCTGCGACGCCATCGATCTCCTGTAAAAAACAAAAATAATAAACCAACACAAATACCACCTGTCCGACGCAGTCCAAGATAACGAGTGTCCCACGACGAGTCCAGCTCTGCTACATCTGGATGACAGGCTGAGCCTGACATCCACATGGAGCAGAGCTGCTTACCAGCTGCTTCCCCGTCGGAGACGTCATCCAGACTGGTTTACGGCCAGCTGTCGCGAGAGTACAGCTGGCCGAGATTACCCAGTACCCGGCAGTCACTGCAGTTATCGCGAGATTCTGCACGTGACTGCCAGGGACAGGGTAATGGCGGCCATCCAGGAGGACGTGACCGCCGGGGAAGGGGATCTTCTGACAGGTAAGTGCGGACTCTGCTGAGTCCTGACACCTGAAAGACCCGACCGACACTGACAGTGACTAGAGTTGAGCGATACTTTCCGATATCCAAAAGTATCGGAATCGGAATGGTATCGCCGATAACATTAAAATATCGGCGATACCCGATACCGATACTGGAAGTCCCATGTAAGTCTATGGGAACAAAATATCGAAATTAAAAAAAACCCATTCTTGCCTTGTTGGTTAATTGTACATGAAGGAAAACAAGAAAGAGTAATGTAGAATGTATTGGGGAAGGTTGAGGAGACATTAAAGGCATAGATGTTTAACCCAATCAAATGGAATAGCATAAATATTTTTTTTTTAAAGATGTTCGGATTGACGAAGAAATTGACAATGTTGTTAACGTTTTTTCTATTTTGGCAAATATGTATATTACACAACTTCCATGCTCTTCATCTTCACCTTTTTAACTTTTCACACACTTTCTCCTTCATAATCTTCTGCAGCATCATCTTTTTCATCAAATTATTCTTCATCTTCACCTTCTTTATCTTCTTCTTAAACTTCTTGCTATTCATCTTTGTTAACATTACTCATATTCTTCTTATTAAACTATTATTCTTATTCATATTCTGCTTCATCTTCTTCATCATATTCTTATTTGTGACAGAGAATCCTGTACTTGTAATCTGTCAAAGTATGAATTTTTCATCCTTCCGTTCTTGCTGTCACAAAAGATTTAAATTACAACAGTATTTGTCCGTGTTCAGTTTAGCCTGCAGCAGCAGGCATTTTCCAGGGGCACCACGAGGAGGAACGGACTCACCCCCATACACTGCTTAGTCTTCTTCTGCTTAGAATTTAGAGCATATATTTTGCTCTTCATTTTGGTCTTATACTTCATGTTCTTCTGCTTTTAGATCTTCTGCTTATTGTTCTTGTGTCTCTTGTTCCGTATCTTGTATTTGTAGCACAATCTTGTACCAGCTGATGTTACTGGGACACGGTTACTAAGCAGGAGGTACCTGTGCTCCAAAGCACTACCAAGGACCAGCAGACGTTGCTGGAACTCGGATACCGAGATGGAGGCACCTAGGCCAAAGGCACTGTGGAGAACCAGCTGACGGTACTGGAACCCGGAGGGGCAGCAGAAGGAAAAGAGCCAATGGCACAACCGAGGACCAGCTGACGTTACTGGGACACGGTTACTAAGCAGGAGGTACCTGTGCTCCAAAGCACTACCAAGGACCAGCAGACGTTGCTGGAACTCGGATACCGAGATGGAGGCACCTAGGCCAAAGGCACTGTGGAGAACCAGCTGACGGTACTGGAACCCGGAGGGGCAGCAGAAGGAAAAGAGCCAATGGCACAACCGAGGACCAGCTGACGTTACTGGGACACGGTTACTAAGCAGGAGGTACCTGTGCTCCAAAGCACTACCAAGGACCAGCAGACGTTGCTGGAACTCGGATACCGAGATGGAGGCACCTAGGCCAAAGGCACTGCGGAGAACCAGCTGACGGTACTGGAACCCGGAGGGGCAGCAGAAGGAAAAGAGCCAATGGCACAACCGAGGACCAGCTGACGTTACTGAACCCCAGTAACACAGGAGCAAGTGTTGACTGTGCTAACAGCACTTCCGAGCAACAACTGGCGGTGTTGGAGCCCAGGGTCAAGGAGGATGTTTAAATACTAGATCAAGTAATTTCCTTGTTACCTGTCAATTTTAAATGTCTATACTTCAAACAAGAGAAAGATAACCTTTACTACCATAAGATGATGATTTCATTTAAACTAATATCTAGATAAATAAAGAATTGACAAACATAAACACATACATTAACATGTTGAACAGCAATGCAAACCACAAAATAAATTAGTTAAGGAATCTGCTATACGGTTGTACATAAAAGCATACAAGTACATATCTGAATCCATTAATGATGGATAAGTAACAGTATGTACACCATTTTTATTGTATAGACAATGAATGTCTGACTTCAAAACATCATCAGCATTACAAGTTATCTGTGATATTACTAAAATGTTCCATTTGCTGAATAATGTCACTAAATATTTTATACAAAATTATACAATTTCCATCATGTAATACTCATAATATGTGGCAATAATCATTTTTATTAACAAACATAACCTTTAAAAAGTGCATAGTGCATAGTGAAAATTGCTATTTATGGCTGACTGTCGACTTGGAAGCATGACAACAGATAGATAAGGTATATATAGATGAGACTGCATAGCCACAGATGGTGAATGGCGATGTAATACTGTACCTCAATAAAGTGTGCGTCACTACTACATAATTTTTTTATATAGCTTTATAAACAGGGTACATGGATGTATGCTTGTGCCTTTGTTTTGACGCACAGACTGCCTTCCTGCTGAGACGCATTGGGTAGTGAACAGTTGTGTGCAGTGTTCACTGCAGTCTCTGCGGAATAACCACACTTAGACCTTATAACTTTTCAGACTTTCTTTATCAATCTACCAAGATGAAGAAGGCAGGGAGTAAGGCACGTGGTCGTGGAGTTTCTTCAGGGAGAGGACGTGGGGATTCTGTGGCTGCTGCGGCCCCCAGTGACACAGCATCCACCAGTTTTCCCCGTGAGCGTTCCTTTATGCGCACTTTTGTAGGAGCTCGGAGTACCCCCCTGCTGCGGGAAGAACAAATTGAAGCCGTTGTTGTTTGGATGTCAGCCAATGCATCGACTTCAATTGCTTCCACCTCCTCTCAGGACCACAGCACTGTTGGGCAACCATCTGTCTCTTCACCGCCTGGCAAATTGCCCAGGCAGTCAGAGAGTTCTGTACAGGAGCCAGCTGAGTGTCTGCTTCTGTTCTCAGAATCTATTGGCTTGCAAACAGGGGCCCAGCCAAGCAGCATTCTGTAATGTGAAGAGGGAGTATGCAGTGATGCGCAACAGCTGTGTCTCTCTGAATCTGAAGAGGCGGGTGAGACAGTGCCGATGGTCAGCACACCGCAGAACGCATCTGATGATGATGAGACCCAGGTGCCAGTTTCTGTTGAGCATGGTGCTGGCCAGACCACCCAACAGCAGGTGTTGGAAGAGGGTAGTGGAGATGATGAGGTCCAAGACCCAACATGGCATGAGGAACAGGAAGGTGGTGGGAGCAGCTCAGAGGAATAATAATAATATTTATTTATATAGCGCCATCATATTCCGCAGCGCTTTACAGTTTAGCAGTTTCAGAACACAAGTCATAAGTAACAACGTTAACAATACAATAATTTAAGCTAAATAAGTCGCCCCTGCTCGTGACAGCTTACAATGTACAATGAGATGGGGGAGATACAAAGTATAGGTGTTTATATACAATGGTGCATTTACAATGATGTTCCAGCCATCTTAAGGGACTGAGGGATGGAGATAGTGAATGGGCTAGAGACACACACACAGTTACACAGAATACATAGAATGACTTTGATTAGTGAATGTGATAGGCCGCTCTGAACAAATGTGTTTTGAGGGAGCGCCTGAAACCATGCAAATTGTGGATAGTCCTAATTTCTTGGGGTACAGCATTCCAGAGGATTGGCGTAGAGCAGGAGAAGTCTTGGAGTCGGGAGTGGGAGGTACGTATTAGTGCAGAGGTTAGTCGAAAGTCGTTTGCAGAGCGCAGCAGTCGGTTAGGCCGATAGATAGAAATGAGGGAGGAGATGTAGGAGGGGTGCTGCACTGTGGATAGCTTTGTGGCTGAGAACCAGTACTTTGGTTGAAAGCTGGGAGAGGCCTAGAGAAATGGTTAGTGATAGAAGGAAGATAGAGGAAGACATTGCCCCAACGGTACAAACAGGAGGGAGAGTTAGGCTGCAGACTCGGTTGCCTGTAGCCTCCAGTTTGGCACCTGTTCGGAGCAGTTGTCTTCCAAAAGTCAAAACGTGCGCTCCCAGGACTTGCACTGCGTGGTCCTTTTTTCACACACTTGCACATGATATTTGCTATGTGAAATGCAAGCTGTGTAATCAAAAATTAAAAATAGCTAAAAGTGTCAGTCACCTCAATACCACAAATATGTGGAAACATGTGCGGACAAAGCACGTAGTTGAGTTACAAAGACACACTGGAGATGTAGGCCAACCTACAGCAGCACCTACATCTTCAGGTTGTGTTGAAGCCTCTTCATCGAGCTCACACACAGCTGGTTCTGCTTCCTCACAGGATCGCCATGGAAGAACCTCGGCCACTGTTGTCCAGAGACAAACTGTTATTCCACACACAGCAGCAAGTTCCCTGTCATCCTCACACTCCCAGGCCACAAAACAGCCATCGGTAGCACAGGCATGGGATAAAAGACGGCCATACTCCGCAAACCATGCACGAGCACAGGCTCTGAATGCTGGCATTGCAAAACTCCTGTCCCTTGAAATGCTGTGATTCAGGCTGGTGGAGACAGACAGTTTCCGTAACTGAATATCATTGTCAGTCCCACAATACAATGTGCCAAGCCGATTTCATTTCAGCAGGCAAGCCGTCCCTGGTCTGCAAAAGCATGTTGAGGGAAAAATTAAACATGCGCTACTAAAAGCCCTCAGTAGCAAGGTCCACCTGACCACCGATGCGTGGACCAGTACCCATTGTTATGATCTGCTACAACCAGTAAGGAAAGAAGGGAATTCTGTCCCTACAATACAACTAAGCTGAATCCCTACGATGTAACGGGGAACCTGATCCTGCGACCAGACCCGCTAAAGTCCTCATCTAGTGTGAACGAAGACCTATAGTTGCGAGGGAGTAATCCCTACAAGATCTAGGGACTGGGAGAAAAGGTGGACACCTCCTAACATAAATTGTAGCATGGATAATTAAACAGAAAAATAAATACTTTGTGATCCTAACATCAAGCAAAACTGACAGATTAAGGCACCTAAGCACCCGGCTAGCTTAACAGTAGATAATACAATGAAGTCAAGCAAAGCCAGAAGGGCGGAGCCAGACTAAATAGGGAAAAAAGGTCATGTGACCAGCAAACTGAAACAAAACCTAACAAGAGGGTTCTAACACCCATGGCCAGGGACAATACCTTTCCCTCACTGCCCATTGGGTCAATGTTGTGCAGCCGGGTACTGATCTTGCGAGTGGCGCTGTACGTGTTCTGCCAACTCCAAGGATTGCAGGAATCAAGTCTGTACACATTGATTCCTCCTCCTACTCCAGTTCCTCAGAATCATCGCTGCAGGAGCCGTCACGGTCTACCTCCACATGGACCCGTGAACGTTTACCTGTTGCGACCGATATGAGCACAGCCGTGTCCAAATGTCAACAGGCCGTCCTGAAATTAATTTCCATGGGGAATCTTAGCCACACAGCGCAGGAGCTCTGTAATGCCATAAAGCAGGAGAGCGACGTGTGGTTTTTGGAAGAGAATCTACAGGCAGGCTTGGTAGTGTGTGACAATGGCCGAAATCTGGTGTCAGCTCTGGGCCTTGGCAACCTCACTCACATACCATGTCTGTCATATGTGCTCAACTTGGTCGTGCAGAGTTTTTTGAGGGACTATCCGGATCTTGATGCACTGCTGCACAAGGTCCGCCTAGAGTGCGCTCACTTGCGACGTTCCAGCATGGCCAGATCGCTGATTGCAGCTCTGCAACGCAGATTTCACCTTCATGAACATCGCATCATATGTGACGTACCCACCAGGTGGAATTCCTCGTTACATATGTTGGAGCGGTTGTGTGAGCAGCAGCCAACAGTAATGGAGTATCAGCTGCATCAGGCGCAGTCAACTCGCAATTTGCGCCGTTCACACTTCACCACTACTGAGTGGGCCTCTATAATAAGAATAATAATATTATTTATTTATATAGCGCCATAATATTCCGCAGTGCTTTACAGTTTAACAGTTTCAAAACACAAGTCATAAGTAACAACGTTAACAATACAATAATTAAAGCAAAATCAGCCGCCCCTGCTGGTGAAAGCTTACAATCTACAATGAGGTGGGGGAGATACAAAGTACAGGTGTTTATATACAATGGTTTTTTACAATGATGGTCCAGCCATTTTAAGGGAGTGAGGGATGCATGGAGATAGTGAATGGGCTACACACACAGAATTACACATAGAATGACTTTGATTAGTGAATGTGATAGGCCACTGTGAACAAATGTGTTTTGAGGGAGCGCCTGAAACCATCCAAATTGCGGATAGTCCTAATTTCTTGGGGTAGAGCATTCCAGAGGATTGGCGCAGCGCGGGAGAAGTCTTGGAGTTGGGAGTGGGAGGTACGGATTAGTGCAGAGGTTAGTCGAAGGTCGTTTGCAGAGTGCAGCAGTCGGTTAGGCCGATAAATATAAATAAGGGAGGAGATGTAGGGGGTGCTGCGCTGTGGAGAGCTTTGTTGGTGAGAACCAGTAATTAGAATTGGATCCTATAATGAATGGGCAGCCACTGCCAGTGTAATGAGTGGCGAATAACTCTATGAAGGATATCTGCCACGTTTTGCGTGCGTTTGATGAGTCAACGCGGATGGCGAGTGCAGATGATGCACTAGTCAGCCTGACTGTCCCCCTTATCTGCCTGCTTCAAAAAACACTGCAAGCACTAAGGCATGAGGTTTTGGAAGAGGTGGAGGATGAGGAGTCACAAATTCCATCACCTTCTGGACAGTCAGCGCAACGTGGTTCCTCACAAAGGGCTGGAGGACTTTCAAAGTACCATGCTGTATCAACAATTGAACCTCCAGAGTCGCTGTCTATATTTTCATAACCATTACAAACTTTTAATGTATTTACAAAGCACATAATGTACATTTTTTGTCTATCCTTTTGTAATGCTATTGTGTTTCCATAAACTGATGTTACAGAATTATGATACAAAGTTTTTAAATTTTGAGTTTTAAATTTTGTAAATTTATATGTATTTGAAGGACTTTGTGAGGAGGATGAGGAGGAGTCAATGGAGGAGGAAGACATCGCTCCAGAGGGAGGTAGACAATGCTCTAGTCAGTATGTAGACCAAGGGTGGGGTGATGCACAGCAGGCAGAGATGACGCCTCTTGCAGGGGACAACGTTTCTTGGCCAGTTGGGAGTCTGCAGCACATGGTTGATTTCATGCTGCAGTGGCTGAGAAACGACCGCCGCATCGAACACATTCACACCACGTCTGATTATTGGGTGTACACCCTCCTAGACCCTCGCTACCGGGACAACTTACAAAGCCTCATCACACCGTTGAACCGGGAGCGTAAAATGCGGAAGTACCAAGACACACTGGTGCAATCCATAATGTTCTCCATTCCAGCCGAGAGCGCTGCTGCTACTGCTTTACAAAGCAGCTCTGTGCGTCGAGGCAGTGGAGACAGCTCTGCAACAAGAGGGAGCACAAGCAGCGCCTCTGCACAGGGCAAGAACAGTATGTTCCAAATGTGTCGAAGTTTTGTGGCAGCGCCACCAATGTCTACACCATCCGAGACGGCTCCAGTCAGCAGGAGGCAACATTTCCGTAAGATGGTGACAGACTACATGTCTTGCCCTCTCAGTGTACTCCCAGATGGCTCTTCCCCATTCAAGTTTTGTGTCTCTAAGCTGGATACATGGCCAGAGCTTAGCCAGTATGCATTGGAGGTGCTGGCTTGCCCTGCTGCCAGTGTATTATCGGAGCGCGTCTTTACTGCTGCAGGTGGTGTACTAACAGACCGTTGCATGCGACTATCCTCCGATAATGTAGAACGGCTTACTTTTCTGAAAATGAACTAGGCATGGATCTCGCCTGAATTTGCCTGTCCGGTTTCAGATTAACTAACTGGTTGGCAACGTTTTCCATGTCTCCTGTTATGTTCATCTTTCTACCACTGAGCTATACTCCCTGGGCTACAACACTGCCAGTTGCTGCTCAGAAGTGTCGTGTCCACAGACCAATACACAAGCTATAGTGATAGTGGGGTTCAGTAACGCCTGCTGTTCCCCTGCTGCGTGTCTGACAAAAATTAATGCTGCTAACTCCAAATTAAAGTTCAAATTAAAGTTCAAACATCTCATACTAGGCCTCAGGCTACACCCTCCTTGACCCTGGGCTCAGAAGTGTTGGATGCACAGATCAAAACAATCGATGATGTGTTTGTGGGGTTCAGTAACGCCTGCTGTTCCCCTGCTGTGTGTCCGGCAAAAATTACTGCTACCTAGCTACACATGTTGAAAAAAACATGACATGTTAAAGTGGCTAGTGCTACACATAGATATCAGGCTACACCCTTATTTCTAAGCTGTAAACAAGTGAAACGTCAAATTTAAAACCATTCAATGATTAGTGTTGGTAACAAATCTGTAACTAAATAATTGTGACATATTATGGCAGATATCCACATGTCTAACACAAATGCTAACACAAAAGCATACTTATGCTATGGGGTACTGATGGTGAACCTTCTCACTCCATAACTTTGACAAATCCAACTCACATCATGCCTCAAATGCTGCAATGTTGGAAGTGCATAATGTGGGTTGAACTTTGACAACAGCTGCAGTGCGAAGGTTATCCTTCTGTGTTCTTGGCTTTTAAATAAAAGCATACAAGTAAATATAATAATACATTGTTGATTAAGGGACATGATGTACACCTGTAATATTGTGCAAACAATGGATGTAGGACTATTCCTCTTCAACATTACTTATATTTGTGTCATTTGAAAAAATACATATTTTAGTTAAAAATTAAAAACCCATGTTCAGTAGCTGTGAAAGGCCCGTTTGTGTACTTCTATATTGTTTGCAACCAATGTATTGTATACGGATGGAAGCACGTCACTGTAATAGATTTGAATTATTTTAAATAGAATAAAGCAGCACCAATTTTAGAAAAATGACAAGGATGAGCCAGTGACAGACACTCAGCAGAGTACACGCAGCGGTGGTTGAAGAAGTAAATGGAGCGTGATCTGCATTTAAAAAAAAAAAAAAATACCTCACAGACTGCAGTGAACACTGAAACACAACTATTCACAATCTGTGAAAGGCTACTCCTTTGTCTACTTCTATAGTGTTTGCAAGCAATGTATTGTATACGGATGGAAGCGCGTCACACTAATAGATTAGATTTATTTTAAATGGAATGTAGCAGAACCAATTGGAGATAAATGAAAAGGATGAGCCACTGAGACACGCTCAGCAGAGTACAAGCAGCAGTGCTTGAACAAGTAACTGGAGCGTGATGTGCACTCAAAAAAAAAAAAACACAGACTGCAGTGAACACTGAAACACAACTGTCCACAATCTGGGAAAGGCTACTCCTTTGTCTACTTCTATAGTGTTTGCAACCAATGTATTGTATACGGATGGAAGCGCGTCACACTAATAGATTAGATTTATTTTAAATGGAATGTAGCAGAACCAATTGGAGATAAATGAAAAGGATGAGCCACTGAGACACGCTCAGCAGAGTACAAGCAGCAGTGCTTGAACAAGTAACTGGAGCGTGATGTGCACTCCAAAAAAAAAAAACACAGACTGCAGTGAACACTGAAACACAACTGTCCACAATCTGGGAAAGGCTACTCCTTTGTCTACTTCTATAGTGTTTGCAACCAATGTATTGTATACGGATGGAAGCGCGTCACACTAATAGATTAGATTTATTTTAAATGGAATGTAGCAGAACCAATTGGAGATAAATGAAAAGGATGAGCCACTGAGACACGCTCAGCAGAGTACAAGCAGCAGTGCTTGAACAAGTAACTGGAGCGTGATGTGCACTCAAAAAAAAAAAAACACAGACTGCAGTGAACACTGAAACACAACTGTCCACAATCTGGAAAGGCTACTCCTTTGTCTACTTCTATAGTGTTTGCAACCAATGTATTGTATACGGATGGAAGCGCGTCACACTAATAGATTAGATTTTTTTCAAATATAATGGAGAAGCACCAATTGGAGAAAAATGAAAAGGATGAGGCACTGAGACACGCTCAGCAGAGTACAAGCAGCAGTGCTTGAACAAGTAACTGGAGCGTGATATGCACTCAAAAAATAAAAAACACAGACTGAAGTGAACACTGAAACACAACTGTCCACAATCTGTGAAAGGCTACTCCTTTGTCTACTTCTATAGTGTTTGCAACCAATGTATTGGATACGGATGGAAGCGCATCACACTATAATTTCTATTGAATGGAGCAGCTAGAATTACACTAAAGAAAAAAAAAAAGAGTCTGTGAGTGACACGTGCAGATGCCTACAGACAGCGTTGGATGCAGAGCAAACTGCAGCGTCACCTGCACTCACACACACCTTGCAGAGCTGTTAAAACAACACTGCAGGCAAAAGGAAGCTTTACACAGCGGTTGGTGATAGCCTGCTACAGCACAGTACACTAAATCGCAATCTCTAACTGTCCCTCAGAGTCAGCAGAGTAGCGTTCTGTCCCTATCTGAATTCACAGCACAGTGACGCTAAAATGGCGGCGGCGCCTTTTATAGTGCATTCTGACATCATTTCAGCAGCCAATCACAGCCATGCCATTAGTTAAGATGACCGCAGCATTACAGGATGTGCCCACACTTCGTAGGATTCCTCATTGGCTGACTAAAATCACATTGCCTCTCAAAGAATTATGGGAACTTCCGATTCCGGTATACGATATTGAAAAAGTATCGGAATTAAGTATCGGAATTCCGATAACGCGAATATCGGCCGATACCCGATACTTGCGGTATCGGAATGCTCAACACTAACAGTGACAGTTTCGGGGAGTTCCTGTGTCACGTACTTCGTTCTGTGACACAGGAACTCCCATAGACTTGGTCGGAAAACTCCGATTCCGGTATCCGATATGACAAAAATATCGGAACTCAGAATCGGAATTTCGATACAGCAAATATCGGCCGATACCCGATATTTGCAGTATCGGAATGCTCAACACTACTCGTGGCAGAACCTGCACCGCTGCTGTGTGCTGGGAATGCCTCTAACAAATGGTTTACCAGAGTTGCTTGTTTGTTCGCCAATATTAGCTCTAGGTTCTCCTGTGGCATGATGTTCTATAATTTGCCTTTATAGCGTGGATAATTTTGGCAATGCGGGGGTCCCTTTTTAGGATCCACAAGACATAATCACACATGTGGGCAAATGCTCCAGGTGTCAATGATGCACTGCCAGTAGTCGGTGGAGGAGCACTTTCTGCCAAATCCACATCCCTCCAGTCACACACAAACCCTGTACCTGACCTTGGCAAGCCAACATTTTCTCTTGCCCCCTGAGAAACATCCTCCCCCAAAAAAATCATCCCACTCATCCTATTCCTCTTCCTCTTCTTCCTCCACCTCGTCCAGGACAGTTCCCTGAGCAGACAATGTCATCAAGGCTTCCCTCCTCCTCTTTCTCCTCCGCTGCAGACACTTGATCCTTAATGTGCGTCAAAGTTTGCATGAGCAGACGCATAAGTGGGATGCTCATGCTTATGATGGCATCGTGTGCGCTTACCAGCCGTGTGCATTCCTCAAAACACTGAAGGACTTTACAGAGGACTTTCAGCTTAGACCACTGCACACCCGACAACTCGATGTCTGCCCTCAAACTGCCTGCCCGTGTATCCTCCCACAAATGCATTACAGCCTGCCTCTGCTCACTCAGCCTCTCAACCATGTGCATGGTGGAGTTCCACCTTGTTGCAACTTTCATGATTAGGCGGTGCCTGGGGAGGTGGAGCGATCGCTGCAGCCTCTACATACAACTGGATCTACAGGCAAGCGATGGATGTGCGAGCACAGTCTTCCCACCTTATGGAGCAGGGCTGGTAACTCCGGATAATTATTTATGAAGCACTGCACCACCAGGTTCAAGGTGTGAGCCAGGCAAGGTATGTCTCTGAATTTTGCCAGGGCTATGGCCGCCACAAAATTACAGCTGTTATCACTGACTACCTTCCCTGGCTCATGATGTAGACTGCCCAGCCATGACTCAATCTCTCGCTGCAAGTAGTCGGCCAGTACCTCCGCGGTGTGTCTGTTGTCCCCAAAGACATCATCTTTAAAACAGCCTGCTGAGGCTTACCACTAGCTGTTCGATAGTGTGACACCTTGTGTGCAACACTGGCAGCTGCAGATGGAGTGCTCGTGCGACTGCGCTCTGTCGACGAGCTTTCGCTTCGAGAGGAGGAGGAGGAGGGTTGAACGCCTACAGCCAACTGTTGCCTATACCATTGGCTAGGCAGCACTGTCCCACTGCCACTGTCCCCTGTGGACCCTGCATCCACCACATTAACCCAGTGCGCAGTGATGGACATGTAATGGCCCTGGCCATGTCTACTGGCCCATGCATCTGTTGTGAGGTGCACCTTTCCACTCACTGATTGTTTGAGTGCATGGACAATGCGGTCTTTCACATGCAGGTGGAGGGCAGGGATGGCTTTTCTAAAAAAGAAGTGCCGACTGGGTAGGTCATAGAGTGGGACAGCGTAGGCCATGAGCTCTCAGAACGCTGCGCTTTACACCAAACTGAAGGGCATCATCTCTAATGAGATCAGTTTGGCAATGTAGGCGTTCAAAGCCAGTGTACGCGGATGAGAGGATGAGTGCTTTCTTGTCCTACTCAGAGTCTCTGCTACGGTGAGCTGGACTTGAGAGCTGCATATGGTAGAACTAGCGGTGGACATGGCAGACTGAGAAGGGGTTGGTGATTGTGATGGTGGTGGTGGTGGTGATGGCCTAGATGCAGTCTTTCGTTGGAAAAACATTGGGATTCCCTGACTGCTTTGGCCTTGCGACGACACCTCAACATTTCTTGCTGGTGGTGTGCTAACCGGTGGGCTTACAGTGGGGGAAGCGATGTAGCGTTGCTGGCTACCTTCAGTCGGAGAAGGTGCACGTGTGCTACCTGAGGTTTTGTAGTCCGTCCACGCTTGCAAGTGCATTGTGTTTACATGTCTAAGCATGCAAATGGTATTCAAATTTTGGAGATTTTTCCCTCGGCTAAAGGTCCTTCTGCACTTCTTACAGATAACCTTTGCCCCATCAATAGGATTTTGGTCAAAAAAAGTGCCACACTGCACTCTTCCTACTATGGGAAAATTTTTCAGGGCTTGCATGCTGTGCTAATTTGACCGTCTGGCCAAGTTGTCCTGCAACTCTTTTTGCTTTTTTAACACGTTTTTGGACTGCTACGGGCCTGCCAGATAACCACAGCTGCAATGTCGATGCCTGCTGCGGATGCTCCTCCTCTTCTGAGCTATTGCCAGCGGCACCCTCTTCCCCCAATGGATGCCAATCTGGGTCAATACCTGGGTCATCCATCACCTCCTCGTCAATTTCATCTGCATCTTCCTCTGTGTCACCATGTGAGGTGGTATAGTATGCGGAAGGGGCACCTGAGTTTCATCAGGTCAGATTCTGGCTCAGTAGACTGCGAGGGCAATGTAGTGCGCTTTGTGAATGTACCAGCAGAATCATATAGCAGTGGCTGTGCATCAGTGCACTCCATGTCATATTCATCTTGGACTGGGGAATTCAGGATTTGACTTGATAACCCAGGCATGGTATGTGAAAAGAGCTCCAGGAAGTAATCTGAAGTGTGGCCTGCCGCATCCTTCCCTTTTGGTGGGGGTAAAGGACACAAGGAAAGGTGTTGTTCCTGACCAGGAGCCTGCACTGACGACTCAGTGCTTGCAGTTTTTGAAACTTCAGAAGAGGAGGCAATAGAGCTGGAGGCATTTTCGGCAATGTAAGCCAAAACCTGTTCCTGATGCTTGGCTTTAAACGCGGTTTACCTACTCCCAGAAAAGGGAGCCTTCCAGGCCTTCTGGAGCCAGGCTCAACACCTCCTGCCTTAGGGGCTATTGTGCTTTTGGCACTACCGGCAGATGCACCAACACCACCATCAGTACCAGCTGGCCCCCCCCGCCCACGTCCGCGGCCTCTTCCACAATTCTTCTCATGTTTGGGAAAATGTACCAAAAATACCAGCAGATATATGGTACTTTATGAGGAGCGTACAGCTGTATACGGTGTAGGGGAAAATTTAAATGTCCGTATATATTTCCGGAGTCACATACAGACGCTCACTCAGTATGGATTTGACCGTAATACAAAAAGCAGATAAACGGTACTGTATCAGAAGTGTACAGCTGTATACGGTGTAGGGGAAAATTTAAATCTCCGTATATATTTCTGGAGTCACACAATATGCTCTCTCAGTATGGATTTGACCTTAATACAAACAAAAGAAAAACGGTGCTGTATCAGAAGGGTACAGCTGTATACGGTGTAGATTCAGTAAAGATGTATATCTTTGTACCGTGTTAGCCAGTAGATAGAAAAATATTTAGAGTTGAGAGACCTCAGTGGTTGATACCTTTTAATGGCTAACTGAAAAGATGGTAACAAATTGCAAGCTTTCGAGACTACTCAGGTCTCTTCATCAGGCTAAACTAATACAAAATCTGAAGAATCACATATTTATACACCACACAGCACAGAAAAAATGCAATAGGTAAGACAAGTGACGTAAAGCAGAACTGTCATTATGGGAGATAGAGATGAACAAATATTGGAACAGTTCATAGATAAGGAATGTGAAAGTTTTATTGTTCTCTGATTGGGGTCTGGTAATGTTTTGTGATGTTTTCACAGGGTCTTTGGAATAAATTCCTTAATTGATGTAAAAAGTCATAAATCCGTGTTACAGGTTCATTCCAGCATTAACCCCTTACTGCCATCGGACGTACTATCCCGTCCATGGTACCTGGGCCCGTATGACCATGGACGGGATAGTACGTCTCGTGCGATCGGACGCGCTCCCGGGGGGAGCGCAGCCGATTGCAGCCGGGTGTCAGCTGATTATCACAGCTGACACCCATGACTGTATGTCAGGAGCGGTCACGGACCGCTCCCGGCACATTAACCCCTTGCACACCGCGATCAAACATGATCGCGGTGTACTGGGGGCACAGGGGAGGATCGCGCAGGGTGGGGGCTCCCTGCGCGCCCCCCTGAGACCCTCAGAGCAGCGCGATGTGATCGCGCTGTTCTGAGGGCTTCCTCCCTCCCAGGACCCGGATCCAAGATGGCGCCGGGGTCCTGGAGGGAGGCGGCTTCCTCAGTGCCTGCTGAGAGCAGGCACTGAGACGCCTGCATCTATGCCTGTGCGATCGCTGGTGTGACAGAGTGCTGTGCACATTGTCACACCAGCGATCTGACAAAATACAGTGATGTCCCACCCTGGGACAAAGTAAAAAAGTTAAAAAAATAAAAATAAACATGTTTAAAAAAAAAAATCCAAAATAAATAAAAAAAAAAAAAAATATTCCCCAATAAATTCACTTCTTACTGTAAATAAAAAAAACAAAGCAATAAAAGTACACATATTTGGTATCGCCGCGTCCGTAACGACCCCCCCTATAAAATTGTCCCACTAGTTAACCCCTTTAGTGAACCCCTTAAAAAAAAAAAAAAAAAGCAAAAAATCAATGCTTTATCATCATACCCCGAACAAAAAGTGGAATGACACGCGATCAAAAAGACCGATATAAAAAAACATGGTACCACTGAAAACGTCATCTTGTCCCACAAAAAACGAGCCATCATACAGCATCATCAGCGAAAAAATAAAAAAGTTATAGCTCGCAGAATAAAGCGATGCAAAAATAATTATTTTTTATATAAAATTGTTTTTATTCTATAAAAGCGCCAAAACATGAAAAAATGATATAAATGAGGTATCGCCATAATCGCACTGACCCGAAGAATAAAACTGCTTTATCAATTTTACCACACGCGGAACGGTATAAACGCCTCCCCCAAAAGAAATTCATGAATTGCTGATTTTTGTTCATTCTAACCTCCCAAAAATCGAATAAAAAGCGATCAAAAAACGTCACGTGCTCAAAAATAGTACCAATAAAAACGTCAACTCGTCCCGCAAAAAATAAGACCTCACATGACTCTGTGGGCCAAAATATGCAAAAATTATAGCTCTCAAAATGTGATGATGCAAAAACTATTTTTGCAATAAAAAGCGTCTTTTAGCGTGACAGCTGCCAATCATAAAAACCCGCTATAAATAGTAAATCAAACCCCCCTTTATCACCCCCTTAGTAAGGGAAAAATAATAAAATTAAAAAAAAGTATTTATTTCCATTTTCCCATTAGGGTTAGGGTTAGGGTTGCGGCTAAAGTTAGGGTTAGGGTTGGCGCTAAAGTTAGGATTAGGGTTAGGGTTGGGATTAGGGGTGTGTTAGGGTTAGGTTTGTGGTTAGGGTTGGGACTAGGGTTAGGGGTGTGTTGGGGTTAGGGTTGGAGTTAGAATTGGGGGGTTTCCGCTGTTTAGGCACATCAGGGGCTCTCCAAATGTGACATGGCGTCTGATCTCAATTCCAGCCAATTCTGCGTTGAAAAAGTCAAACGGTGCTCCTTCACTTCTCAGCTCTGCCATGCGTCCAAACAGTAGTTTATCCCCACATATGGGGTATCAGCGTACTCTGGACCCCAAGAGTTATTGTGCAATTTGTCCTATTTCTTCTGTTACCCTTGGGAAAATAAAAAACTGGGGCGAAAATATCATTTTTGTACAAAAACAATTATTTTTTTGTTTTTACGGCTGTACATTATAAACTTCTGTGAAGCACTTGGGGCTTCATAGCGCTCACCACACATCTAGATAAGTTCCTTGTGGGGTCTATTTTCCAAAATGGGGTCACTTTTTGGGGATTTCCACTGTTTAGGCGCATCAGGGGCTCTCCAAATGCGACATGACGCCCCCAGACCATTCCATCAAAGTCTGCAATCCAAAACGTCACTACTTCCCTTCCGAGCCCCAACGTGTACCCATACAGTAGTTTTCTCCCACATATTGGATATCAGCGTACTCAGGACAAATTGGACAACAACTTTTGGGGTCCAATTTCTCCTGTTACCCTTGTAAAAATAAAATATTGGGGCAAAAAAACATTTTTGCAAAAAAAAAAAGGATTTTTTATTTTTACGGCTGTGCGTTATAAACTTCTGTGAAGCACTTCGGGGTTCAAAGTGCTCACCACACATCTAGACAAGTTCCTTGTGGGGTCTATTTTCCAAAATGGGGTCACTTGTGGGGGTTTCCACTGTTTAGGCGCATCAGGGCTCTCCAAATGCGACATGACGCCCCCAGACCATTCCATCAAAGTCTGCAATCCAAAACGTCACTACTTCCCTTCCGAGCCCTGACGTGCGCCCATACAGCAGTTTTCTCCCACATAATGGGTATCAGCGTACTCAGGACAAATTGGACAACAACTTTTGGGTTCCAATTTCTTCTGTTACCCTTGTGAAAATAAAATATTAGGGGCGAAAAAATCATTTTTGTAAAAAAAAAAAGGATTTTTTATTTTACGGCTGTACGTTATAAACTTTAGTGAAACACCTGGGGGTTAAAAGTTCTCACCACACATCTAGATAAGTTCCTTGAGGGTCTAGTTTCCAAAATGGTGTCATTTATGGGGGTTTCCACTGTTTAGGCAGATCAGGAGCTCTCCAAACACGACATGGCGTCCAGCCAATTCTGCGTTGAAAAAGTCAGACGGCGCTCCTTCCCTTCCAAACTCTGCCATGCACCCAAACAGTGGTTTACCCCCACATATGGGGTATCAGCGCACTCAGGACAAATTGCACAATAACTTTTGGAGTCTTGTTACCCTTGGAAAAATAAAAATTGGGGTGAAAAGATCATTTTTGTGGAAAAAATATGATTTTTAAATTTTACGGCTCTACATTATAAACTTGTGTGAAGCACTTGGGGTTCAAATTGCTCACCAAAGATCTAGAAAAGTTCCTTAGGGGGTCTAGTTTCCAAAATGGGGTCATTTGTGGGGGTTTCCACTGTTTAGGCACATCAGGGGCTCTCCAAATGCAACATGGCATCCAATCTCAATTCCAGCCAATTTTGGTTGGAAAAAGTCAAATGGTGCTCCTTCCATTCCGAGCTCTGCCGTGAGCCCAAACAGTGGTTCCCCCCCACATATGGGGTATCAGCGTACTCAGGACAAATTGGACAACAACTTATGTGGTCCAATTTCTCCTGTTACCCTTGGGAAAATAAAAAATTAGTGACTAAAAGATAATTTTTGTGGGAAAAAAATAGGATTTTTTATTTTCATGCCCGGGCATTATAAACTTGTGTGAAGCACTTGGGGGTTCAAAGTGCTCACCAAAGATCTAGATAAGTTCCTTAGGGGGTCTAGTTTCCAAAATAGGGTCACTTGTGGGGGGTTTCCACTATTTAGGCTCATCTGGGGCACTGCAAACGGAACATGACCCCCATCAACGTCTGCATTCCAAAACGTTACTACTTCCTTTCCAAGCCCTGCCGTGCACCCAAACAGTTCCCCCCC
Source organism: Oophaga sylvatica (assembly GCA_033576555.1). NCBI lineage: Eukaryota > Metazoa > Chordata > Amphibia > Anura > Dendrobatidae > Oophaga > Oophaga sylvatica. Next base: position 554,948,318 of record JARQOD010000002.1, on the reverse strand, counting down.
CACATATGGGGTATCAGCGTACTCAGGACAAATTGGACAACAACTTTTGGGGTCCAATTTCCTTGGGAAAATTCAAAAATTTGGGACTAAAAAATCATTTTTGTGGAAAATTGTTTTTTTTTTTTTTCACACCCAGGCATTATAAGCTTTTGTGAAACACTTGGGGTTTAAAGTGCTCACAACAGATCTAGATAAGTACCTTAGGGGGTCTAGTTTCCAAAATGGTGTCACTTGTGGGGGTTTCCACTGTTTAGGCGCATCAGGGGCTCTCCAAACACGACATGGCGTCCAATCTCAATTCCAGCCAATTTTAGTTTGAAAAAGTCAAACGGCGCTCCTTCCCTTACGAGCTCTGCCGTGTGCCCAAACAGTGGTTTTCCCCCACATATTGGGTATTGGCGAACAACCTTATCTGTCCATTTTCTCCTTTTACCCTTGTCAAAATAAAAAAAAAGTTTGTAAAAGATAATTTTTGTGGCTAAAAAGTTAAATATTCATTTTTTCCTTCCACGTTGCTTTAGTTCCTGTGAAGCACCTGAAGGGTTAATAATCTTCTTGAATGTGGTTTTGAGTACCTTGAGGGGTGCAGTTTTTAGAATGGTGTCACTTTTGGGTATTTTCTGCCATATAGACCCCTCAAAGTGACTTCAAATGAGAGGTGGTCCCTAAAAAAAATGGCTTTGTAAATTTTGTTGTAAAAATGAGAAATCGCTGGTCAACTTTTAACCCTTATAACTTCCTAACAAAAAAAAATTTTGGTTCCAAAATTGTGCTGATGTAAAGTAGACATGTGGGAAATGTTATTTCTTAACTATTTTATGTGACATATTTCTCTGTTTTAAGGGAATAAAAATTCAAAGTTTGAAAATTGCAAAATTTTAAAATTTTCGCCATATTTGCATTTTTTTCAAAAATAAACGCAAGTTATATCGAAGAAATTTTACTTCTAACGTGAAGTACAATATGTCACGAGAAAAAAGTCTCAGAATCGCGAAGATCCGTTGAAGCGTTCCAGAGTAATAACCTCATAAAGAGACAGTGGTCAGAATTGTAAAAATTGGCCCGGTCATTAACGTGCAAACCACCCTTGGGGGTGAAGGGGTTAAGAGTGTCAAAGGTCACCATCAGTTTGTATTCGCAAACTCTCCTCTGTCTCTGAGATGTGAAGCTACCTTTCAGTACAAGTAATTTCATATCCCACATGCTATTACCAGGGGAAGAAAAATGTTTTGCCACAGGTAGATCCATTCTTTTTTCTCTTACTGTGTGGCTATGAGAATTCATCCTTGTTCTCAGTTTTTGCCCGGTCTCTCCCACATACAGACCCCCAGTTGGACATTTAGTACATATAATTAGGTACACCACATTAGATGTGATGCAGCTGAAAGTACCTGGTATCTTGTAGTCCCGATGGAGTTGGGGATCTTTATCTTGTCCGTGGTCATTATAAATGGACAGGTTTTGCATTTCTTCTTGTTGCAAGGAAAGGTTCCTGCAGCTGTTGGGGAGGACAGGGAACTTCTGACAATGATGCTTCTTAGATTTGGGGGCTGCCTAAAACACAGTAGTGGGGGTCTGGAAATATGGATTGTAATCGGGCATCTTTTTGTAGTAGAGGTTGTAGTTTCCGTGCAGCTCCCCTTAGCACCTCCAGATTTGGATTGTAGGTGACCACTAGAGGCACCCGGTTATTTTCTTCTTTAGTTTTGTAATGTAGCAGGTGATTCCTTGATATTCTGGTGGCTCTTGTAATTTGGTTTTCAATTGTTCTTGGATGGTAGCCCTGATTTAAAAAGGTCTTTCTAAGTTTAGAAATACGGTGTAGATTAAAATTTAAATCTCCATATATATTTCTGGAGTCACACACAGAAGCTCTCTCAGTATGGATTTGACCTTAATACAAACAGCAGAAAAACGGTATTATATCAGAAGTGTACAGGTGTATACGGTGTAGGGGAAAATTTAAATCTCCGTATATATTTCCGGAGTCACATACAGACGCTCACTCAGTATGGATTTGACCGTTATACAAAAAGCAGAAAAACGGTACTGTATCAGAAGCGTACAGCTGTATACGGTGTAGGGGAAGATTTAATTCTCCGTATATATTTCCGGAGTCACACACAGACGCTCACTCAGTATGAATTTGACCGTAATACAAACAGCAGAAATACGGTACTGTATCAGAAGCGTACAGCTGTATACGGTGTGGTGGAAAATTTAAATCTCCGTATATATTCCAGAGTCACACACAGACGCTCTCTCACTATGGATTTGACCGTAATACAAACAGCAGAAATATGGTACTGTATCAGAAGCGTACAGCTGTATACTGTGTAGCGGAAAATTTAAATCTCCGTATATATTTCCAGAGTTACACACAGACTCTCTCTCAGTATGGATTTGACCGTAATACCAGCAGATATATGGTACTGTATGAGGAGCATACAGCTGTATACGGTGTTAAGGGTCTGCGGAACGCACCAAATATATAAAGTAGAGAGGTGCGTTCGCAGCCCGGGGTCCACCGTGCAAGCGGAGCCTGCTGCTAGTAGAAATGGCGCGAGAAGCAAACTCTGTTATCCCGCAGAGTAGCCAACATAAACGCCGTAATGCGCAGTGGCAATAAGTGCGAACTCTGTTACTCCACAGAGCCGCTAGAAGGTGAGCCGCAGCGCTATATGGCGATGTGTGCGCACTCACTAGACACAACTGAGTGGCAAAGAAAACACGCTAGGGCGCTGTCTAGCGTTGAAAGCGAACCCTGTCACGTCACAGGGCCGCTGAGAAAAAGTACTGTGTCCTGTCAGGCTCTCAGGTACACAGTTAAGTGCTACGCGTTCATAAAGCGTGAACATGTGCTAATGTCCTCGCGGGAGTCACCCGCAATCTATGGCGTCTGATCGCCAGACCCTGAATACGGCAATCAAAACTCATCACCGGTTATGCCGGTAATCTAGGGCATCTAGGACACCGACCCTGACCAGCTACCATACCAAACTCCTCACCGATTAAGTCGGTATTCTAGTGGCTTATTTCAGCCGGGTCCCTATCCACACATACACATGACCACACTGGCGCATAGCATACAATGATTGATATTAGCGTATGGCGGCCCAGCCATGCTACCCTTTTATAGCAACAGCTACAGGACCTTCCAGGAACAAGGACCAATGAGAAGCTGTTACAAACAAACGTAGCTACATGACCTTCCTGGCGGACCAATAGGAGCTGCTGCAGCACCTGAACATGTGACCCCTGATCTCCAATGAGAGATCTCACTCTGGGCATGCTCAGATGGGAAAACGCAGGACTTTGTCTCAAAGACGACTGCTCCAGCACTGGCTATAATAGCAGATCCAGGAAAGGCAGCAGCAAGTCACTGCACAGTAGAGGAGTGGGCAAGACGCCTGGACCGACGTCTCTGCTGAGCAGGCTCCACTGCGGCCGGAGATGAATGGGAGACCGCAGCGGGACGGGTTCGAGACTCCTCTTGTGCAGCAGCGAGAAATCGAACCCTAACATTACCCCCCTCCTAGGGCCCCCCCTTCTTTGGGACTCGCTGTGCTCAAAGACAGCGATGAGCTGCGGAGCGTGAATATGCTCGGCAGGCTCCCAAGACCTATCCTCAGGCCCATAGCCCCTCCAGGCCACCAAATAAAACTTTTTGCCCGTACCACCTTACACCCTACGATGGCGTTCACCTCATGGTCATGCGTAGATGAACCCGATGTCCCGGCAGATGACTCAGAAAACCAGGACATGAGCACGGGTTTCAGGAGGGATACATGAAAGGTGTCGGAGATACCTAGGCGTGGTGGAAGAGCCAAACGGTATGCCACAGGGTTAACCTGCTCGAGGACCTTGAAAGGACCCAGGTAGCGGGGTGCCAACTTAGTGGACTCAACTCGCAGCCTGATGTTACGGGCGGAGAGCCACACCAAGTCCCCAGGAGCAAATGTTGGAGCGGGGCGCCGATGTGCGTCGGCAGAGGACCTCATCCTCTCCTTGGACGCCTGAATGGCATCCTGGGTACGGTCCCAAATGTCCCGTGCCTCCACAGCCCAGTCTGCCACCCTGGAGTCGGCGGAAGACACGGGCATGGGCACCGGAACCCGCGGATGCTGACCGTAGTTCAGAAGGAAAGGAGTCTGTCCGGTGGAGTCAGCCACAGCATTGTTTAATGCAAACTCAGCCCATGGTAGCAAGGATGCCCAGTCATCCTGCCTGGCAGAGACAAAATGTCGTAGATAGGTGACCAAGGTCTGGTTGGCCCTCTCTACCAACCCATTCGTCTCAGGATGATACACTGAAGAGAGATTTAACTCAATACTGAGTAGACGACAAAGCTCTCTCCAGAACCAGACGCAAACTGGGGACCTCGGTCACTGACAATTTTGTCCGGCATGCCGTGTAGACGGAAGATGTGCCTAACGAACAAGCTGCCAGAGCCCGTGCAGAAGGTAACCGTGGTAGTGGCACCAGATGCACCATTTTAGAGAAATGGTCGGTGAGCACCCAAATGATGGTGCAACCCTGAGACTTGGGCAAGCCCACCACAAAGTCCATACCAACCATCTCCCAGGGCCTGTCTGCCACCGGCAATGGATAAAGTAAACCAGCTGGCCGTTGTCGTGGAGACTTATTTTTGGCGCAGGAGACACACGCCCGAACATAGTCCCCAACATCACGGACCATATGCGGCCACCAATATGTCCTCGCCAGCAATTCAGATGTCCTCTTTGCCCCAAAATGTCCACCAACCCTGGACGAATGTGCCCAAGAGAGTACCTCCGGTCGCAAATTGGTAGGCACAAAAGTCTTGCCCGGGGGCACAGACTCTAGTGAAACCGGAGCCACTGTTCTCAGGCTCTCTGTGGGAACAATAAGCCGAGGCTCCTCTACCTCCTCTTCAGAGGACACCACAGAGCGAGAGAGAGCGTCGGCACGAATGTTCTTCTCTCCAGAGAGGAAATGGAGTGTGAAATTAAACCGAGAGAAGAACAAGGACCATCTGGCCTGGCGAGAGTTAAGCCGCTGAGTTGTCTGCAGATACACCAAATTTTTGTGGTCGGTGAAGACTTGGAAGGGAAAACGGGCCCCCTCCAACAGATGTCTCCACTCAGAGAAGGCCAACTTCATGGCTAGCAACTCCCTATCCCCAATGGAATAATTCCTCTCCGCTGAAGTGAAGGTCTTAGAGAAGAAGAAGCAAGGATGCTTCCGACCTTGAGCATCCTTTTGGAAGAGGACTGCTCCAGCACCAACGGATGAGGCATCCACCTCCAATAAAAATGGCTTATCAACATCGGGGCGATGTAGGATGGGAGCGCTAGCAAAATGAGACTTAATAGAAGAGAAAGCCGTGGAGACCTCTTCCGACCACAATTTGGGATTTGCTCCCTTCTTGGTGAGGGCTACCAAGGGAGCTACCAAGGTAGAGAAATGCGGAATGAACTGGCGATAGTAATTAATGAACCCCATAAAGCGCTGCACCGCTTTTAGAGAGTGAGGTTCCTGCCAGTCCATCACAGCCTGTAGTTTGGCCGGATCCATAGCCAATCCCTGGTTGAGATGATATAACCAAGGAAAGGTAAAGACTCCAGCTCAAACATACATTTCTCTAACTTAGCATAGAGGGAATTAGCCCATAAGAGGTCGAAGACTCTGCAGACATCTCTCCGGTGGGAGTCAATATCTGGAGAGAAGATGAGTATATCATCCAAATAGACTACGACCGAGGTGGAGAGCATATCCCGGAAGATGTCATTGACAAAGTCTTGGAAAACGGCTGGAGCATTACAGAGCCCAAAGGGCATCACCAGATATTCGTAGTGCCCATCCCTGGTATTAAAAGCCGTCTTCCATTCGTCCCCCTCACGGATGCGAATCAGGTTATAAGCACCGCGCAGATCTAGTTTAGTGAATACTCTTGCTCCCCGAAGCCTATCAAAAAGCTCAGAAATCAGGGGCAACGGGTACTTGTTTTTAACGGTGATGGCGTTAAGACCCCTGTTATCAATACACGGACGCAATTCTCCGTTTTTCTTCTGCACGAAGAAAAATCCCGCCCCTGCCGGTGACACCGACTTCCTAATAAACCCTCTTGCCAGGTTCTCCTGAATATATTGCGACATGGCCTCTGTCTCAGGAAGAGAGAGGGGATAGACCCTTCCCCGAGGAGGTTCTGCACCAGGCAAGAGGTCGATAGGACAGTCATAGGGGCGATGAGGCGGAAGAGTCTCCGCAGCCTTCTTGGAGAACACGTCTGCATATGACAAGTAGTGCTTGGGAAGTGGAGTAAGATCTGCGGGTAACTCCGTAGTGGTAACCTGAACGCAACTCCTGACACATCTGCCTCTACATGCATCACTCCAACCCAGTATCCTATCCGAAGTCCACTCTATATGTGGGGAGTGGAAACGGAGCCAAGGTATACCTAGTAGGATCTCGTCTATTCCCTCGGGAAGGACGAGTAGGAAAATAAGTTCCTGATGGGAAGGAGATACAGACAATGCAAGTAGAACAGTCTGGTGTGTAATTTGTGAGGGCAATGTCGACCCATTCACTACCCGGACAGTCACTGATTTGTCAAGCGCCACCAGAGGTATTGCATGACGGCGAGCAAAGCTAGAGGACATGAAATTCCCCTCTGCTCCTGAGTCCACGCAAAGGTCGGCGGTGAGAATAGAAGTACCAACAGTGATTGTCCCTTTAAGTGTCATCTTGGAGGAAAATGCCGCTGTCTCTAGTGAACCTCCTCCCAGGGCCATTAGACGCGATCGCTTCCCCGATCGCTGTGGACATTTGTTGGCATAGTGTCCTGTCTGCTGACAACGGTTACAGACCACGAATACTCGGACGGACCGAGACTTAGGTCCTGCATGAGGAACTTCTGTGGCCTTTTGGGGTTCGGACGCCAGATCGGGAAATTCGAGAGGTTTGGCAAAGGTGGGAGCCAACCGAAACCTCTGCCTACACTGGGCCCGCTCCAACCTCCGCTCGTGAAAACGGAGGTCAATGCGGGTAGATATGGAGATAAGCTTCTCCAGTGTGGCGGGAATCTCCCTGGTAGCCAAAGCGTCTTTAACATGGTCAGCCAGTCCTCGCCAGTAGATTGGAATAAGAACTTTATCAGACCAATCTAGCTCAGAAGCTAGAGTCCGAAACTGGACGGAAAACAGACTGACCAAAGACGAACCCTGTGCCAATGCCAGCAGTTGTAGCGCCGTATCGTGTGTGGACCTGAGGTCCTAAAAAGACCTTTTTAAGAGCCTCCAAGAAACGAGAAGCACTCCGCACCACACGATCGTCGCGCTCCCACAGCGGCGTTGCCCACTCCAACGCTCTGCCTGAGAGTAGAGAAAGTACAAAACCCACTTGCGCCCGATCCGTGGGAAAACGTGCAGCCAGAAGCTCGAGCTGTATAGAGCACTGACTCACGAATCCCCGACATTGCTTGCTATCACCGGCAAACTTGTCAGGAAGCGGGAGGTGGGATAATGTAGGGGCAGAGGTGGCAGAAGACAAACTGGCTGCAGCCACGCTAGCAACCTGAACAGCGACTGCGGTAACATCCACAGCTGAGGTTGTGCGCTCAAGAGCCGCCAACCTACCCTCCAGCTGCTGGATGTACTGCGATAGACGCTGTTCATCTGCCATTTTACTAGCCAGACCCTGGCGCTAATATTATGTTAAGGGTCTGCGGAACGCACCAAATATATAAAGTAGAGAGGTGCGTTCGCAGCCCGGGGTCCACCGTGCAAGTGGAGCCTGCTGCTAGTAGAAATGGCGCGAGAAGCAAACTCTGTTATCCCGCAGAGTCGCCAACATAAACACCGTAATGGGCTGTGGCAATAAGTGCGAACTCTGTTACTCCACAGAGCCGCTAGAAGGTGAGCCGCAGCGCTATATGGCGATGTGTGCGCACTCACTAGACACAACTGAGTGGCAAAGAAAACACGCTAGGGCGCTGTCTAGCGTTGAAAGCGAACCCTGTTACGTCACAGGGCCGCTGAGAAAAAGTACTGTGTCCTGTCAGGCTCTCAGGTACACAGTTAAGTGCTACGCGTTCATAAAGCGTGAACATGTGCTAATGTCCTCGCGGGAGTCACCCGCAATCTATGGCGTCTGAACGCCAGACCCTGAATACGGCAATCAAAACTCCTCACCGGTTATGCCGGTAATCTAGGGCATCTAGGACACCGACCCTGACCAGCTACCATACCAAACTCCTCACCGATTAAGTCGGTATTCTAGTGGCTTATTTCAGCCGGGTCCCTATCCACACATACACATGACCACACTGGCGCATAGCATACAATGATTGATATTAGCGCATGGCGGCCCAGATGCTACCCTTTTATAGCAACAGCTACAGGACCTTCCAGGAACAAGGACAATGAGAAGCTGTTACAAACAAACGTAGCTACATGACCTTCCTGGCGGACCAATAGGAGCTGCTGCAGCACCTGAACATGTGACCCCTGATCTCCAATGAGAGATCTCACTCTGGGCATGCTCAGATGGGAAAACGCAGGACTTTGTCTCAAAGACGACTGCTCCAGCACTGGCCATAATAGCAGATCCAGGAAAGGCAGCAGTAAGGCACTGCACAGTAGAGGAGTGGGCAAGACGCCTGGACTGACGTCTCTGCTGAGCAGACTCCACTGCAGCCGGAGATGAATGGGAGACCGCATCGGGACGGGTTCGAGACTCCCCTTGTGCAGCAGTAGGAAATCGAACCCTAACATACGGTGTAGGGAAAAATTTTAATCTCCGTATATATTTCCGGAGTCACACACAGATGCTCACTCAGTATTGATTTGACCGTAATACAATACCGTATATCTGCTGTTTGAATCAGAAGCGTACAGCTGTATAGGTGTAGGGAAAAATGTAAATCTCCGTATATATTTCCGGAGTCACACACAGATAGTCAGCATGTATTTGTCCGTGATACCAGCCGGTACACGGTAGTGTGGGAGGAGCGTACAGCTCTATACAGTGTGGGAAAAAAATGAACGGTCGGTAACTGTGCAGAAAAAAAGAATAAAAGTATTAGTGCTGTGTAAAATGCAGTCTGCACCGCAGTGTACACACAGCAATACAGCTATCAGGCAGCCTAATAACCAGCGCTGCTGCACACAAGAAAATCCTCCCCTGTCACTGCACACTAACTGTACAGCACAATTGCTATCAGCACAAGCACATAAGAACTTCTCTTTACAGCCCTAACTCTCTCCCTACTGATAAACAGCAGCGTCTCCCTACTGTTAAGATTGGCAGAAGTAAAATGGAGGTCGGCGATCAGGGTTTTTATAGACACTATGATGCCCCCCAAAGCAAGCCAATCACTGCAATGCCCTTCTCTAAGATGGTGATGGACGCTGCACATGTCATCTCGTTGCACACAGTGTACAGTCATGGCCAAAAGTTTTGAGAATGACACAAATATTATATTTTCACATGATCTGCTGCCCTCTGGTTTTTATGTGTGTGTGTTTGACAGATGTTTTTATCACAGACAGAAATATAATTGCAAACATATGAGTAACAAAAGCTTATACTGACAGTTAGAATGAGTTAATGCAGCAAGTCAATATTTGCAGTGTTGACCCTTCTTCTTCAGGACCTCTGCAATTCTCCCTGGCATGCTCTCAATCAACTTCTGGACCAAATCCTGACTGATAGCAGTCCATTCTTGCACAATCAATGCTTTCATTTTGTCAGAATTTTTAGGTTTTTGTTTGTCCACCCGTCTCTTGATGATTGACCACAAGTTCTCAATGGGATTAAGATCTGGGGAGTTTCCAGGCCATGGACCCAAAATCTCTATGTTTTGTTCCCTGAGCCATTTAGTTATCACCTTTCCTTTATGGCAAGGTGCTCCATCATGCTGGAAAAGGCATTGTTGATCGCCAAACTGCTCTTGGAGGGTTGGGAGAAGTTGCTCTTGGAGGACATTCTGGTACCATTCTTTATTCATGGCTGTGTTTTTAGGCAAGACTGTGAGAGAGCCGATTCCCTTGGCTGAGAAGCAACCCACACATGAATGGTTTCAGGATGCTTAACAGTTGGCATGAGACAAGAATGGTGGTAGCGCTCACCTTGTCTTCTCCGAATGAGGCGTTTTCCTTATGTCCCAAACAATCGAAAAGGGGATTCATCAGAGAAAATAACTTTACCCCAGTCCTCAGCAGTCCACTGCCTGTACTTTTTGCAGAATATCAGTCTGTCCATGATGTTTTTTCTGGAGAGAAGTGGCTTCTTTGCAGCCCTCCTTGAGACCAGGCCTTGCTCCAAGAGTCTCCGCCTCACAGTGCGTGCAGATGCACTCACACCTGCCTGCTGCCATTCCTGAGCAAGCTCTGCACTGCTGGTAGCCTGATCCCGCAGCTGAAACACTTTTAAGAGACGGTCCTGGCGCTTGCTGGTCTTTCTTGGGCGCCCTGGAGCCTTTTTGGCAACAATGGAACCTCTCTCCTTGAAGTTCTTGATGATGCGATAGATTGTTGACTGAGGTGCAATCTTTCTAGCTGCGATACTCTTCCCTGTTAGGCCATTTTTGTGCATTGCAATGATGACTGCACGTGTTTCTTTAGAGATAACCATGGTTAACAGAAGAGAAACAATGATGCCAAGCACCAGCCTCCTTTTAAAGTATCCAGTGGTCTCATTCTTACTTAATGATGACAGATTGATCTCCAGCCATGTCCTCATCAACACCCACACCTGTGTTAATGGAGCAATCACTGAAAAGAGGTTAGCTCGTCCTTTTAAGGCAGGGCTGCAATGATGTTGAAATGTGTTTTGGGGGATAAAGTTCATTTTCTAGCCAAATATTGACTTTGCAAGTAATTGCTGTTAAGCTGATCACTCTTTATAACATTCTGGAGTATATGCAAATTGCCATTAGAAAAAGTGAAGCAGTAGACTTTGTAAAAATTAATATTTGTGTCATTCTCAAAACTTTTGGCCATGACTGTACGTCCTTGCTCATTGGCTGAAAAAAGACACCTGTAAGCATTCTGGGAAATCCGACTTTGGTGCTCGTTTTGCCGACCGCATGGCCGACCTCACGCTATGGTCTGGTTTCGGTCTGCGAAACCCGACTTTGTCGAAAGTCGGCGACTTATGACTCTGGCCGAACTGTTTCGCTCAACTCAACTGGTAATATCTCAGTCTAGTTTGTATATCGGAACACTAGATACTGTGCTTATTTTTCTTTGCACTGTGGCTTGTTTGTAAAATTATACTAGTCGTGATGACCATCAGCTGAAAATCCTTGGTGTAATAACGTTACATATCTTCAACATTTCAAGCTCTGGAGGAAATATCATTTGTTTGTTTTTTCCGGCCAATAGGTAGGAAGAATTATTTTTGTTCTAAAAGTAATGTTGAGCGATACTGCTCGATATCTAAAAATATCGTATCGGAATGGTATCGCCGATATCACTAAATATCGTCGATATCCGATTCCGATACCGGAAGTCCCATGTAAGTTTATGGGAACAAAATATCGCAACAAAAAAAACCCTTTCTTTCGTTGTAAATACAAAATATACACACATAGAATACATATATATATATATATACATGTCATTGTGACATATATATATACATATATTTATAGTTTATACACTTCTACATAGTAAAATAGACTCTGATTCAATTGCCGGGTAAAGCCGTGACATACCCCATAGAAGTCGACGGGCTCGGTGCCGAGTACCCCCAAAAACTCTGGCTCTGTGTGACTCAACTTGGGCGTCACGAACAGGATTCTGTAGCTCGCTATAAGCGAGTCCTGTGTGCCTGAATTGAACTGGTTTTGTGCTTGAGAATTGCTAAAATCATCAGAGAATGTATTTGCCATTTTTCCGCCATATCTGCGTCACGACGAGGCACTGGTGAAGAAGAAGGGGGTGCTCTTCGTGGGTGTACACTCACTCAGTGGCGCGAAAACGATGGCCGACCACTCTAAATGGTACTGCAATGTAAGATCGTGCCCCACAGCTCTGGAGTTCCGCCTCCTCATCCTCCTCAGTGTGCGGAAACTAACACGAAGGTCCCGCCTCACTACAAAAGAGGGGCCCTCTCCAGATGCTAATGACACATGTGACTTGGCAGAGATGGCTAATGGACACGAGCAGAAGTGTGAAGGGATGGAGCAGTCAGAGCTCTCCCCCACGGAAGCGACCCGATTGCCACGGAACCACCGTTGGGCACCCGGCCTGGAAACCCTCCTACGCTGCAAGAAGCGGAGGATACCCTAAGAGGCCTGGCCCGGCACCGGGAGGAGGTCGCCAGGATGGAAGCCAGCTGGCGTGCCCTAAAACTAAACTTGGAGCGGCGCCAATCCCTCTTACCTGAAGTGTCTGTACCGGAAGGTGAGGCACCCGTTCTAGTAGAGGAGTCCATGCGGGCATCCCAGCCCTTGCAATGTGATCCGGTTGACGTTGTCGCAGTGGAGGCACCCGTTCCTGCAAAAAACTCTGCACCGGCAGCACCCCAGATCCCGCTGTCTGCCCCCGTCGCTGAGACAGAAGAAGCGACACCCGTCCTCATGGAGGAGGCCGCGCAGGCACCAGAGGTCTACCTGTCTGTACCGGAGCCCCGACTGTCATCTGTTCCAGAGCCGGCTGCTTCCTCCGCAGGTGAGCGCCGCCAGGACTGTCGGGCGCCAGGAGAGCTGCCGCAAACCGGACATCGTAAGCTGCAGTTTGATGGTGGAGACATGGAGATGCTGGTGGAGGAGAATTACAACCGGCGTCAGGAGGAAGAGTGGAGACGTTGGGAGCGGGAAGCAGAGCGACAAAGGGAGCAGCGAGAATCCCAAAAGCTTCGGCAACGTAACCTGGAGAAGGACCGGGCAGATAAGGACCGGATGAGAAAAGATAAAGGAACCCTGAGGGAGCCGCGGCGTAAGGGTGCAGCACGGAGCTTTAAATTGAAAGGTGGTTGGGGCTTCATCCAGGAGCCTGGACTTTATTTAGAAGTGTTTGTGACCCGGCGGGATGTGGAGACTCACCTCCCAGAAGGACACCCGGGGAGGGACCTGTTGCCAGGAGACTTGGTGACTTACACCCGACACTGGGGTTACAATGGATGGTACGCCCTAAATGTTACCAGGTGCGACCCCTACTCCCCAGAGTGTCAGGAACCTGTGAGACCCTCGGAGCCTTCAGCCTCCCACATCCAGGCCTCTGCACAAGTGCCCACCCCACGCCGTAAATCTCCCCAGCCTCCCTCAGTGGTCTCCTCAGCAGCCCCAGCTATGGACATGATAACTATAGCTGGCCCGTACCCGGAGCCTGTTAGGCCCCCTGGGGTTCGTTCAGTCCGGGACATAGGGCTCCAGACCCGGAGGGAGATGAAAGAGGTGGCCACACAGACACAGATAGCGGGTCACGACTTGACTGTACAGGCCACACAACGTCATCAGGTCCTGGTGGTCCTTGGTGTCTCGGATGTTTGGCAAGCATCAGAAGAGTACCAGGTGGTACCTGGAACACCCCTGCCAAAGAATTATAAATAACCCGGACAGGGTCCCTGTATGTAAATAGTTAAATTGCTGATGTACCCGGACGGGTGAATGTTCATAAAAATTTTTTTAATTTAATAAAAAACACAACACAGTTTTCATTACTTTTATTACAGTCTCATCCTGCGACGCCATCGATCTCCTGTAAAAAAATGAAAAAAAAAACCAGCAGTATACCACCTGTCCGACGCAGTCCATAGTAACGAGTGTCCCACGACGATCCAGCTCTGCTACATCAGAATGACAGGCAGAGCCTGTCATCCCGGCGCAGCACAGCTGATTACCTGCTTCCCTGGCGGTGACGTCATCGGACTGGTTTACGGCCGGGATTACCCTGCAGTCACGGCAGTTATCGCGAAAAAACTGCATGTGACCGCCAGGGAGAAGATAATGGCGGCCATCAAGCAGTCCAGGACGTGACCGCCGGAGATCTTCTGCCAGGTAAGTGCCGCTGACTCCTGACAGACCCGACCGACGGACACTCACAGTGACAGTGACAAATCCGATTCCGGTATCCGATATGACGAAAATATCGGTACTCGGAATCGAAAGCCCAATACAGCTAATATCGGCCGATACCCGATATTTGCAGTATCGTATCGCTCAACACTATCTAAAAGCAGATTTCCCTATTTTTTTTTTATGTGCTGGTGTAAGAACAATAAGAGCCAAAGTGTTGTGTCACATTTCAAAATAAATCTACCTTAACAGTGAAAGGTCTTACAACTGGTCAATGTATTTCCAAACAAAAGCTACATTATGAAGGTCAACTAGCAGTAAAACAGTTACTAAAAGGCAATTTTTCAAAAAAGAACATGAAATGACTTGAAAGGTCTTTTCCTATTCTCAGAGCACTGTCAAGAAATAGACAGATGGAAATTTATCAAGAACAGCTTGTCCACCAAAATCAAGCATCCATGAAAAGAACGTGTTATTGGTTATGAAAAGAAAAGTTGATATACTGTATATAATATCTAATGTTTGGAATGTTTCAGAAAGTTTAAAGGAAGACCAGGCTACCATTGGAGCCTTACATTCTACAGTATATAATCCAGTACAGAGCACTGTCATTTTTCTGCCAATTGCAAGGTCATTAGCACTACATATAGTCTGCGATTCTATGCCCTCCAACATTGAAAAATGGAAAAAAGACACAATGACCTGTAGCTGGCATAGCAATATCGGGAAAAACTATTTGGCCCCTTTATCTTCATCAATTTTTTGGTGGATGGCAATCAGCAAGTAAATTTGATGTTTCTGATTAACAAGCACAGTCCCCAATGCACTCTACGAGAGAGTAAGTACAAAGTAATTTTTCTTCTAATTTTGCATTGATCCTCTTTAGGACCTATTTATTAAATTATTGGCAGCAGCACTAACACCTCTCCTCACCTCGTGGTTTGTGATAATGCATTAATATAGCCTACAGTTTGGGCTGTCTGGCTTTTTATACTGCTCAAATGATCAGACAACCCACGCTAAAATGGTTGGCCCCCAACTGATCAGATAGTTACATAGGTTAAAAAAGAACACATTAATCAGGTTCAACAATTATATTTTGTATTGCTGGATTATTTATAACCTACAATGCCATTTGTTTTCATAAAAGCATTCCGACGTTTTTAAAACGCTGATAGAGTGTCTGATATTACTAATTACTACCTTTTGTGGTAGGTCATTCTACAGTCTGACAACTCTAAGTGTAAAGAAATCCTTCCTCTCTAAATGCAGGAATCGTCTCTAATATTATTTATACCTTCCTAGCATTGTGAATGCCCTTTGGTCCTTTAGAAGGTATTTTTAAGGAATAAAGTATGTGCCAGTCAATTGGTCCATTGTATTGACCATATGAATTTATAAATATAAATGAGATCACCTCTGAGGCATCTTTTTAATAGAGCTAAACAAGCCCAACTTTCCTAACCTCTCATTATAGGTGAGGTCCACCATCCTTTTTAATAATCTGATTCTCAAACTTGAAACTGATCGCAGCTTTTCAATATTCTTTTTAAAATGTGAAACCCAAAACTGTCCCATATTGAATGGATTCAGATATCTTTATCTCTATTTTTATACACCCCTATATCATATTTGCTTTTGCAGCTGCTGCTTAACACTTAGTATTTGGCTTACTTGTTTTCCAAAGTTTTTATTAACATTTTGTATATTTTAACAGTTAACAAATTAACTTTATCAAAGCATATTGACATTTTCGCCTTACATCTGTTCTCCAAGATGATTTGTGAAGAGGGGAAATTGGAAGGGTCTTTGGGAAAAGGGGTAATAGAAGGGTAAAGAGAATGGGTTGAGGGTAGAGAACTCAGAATAAATAACTTTACATATTCTAGGCAACACATATTAAACAAGTGAAGAAAAAAAAATTGAAAAAAGTATCCTGAGGCACCTGAAACCAGTAAAAAGGATTAGGGTTATGTTTAGGGTTTGGGAAATATTGAATTTCAGTGGTTCCATTTCTTATCATATCTACTAATGCAGCCGTTGATCCTAGCGAATTTGAGGTCCAAAGAGTTATGGATGTCAAGTCTGTCGACAACGTCAGCAATTTGTGGGGTATCTGGTTGTTTCCAGTGAAAGGCTATCAGGTTTTTGACTATTAGTAGGATATGTACCAAAACGTATCTCTTGGAAGGATGAATGTCTTCTAGTCCCAAAGATAGCAAGGCTGTTTGTGGAGTAAGAGGGTAGTCTTTTTTAAGGAAATTATTGATAAGTAGGGAAACCTGATTCCATAATAGTGCAATCTTTGGGCAAGTCCAGAAAATGTGGAGCAGGTCTCCTCTGTAACCACATCCCCTCCAACATAGGTGTGAGTGGTCGCTGTTGATGCGTGCTAATCTTACTGGGGTGAAGTACCATCTAGTTAGCATCTTATAAAAGGATTCATGAAGGGGTAGGGATATGTTAGAGGAGTATGTGTATTTTATAGCATCTTCCCACTGCTCTGGACTTGTTGAGATCTGTAGATCCGTTTCCCACCTGGACATATAGATATTTTTTTGGGACTTATTGTCCTTGTTGAAAAGAGTGTATAAGTATTTGGTGCTCCAGAAGACCCTATGCCCTATATTACTGAGTAATAAGTGTACAGCTTCTGCCTTTGTAGGCACTTTATGGATGAAGTTTTGAACGTGTTCTTTCAGAATACAATAGTGCATAAAGTCCGATGGATGAATATTAAATTTTAGTTTAATGTCGCTAAAACTAACAAAGTTGTTATTCACATAAATATCACCGATTTTTTTTATGCCTATTTGGATCCATCTCTCTGGGATTTGGAATTTATAGATGGTTGCAATCAGGGAGAGTGGGAAGTTATTTAAGTTAGCTAGTTTATTATGTTTCTTAGGTGGTCTAGCAATTTTGTCCCATGCTTGGGTTGCGGCTAAGAAGATAGGATGAAGCAATTTATAACGATTTAGTTGGAAAATATGATTAAGTAAGCATTCTTTCAATGGGCGGTAATTGACATGAAATCTTTCTAGTTCAATCCAAGCTGGAAGCGTGTTCTCCTTTACCCAATATGTGCTTTGTTTTATTAGATTTGACCAAAAGTATGCCTGAATGTTTGGTAATCCAAGTCCCCCATTGGATTTGCTCTTAAAGAGAACATCCCTGGCCTCCCTTGCTTTTTTCCCGTTCCAGACGAAAGAGAACACAGAGGATTGAAATTTGTTTAAATAAGAGGTCGGGAAGTTTAAAGGTAGTGCTCTAAAGACGTAAAGGATTTTAGGGAGTACAATTGATTTGACTGCTAGTATTTTGCTGTCCATGTGAGACCAATTTTGCTCCAGGATTGGAAATCTTTTGAAATAGTGTCTAAGATGGCATCACAATTTGCTTTTATAGTAGAGTGTGATTTTTTAGTGAAAAGAATTCCAAGGTAAGAAATCCCTTCATCCTCCCAGGTGAAGTCTGTTAATCTTTTCAAAATTTGTTAATACGGTCGCTTACGTTGAGTTGTAGAAGTTTTGATTTCTTTCTGTTTATTTAAAAAAAAGAAATTGAAGAGAACAAATCTATTATTTTTAGAAGAGAAGCGGTGGAATTAATGGGGTCTGATAGGGTTAGTATCATATTATTGGCAAACAAACTTATCTTGTATTGTCTTGTGGGTGTATCGATACCTGAGATTGATGTATCTTCTCGTATCATTTCTGCCAGAGGCTCGATGGCGAGGGCAAAAAGAAGTGGTGATAAGGGGCATCCCTGTCTGGTCCCGTTGCTAATGGGAAGGATTTAGAAAGATTATTATTGATGTAGATCCTAGCGCTAGGGGAGGAGTAGAGTGCAAACACCGATGACAGCCAATCTTTGTTAAAGCCGAAATGGAATAAAACTGATTTTAGATATTCCCAGTTGATTCTGTCGAAGGCTTTTTCAGCGTCTAAAGATAAGATAATTGCTGGGTATTTGGTGGTGTTAATCCTGTTAATAATATTTAGCAGTCTCCTGGTGCCATCTGATGTTTGCCTCCCCTCTATGAATCCCAACTGATCTCTATTTATTAGTTTAGAAAGGATTTTTTTCAGTCTGTTTGCTAGGATCTTGGAGTAGATTTTTAGATCAGAATTAATAAGTGATATGGGCCTATAATTTTGAACTTCTTTGGGATCACTTTGGGGTTTGGGAATCATTATAATAATAGCCTCCAACATTTCTTTGGGAAAGTGTCCGCTAAGGGAAGCCTGATTGAAAATCTGTTCTAAGTGTGGGGCTAAAATTTCTACATAAGTTTTATAATACTCGTTAACAAATCCGTTGGGACCTGGAGATTTTTGTGACTTAAGACTATGTATAGTTTCAGATATTTCAGAAGAGGTAATGTGTGATGTTAAAGAACTCAGATCTAATGGACTTATTTTTGGAAGTTGTAGGTCTTTGAAAAAGTTTTGAATATTTTTGGTATCTGGTAGGGGAGACGATGGATCAAGATTGAGATTGTATAATTTATAATAGTAGTCTGCAAACGTGTCTGCTATGTCTTTGGGATGTTGTTTGGTGATACCTAATTTATTTTTAATTTTGTTGATTCTATTTCGAATCCTATCTCGTTTTAGTTTTTGCATCATGAATTTTGTGGGCTTGTTTAGTTCTGAGTAAACTTTAAATTTCGATGCTTTAATTACTACATCATAATCATCTAGAATGGCTTCTTTCAAATTTTGTCTTAGTTTTAGTAATTCTAAGTGGATTTCTGGGGATGGATGTGCTCGACTATTTTGGAGGTTTTCCTTTAGTTTGATTTGAGATTGGATATTCTTTATTTTATCTCTTTGTTTACGGATGTGTCTGGAAGAGATCTGTATCAGTTTACCTCTGATGACCGCTTTGTGCGCGTACCAAATGATAAAGGGGTCTATCTTATCTGATTTGTTCTCATCGAAATAAAGTTTTAGAGTTTCCTCAACCTCTTTTTTATATTCAGGGAATTTTAATAGTATGGAGTTAC
This sequence comes from Oophaga sylvatica, assembly GCA_033576555.1. Lineage (NCBI taxonomy): Eukaryota > Metazoa > Chordata > Amphibia > Anura > Dendrobatidae > Oophaga > Oophaga sylvatica. Next base: position 554,929,305 of record JARQOD010000002.1, on the reverse strand, counting down.
ACCTCCAGAGGAAGGTATTTTTGGAAAAAGGGCCTAGAGTTAATTCTATCAGGACCGGAGAATGATCCGAAATTTATTTATTTAGGATAGATACTTTTCTAACTTTGGGGAGAGAAAAGATCTCTGTTAATAAAAGGTCAATTCTTGATGATGTTTTATGAACATTGGAGTAATGAGAATACTCCATTGAGGAAGAATTTAAACATCTAAATGTGTCATATAGTTCGTTATTAATAAGCCATTTATTGAGTGAGGGTGCTAAATGACGTGTAGTTGAGGTGGAAGCAATGTTCCCGTCGGGGCAATGTTGAAGTCACTCAGTAGATACAGTTCTCCCTTTCTGTGAATCTGGATTTTTTTATTAATTTGTTAAGAAAATTCAACTGTTTTTTATTAGGGGCATAGATGTTTACTATGGTACAAGTTATGGAATTTAGTTGGCAAACCAAGATGTGAAATCTTCCCTTAGGGTCGTCTATCTCCTCAATCAACTGGAACGGGGTTGTATTTTTAATTATAGTCATAACACCGGCTTTCTTTTTCGGGCCAAGAGATGAAAAGATATGTGGGTAGTTTCTGTGAGAGAAAGAGGGATGTTTACCTTTGATGAGTTTTGTTTCCTGCAGACAAATGATATCCGCTTGGGAAAGTCTGATCTCCTTCCACAGGGCAAATCGCTTCCAGGGACTGTTGAGCCCTCTGACGTTGTACGACATTATTTTCATGTGCATAATGAGAATCAAAAGGCTGAAAACACACTCAGGATAATATTAATGAAACAGTAAAAAAAGAAAGTAAGGTAAAAATAAATAAATAACATAATCCAATTAACCCCTTAACGACCGCCGATACGCCTTTTAACGGCGGTCATTAAGGGTACTTAAACCACAGCGCCGTTAATTAACGGCCGCTGTGCTGGTGGGGGGATGGGCAAATATTCTCTGGGGTCTCGGCTACCGGGGTAGCCGAGACCCCAGAGAACATGTTCCGGGTCGGTATTCACCGATCCCGGTGTTGCGATCGCGGCTATGCAAGCATAGCCGCGATCGCAAAAAAAAAAAAAAAAAAAAATGATTTCTCTCCCCTCTGATGTGATCGCACATCAGAGGGGAGAAAATGAGGGTCCCCCGGTCCCCCGATCGCCCCCCCATATACTTACCGGTGTCCTCCGTCCTCCCGCAGGCCCCAGGATCCCGGCTTCTTCTCCCTGCAAAAAAAAATGGCGGGCGCATGCGCAGTGCGCCCGCCGATCTGCTTTGGCGGCAGATTCAAATTTTTTTTCATTCATTCTCATAAAAGTACATTTTGATCACTGTGATAAACTATCACAGTGATCAAAATAAAAAAAACAGTACATAACCCCCCCATTTATCACCCCCTTAGTTAGGGACATATAATAAAAAGTAGAAATTATATTTATTTTCATTTTTCTGTTAGGGTTAGGGTTATAATTAGGGTTAGGGTTATAATTAGGGTTAAGGTTATAATTAGGGTTAGGGTTAGCATTAGGCTGGTTTCACACATCCGGTGTGCGCCTGACGGCGCCCCCGGCATTTAGCCGCAGCGCCGCATCAGAAAATCTGATGCGCCGCATGCGTTTTTTTTGCATTGACTTGCATTAGCGCCGGATGGCGCCGCATGTCAATTCGTTGCATGCGGTTTTGTCCGGATGCGGCGCAAATGTACATTGCGGCGGCCGGACAAAACGCTGCATGTAACGTTTTTTGTTTTTGCCGGATGGTTTCTGATGTCTCCGGGCATCAGAAACCATCCGGCAAAAAACCGCATGCGGCCGCCGGCGGCGCATCAGGTTTTCTGATGCGGCGCTGCGGCAAAATGCCGGGGGCGCCGACAGGCGCCCGCTGGAAGTGTGAAAGCAGCCTTAGGGTAAGGGTTATAATTAGCGTTAGGGTTAGGCTGGGTTCATACTGCGTTATGGCAGTCCGTTAGACGGACTGCGTTACACCGCGGTATAACGCGGTGTAACGCAGTCCGTTAACGCTGCCATTCACCCCCATTTGAGGGCGCATCGCGACGCATGCCGTAAAGCGGCATGCGTTTGCGACGTGCCATCATTCAGTGACGGAGCCTCGGACGCGGGCTGCAGCGTTTGGGCTCCGTCACCGCTAGCGCAGATGAATCATCTGCTGATTCCTCTGCGCTAGCGGGTATAGCATAATGCGATCGCGTTATGCTATACCGTTACCAGCCCGTCAACGCTATGTGTTGAACGGGCTGGTAAAACGCAAAATGAACCTAGCCTTAGGGTTAGGGTTATAATTAGGGTTAGAATTAGGGTTAGGTTACAATTAGGGTTAGGGTTATAATTAAGGTTATAATTAAGGTTAGGGTTACAATTAAGGTTGGAATTAGGGTTGGGATTAGGGTTGGGATTAGGGTTAGGGGTGTGTTGGGATTAGGGTTGGAGCTAGAATTGAGGGATTTCCACTATTTAGGCACATCAGGGGTCTCCAAACACGATGTGGCGTTCAAAAAGTCAAATGGCGCTCCCTCCCTTCCGAGCCCTGCCGTGCGCCCAAACAGTGGTTTACCCCAACATATGGGGTATCAGCGTACTCAGGACAAATTGCACACCAATTTTGGGGTTCTAATTTCTCCGATTACCCTTGGGAAAATAAAAAATAGCTGGCTAAAAAAATCATTTTTGAGAAAAAAAATGATTTTTCATTTTCACGTCTCTGCGTTTATAAATTTCTGTGAAGCACTAGGGGGTTCAAAGTGCTCACCACACATCTAGATAAGCTCCTTAAGGGGTCTAGTTTCCAAAATGGGGTCACTTGTGGGGGGTTTCCACTGTTTAGGCTCATCTGGGGCACTGCAAACGGAACATGACCCCCACCAACGTCTGCATTCCAAAACGTTATTACTTCCTTTCCAAGCCCTGCTGTGCGCCAAAACAGTTCCCCCCCACACATATTTGGTATCAGCGTACTCAGGACAAATTGGACAACAACTTTTGGGTTCAATTTCCTTGTGAAAAATCAAAAATTTGGGACTAAAAAATCATTTTTGTGGAAAATTGATTTTTTTTTTTCACACCCAGGCATTATAAACTTTTGTGAAACACTTGGAGGTTCAAAGTGCTCACCACAGATCTAGATAAGTTCCTTATGGGGTCTAGTTTCCAAAATGGGGTCACTTGTGGGGGTTTTCCACTGTTTAGGCTCATCTGGGGCACTGCAAACGGAACATGACCCCCACCAACGTCTGCATTCCAAAACGTTATTACTTCCTTTCCAAGCCCTGCTGTGCGCCAAAACAGTTTCCCCCCCCCACATATTTGGTATCAGCGTACTCAGGACAAATTGGACAACAACTTTTGGGGTCCAATTTCCTTGTGAAAAATCAAAAATTTGGGACTAAAAAATCATTTTTGTGGAAAATTGTTTTTTTTTTTTTTTTCACACCCAGGCATTATAAACTTTCGTGAAACACTTGGGGGTTCAAAGTGCTCACAGCGGATCTAGATAAGTTCCATAGGTGGTCTAGTTTCCAAAATGGTGTTACTTGTGGGGGTTTCCACTGTTTAGGCGCATCAGGGGCTCTCCAAACGCGACATGGTGTCCAATCTCAATTCCAGCCAATTTTGGTTTGAAAAAGTCAAACGGTGCTGCTTCCATTCCAAGCCCTGCCGTGCGCCCAAACAGTGGTCCCCCCCCATATATGGGGTATCAGCATACTCAGGACAAATTGTACAACAACTTTTGTTGTCCAATTTCTCCTGTTACCCTTGTGAAAATAAAAAATTGGGGACTAAACGATCAGGTTTGTGGAAAAAATATGATTTTTTATTTTCACGCCCGGGCGTTATAAACTTCTGTGAAGCACTTGGGGCTTCAAAGTGCTCACCACACATCTAGATAAGTTCCTTAGGGGGTCTAGTTTCCAAAATGGGGTCACTTGTGGGGGGTTTCCACTGTTTAGACACATCAGGGCCTCTACAAATGCGACATGGCGTCCAGCCAATTCCGCGTTGAAAAAGTCAAACGGAGCTCCTTCCCTTGCGACCTCTGCCGTGCGCCCAAAAAGTGGTTTACCCCAACATATGGGGTATCGGCATGCTCAGGACAAATTGCACAAAAACTTTTGGGGTCTTGTTACCCTTGGGAAAATAAAAATTGGGGTGAAAAGATCATTTTTGTGGAAAAAATATGATTTTTTATTTTCACGGCTCTACGTTATAAACTTGTGTGAATCACTTGGAGGTTCAAAGTGCTCACCACACATCTAGATAAGTTCCTTAGGGGGTCTAGTTTCCAAAATGGGGTCACTTGTTGGGGTTTCCACTGTTTAGGCACATCAGGGGCTCTCTAAACGCGACATGGCATCCAGCCAATTCTGCGTTGAAAAAGTCAAACAGCGCTCCTTCCCTTGCGACCTCTGCCGTGCGCCCAAAAAGTGGTTTACCCCCACATATGGGGTATCAGCATGCTCAGGACAAATTGCACAAAAACTTTTGTGGTCTTATTACCCTTGGGAAATTAAAAATTGGGGTGAAAAGATCATTTTTGTGGAAAAAATTTTTTTTTTTTTTCACGGCTCTAGGTTATAAACTTGTGTGAAGCACTTGGAGGTTCAAAGTTCTCACCACACATCTAGATAAGTTCCTTAAGGGGTCTTGTATCCAAAATGGGGTCACTTGTGGGGTGTTTCCACTGTTTAGGCACATCAGGGCTATCTAAACGCGACATGGCATTCAGCCAATTCTGCGTTGAAAAAGTCAAACGGCGCTCCTTCCCTTGCGACCTCTGCCACGCGCCCAAAAAGTGGTTTACCCCCACATATGGGGTATCGAAGTATTCAGAAGAAATTGCACAACAAATTTTGTGGTTAATTTTTTCTTTTAACACTTGTGAAAATAAAAAAACTTGGTTCCGAAGTAAAGCTTTTGCAAAAAAAGTTAAATGTCAATTTTTTCCTTCCACATTGCTTCAGCTCCTGTGAAGCACTTGAAGGGTTAATAAACTTCTTGAATGTGGTTTTGAGCACCTTGAGGGGTGCAGTTTTTAGAATGGTGTCACTTTTGGGTATTTTCTATCATATAGACCCCTCAAAGTGACTTCAAATGTGATGTGGTCCCTAAAAAAAAATGGTGTTGTAAAAATGAGAAATCGCTGGTCAACTTTTAACCCTTATAACTTCGTAACAAAAAAAAATTTTGGTCCCAAAATTGTGCTGATGTAAAGCAGACATGTGGGAAATGTTATTTATTAAGAAATTTGTGTGACATATCTCTCTAATTTAAGGGCATAAAAATTTAAAGTTTGAAAATTGTTAAATTTTCAAAATTTTCGCCATATTTCCGTTTTTTTCATAAATAAACACAAGTCATATCAAAGAAATTTTACCACTAACGTGAAGTACAATATGTCACGAAAAAACAATCTCAGAATCAGCTGGATTCATTAAAGCGTTCCAGAGTTATAACCTCATAAAGTGACAGTGGTCAGAATTGTAAAAATTGGCCCGGTCATTAAGCTGCAAAATGGCTCTGTCCTTAAGGGGTTAAGAAAACTTAAAAGTAAAATACAATAATAGAACAATTGTAACAAAATCAAGTCCTAAGGGTATGCCACACTAAACAATATCGCTAACGGGATCGCTAAAAAACGTCACTATTTAGCGATCCCGTTAGCGATGTTGTTCAGTGCGGCATCTGCCAGCGACGAGCTTCCTGCTGTGATCTCGCTCGTCGCTGGAATCGTTCCAGACCCTATTTTCTCGTTGGCGCTCCCGCTGGGTAAGTATATATCGCTAGTGTGGCACCTTTTCTTAGCGATTTAGCGGTACTTTTGTACCGCTAAAGTCGTTAAGAAGATCGCTAACGGCGATAGCGTCGTTAACTATATCGCTAAATGTGGCCGCACTTAGCGATATAGAAACAATCCCGCTAGCGATCGCATTAGTATGCGTCGTTATCGTGATCGCTAGCGGGATTGTTTAGTGTGGCAGTACCTCTAGTAGAGAGTTCTCTTAAAGGATCCACACTCTCGATGGGATCTCTTTTGAAGTGGGGAAAAGTTTGTGTGGTGATTGTTCACCAAGATTCCCCTAGTTGAAATGAGGCATTATAAGAGTTTAGTGGTCTTTCAATTACTCGTTTCTTTTGGAGTATAAATGAAGCTAATCAGTAACTTAACGTGGAATATACCCACTATTCAAGAAGGGATGTTCAGGTGGGAGATTTGAAGAACTCCATGCCTTCTTCTGGAGAATTTATTGCAACAGTCTTCCCCTTGTAGTGAAACAGCAGTTTGGTAGGGAAGCCCCATCTGTATTGTATATTTCTTTCTCTCAAAAGGTTAGTGATTTCTTTAAAGGACTTACGCATGTCCACTGTATATTTAGACAAATCTGTGTAGATTTTTATTTGGTTATATGGTTCGGGAAGAGAGCCATTATCTTTAATAAATTTTTGAATCCTCTCTTTTGTACCAAAAAAATGCATTCGAAGGATTGTGTCTCTTGGCTTTTTGTTAGGTATGTTGTTAGGTCGTGGCAACCTATGTATTCTGTCAATGCATAGATCTAGATTTGAAAGAGACGGGATAGCTTTTTTGAATATCGTCTTTACGAAATCTGAGAGATCTTGCTGTTTAACTTCTTCAGGAATGCCGCGGAGTTTCAGGTTGTTCCTTCTGTTCCTGTCCTCCAAATCAGCCATTTTTATTTTTAGATTGTTAATTTCTTTTTTTAGTTCCATGTTTTGGTTTGTTAGAGTCTCCATTTTGTTTTCCACTTCAACAATTTTTTTCTCATTTTTTTCAAGCCTTTGGGTGATGCCTCGGCAGACACCGTCGAATGAGGTCTGGTATTTCTCAAAACCAAGTCTGAGTCTTTCATCTATAAGATTTGTGATCTTTTGGAAAAACTCTTCTTCATGACTCAGTTTGGATGTCTGTTGTTGAGGATTAGGGCGATCTTTCTTATTCCTGTGAAATACTGGTCCTTCATTTGGAGAGGTGTCCTCCGAGAATGAGTCCAAATCAGTGCCATCAAAGATGTCCATTTCCTCAGGGGCTCTTCTTTTTGCAGAAACAGAGGTATCCATGTTGTCTGTAGAAGTGGACTTAAATGGGAGCTGTTTGTTTTTCTGAGAAGATTTTTTAGATTCGCTCCTTTGTTCCATTGTTTTGGCAAGATGTAAGTCTCTCTTTTGGATTAATACTATAAATTTAGTTGATTTTTTAAATTATCCCTCAAAGTAGTCAGATAAAGGGGCAATAATAGCAGAGCAGTGAAATTTGTTTGGAAAGACTTATAGGGCGTCTTTCTTGATATTTGCTGTGAGTTTGGTTATGTTAGCAACAACCCCTTTAAATTGTCAATTAAAGGGGCAGTATATGTATATCTCAAAATGACGTCAAAATCCTCTATATGCTGGGAAATTACAGATTCAGTGAATTATGTTGAGGACAAGACTTGCAAGAATTTGTAGCCTCATATAATTAATATTATACAGTTGTGTGAAACAAATTCTCCACCCCTTTAAATAAACTAGACTTCGTTGTGAGTGATAACGAGATTTCTGCTTAATAGCACAGCAGAATCCTTTAAATATCCAGAAAGTCAGTAAGGGTTATGTAACAAGAATTCAATGGTAATCACACAACCAGATTTAGGTAGGATTGTAAATTTAGAATATTGTAAATTAACCTCTTTAATTCTTATAGGGAACAATAAATAAGTAATTTTAGCACTGGGAGAGAATAAGCTGTTGTTTTGATTCTCTCTGATATCAGCTTTTATCACTCAGCTGATTTGCTGCTAGTACTGTGTTTTATGTTTATAGAGTTAAAACAAAACTCATATAATGACTCTATACCTTCAAGTTTGTGTAAAAATAGTAGATGGTATGTAATTAATAAACTATTCCTGTGAGCTGTTGCTCAGGCTGCCGCTGTTGTATGTCTGTATAATTGCCAGTATAAGTAAAACAGACAGGATAGGATAGAGTTAAATCTCCATAGTAATTGTCTGAGTTAACTTTAGATTATGGTATGAAGAATAGTAAATTTGAGCTGTTGGTGTTTTTTTTTTTTTTAGTGGGTTTGACTGTTATCCTGTCACTCCAGAGCTCCTAGAACTCCGTATGTTTAATGGCCGGCTTCTTCTCCCCACACGCTCAGGTTTTCCCGCCCAAAGTCAGTGAGCTGTGAAACCTTATATGGCGCCTCTTGTCAGTGACTGGGAATTCCCACTGAGGTGATTTTTAACTCACCGCTTTCCTGTGTAGAGACACCAGGACCGGCACGGAGGCAGCTGCGTGTAATTCTGTCTTTGTTCCCGGAAGGTGCAGTTACTTTCTGTCACAAGCAGTAACAAGATGGCGGGTCCTGTGCTTAAGATAGTCCTATGTCTTTAGTAGTACTCTATGACTTCTAAGGTCCCGCCTTCTTCTTGTAGAAATATTGCTGGCTCCTAGGTGTTGTTGATTTTAGCGTCCTCTATTAAGGAGAATGAGCTCTATTTCTGGAGCCTCAGCAACAAGATGGCAAATCCAATATGGTGACTAAAGGCAGGCAGGGAAGACACCTTCTTTACAACTTGATATCTCCTGATTCCTGTCAGCTAGGGACTCAATCCTGGTCTTGTTTTAAAGCTTTTAAGCTAAGTCTGCGAACTGAGTCTGCAAAACTTGTTCTTATACCTCAATTTAAGCTTTTTTGTTGCTTTAAGGGGAATCTTAGTCAGAGCTCCAAGCTCCTGCGACTTTACATGCCCAGAGCTAGGCCACGCCCCCAGTATTTGGCTTACTTGTAAGCAGAATACAATTATTGTGGCTTAGTTGCACTACTTTTCATTTCTAATACCCTCATTTACATGTATTATAAAGATGGCTGGACCATACACTATAACCAACGTTTACCTTTTGAATTTCTTCACTGTGTAAGAAATGGCTTCACATCTGCGTATCTGTGTGCAGCGTTTGATCCGCATAGATCCGCATGCGTCATGCGTACATATCTTTAACATGGTGTACACAGGGACATGCGTTTGCATACGCATGCGTCGTTTCGCCATGTGCACCGGTGTCTGGAGAACGCAACATGGTGCATTTTTTTGAAGCGTCAAAAATCTGTCAAATATGCTCAGTCATGCGCATGTGGATGAATGCGTCAAAACAACGTATTACTGTCTATGGGAATGCATTGGCACACAAGGACATGTGCATGGATGCGTTTGATGTGCATGCGGACTTCAGACTGTGCATGTCCAGGAACTGATTACAGCACCTGAAAATATTGAACGCATACGCATAAATAATGCAAACGCATGCACATACAGCTTTTTTTGGCGTCATGCGTAAGCAGATGTGGATAAAAAATGCTGCGTTTGCGCATGCAGATGATATGCTGCGCACATATACGCAAATGTGAACTTAGCCTAAGCTGTCAAGCAGGACCCTCACTCCTCTTGCCTAATTGTTGTCTTATGTGTGTGTTTCAGCTTCTGAAAACACTATATAAATTAAAATTAATATTATTTATCAACATTAAACTTCATCTGCCATGCTTTTGTCAATGCAGACATCCTACATTTATCGTTTCCCCTAGTATCAACATCTAGATTTCACTTACAGTGTCTCCTCATAGAAACCCAACATGTTGTTTAGACACAACCTATCTTTCATGAATCTGTGCTGGTTGTCAGTTATTATATTTTTCCCTGCAATATATTTTTGTGGGTCATCTCTTAAAATTCCTCAGAAATTTTGCACACCACTGATTCAGACTTGGGGATATTAGTTTTCTGTATCTACTATTTTGCCTTTCTTAAATATTAGAACCACATCAGCCATCTTCCAATCTAGTGGTACCAACCCTGTTACAAGAGCGTCTAAGAAGATTAGTTACAGCGGTCTGTCAATTAAGGAGCTCTACTACCTCAATATCAATGCCATCCTGCCCAAAGCTTGGTCAATATTTAATTTGCTCAGCCGGTGCCCCACTTCACCTTGTGTTAAATTAGTGATATTGGGTGGTGAACATTGAATACTGCTTTGCTGGATGATACCTGGCACAGGCATCATGATGAACACGGATGAAAAGTATATGTCTCCTATTTCAGCTATCTCTTTGTCCTCTACATTTAAATTACTATGATCAAATTTTAAGGTGCTGATAAAATCAGCTTTCCTCCCCTCAGATCTTAGATGAAAATCTCCTCCAGCTTCTAATCATTCTTGCCCCAAGTATAGCTACACCCTCTCCATTGGAAGCATTGAAGTATAGCCCATTCCTACTGTAAACCGTGTAGGTGGTGTAAAATCACCCAGTTCTCCATTAACCCAACTAATTGCACCAATTTCTAAGCCACTTGTTTTATTTTCTAACCTCCAGCTGTCTTTCTAATGACCATACAGGTACTGGCAATATTTCTGAATGCATCACCTTGGAGGTCCTGGATTTCAGCCTCTCTTCTAGGTTTTTAAAATCATTTTTTCAAAACCTTTAGTCTTCACCTGAGATTGTCATTGGAAACTATGTGTAACAAGACCACTGATTTTTCCTCAGTCCCAGCTGGCAATCTATCAGTTCCACAACATGCCAAACATAAATACCTGGTAGACAACACACTGTTTGGCTTTCATGGTCTCAGAAGCCAATCAAATTGTAAGGGAGCCTTCACAGTGTGGTTTGTTTCATGATCCCAAAACAGCTTGTTGCGGTATTTCTGAATTTATGTGTGCTATCTTGGGGTTTGCTGCTTACCCCTTTTCAGGTCACAAATGGTTGATGGTATGGGAACATTGAAAAGACACGACAAAATAGTGAGACCAGGATCCATTATAAAAAGAGTAAAACTTCTTTACTGGAATTCTTCAGACAGGATCTCAACAATTGATAGCTGCACAATACTTTCTATATGGCTCCATCTTTGAGATACCGTATATACTTGAGTTTAAGCCGACCCGAGTATAAGCTGAGGCACCTAATTTTGCCACGAAAAGCAGGGTAAACGTATTGACTAGAGTATAAGCCGGATATGGATTGTCCCCCATCCCTATCCTGGTATGCATAGCTCCCCCGTCCCTCTCCTTGTATGCATGGCTCCCCAGTCACTGTCCTTGTATGCATGGCTACAAATCCTCTATCCTTGTATGCATGGATCCCCCATCGCTGTCCTTGTATGTATGGCTCCTTATCCCCTATCCTTTTATGCATGGCTCCTTATCCCTTATCCTTATCCCCTATCCTTGTATGCATGGCTCCTTATCCCCTATCCTTTTATGCATGGCTGTTATGAATGTGCTAGAGATGGTTTCTGAGCAGAGGCTCCCTCTGGTGGTTAAAGGCAGTACTAAAACTTTCAGCGAGGAATGGCAATCTGGGATCACGGACTGGTCTGATATAAGGGAGGTTCCCTCCCATGATGGTTGCCGGTGATCAATTGTTCTTGTCTCAATTGTGGTTCCTGGTTCATTTGGAAGTTTGCTGAGTCTTGCCTGCATCTTCTGCTATCGGATAAGATATTTTCTGCTTTTATTTTTGTGCTTGCTTTTTGCATTGTTCCCTGCACTTCTGTGGAGGTCAGCCAGGTCCCCTCCGGGGGGCTTGTGCTCCTCTCAGTTTATTTGAAGCCACTGTTATTTGTTCATTTGCTTTTTCCTGTTTTTTCAGTGGCTGCGGCTTAGTTTTGTTACACCAGAGATCTGATTTAGGTGGTAGAGATCGTATGATCTCAGGTGTTTTTGCAATCAGATGAGTTGGTATTTTTTAGGGTTTTTTTTGGATTGCAGTGAGTATCCTTTCCTGTACTTTTCTGTCTAGACAGATTGGGCCCCAACGTTTGCTCATTCTATTTTCTGCCTGTGTCCGTGCTTCTTCTTGTCTAACCACCATTACATGTTTGGGGGCTTCCTATTTTCTTTGGGGATCTGCTCCGGGGCAGATAGCTTTCATCTTTCTGCCTTTAGTGTTGTGAATGTGTTAGAAATGAATTCTGAGCAGAAGCTCCCTCTGGTGGTTACAAACAGTGCTGAACCATTCAATGAGGATTGGCAATCAGGAGTTACAGACTGGTCTTATATAAGGGAGGTTCCCTCCCATCAGGGTTGCCGGTGATCAATTGTTCTTGTCTCAAATTTGGTTCCTGGTTCACTTGGAAGCTTGCTGTGTCTTGCCTGCATCTTCTGCTAACAGATAAGATATTTTCTGCTTTTATTTTTGTGCTTGCTTTTTGCATTTTGTCCTGCACTTCTGTGGAGGTCAGCCAGGTCCCCTCCGGGGGCTTGTGCTCCTCTCAGTTTATCTGAGCCACTGTTATTTGTTCATTTGCCTTTTCCAGTTTTTTCAGTGGCTGCTGCTTAGTTTTGTTACACCAGAGAACTAATTTAGGTGGTAGAGGTTGTGTGATCTCAGGTGTTTTTGCAATTAGTGAGTTGGTATTTTTTTTAGGGTTTTTTGGATTGCAGTAAGTGTCCTTCCTATCCTTTTCTTTCTAGGAAGATTGGGCCCCAACGTTTGCTCATACTATTTTCTGTCTGTGTCTGTATTTCCTCTTGTCTAACCGCCATTACATGTTTGGGGGCTTCCTATGTTCTTTGGGGATCTGCTCCGGGGCAGATAGTTTTCCTCTTTCTATCTTTAGGTGTAGTTAGCTTCTCAGGCTGTGACGAGGCGTCTAGGACCAACGTATGTACGCTCCACAGCTGCCTTTAGTTGTGGTGGTTAGTCAGGGTACTGCAATCCAGTAGATTCCAACCTCTCTGGTGTATTGCCTTTTTTGCCTGCTCTCCTCAGCTACCAAATCATAACAGTATCACCGGCCAAACTGAAAATTATATGGTACTCACAGAAGGGAAAGATAGTGTAGAAAAAAAAAAAAGTTGTCAGAGTTGTCAGAGATATTTTTTTTTTCTTTCCCTCTTTTTCTCTGGGTGCTGAGGATTTTTTTTTTCTCTCAATGGAGTTTGCACAGTTGTCTGGCCGTGTGGATCAGGTTGCCACTGAGGTTCGGAGTATTGCTACCTATCTTGCAGGGTTGCCGGTTGTGGAACCTAGGATCCCCATGCCAGATTTGTTTTTAGGGGATCAAGCTAAATTTCTGAATTTCAAAAATAACTGTAAGTTGTTTTTTGCCTTAAAACCTAAGTCCTCAGGGAACGCAGCACAGCAGGTTCAAATTGTCATCTCTCTCCTGCGCGGCGATCCTCAGGATTGGGCTTTTTCCCTGACACCTGGTGATCCTGTTTTGAGTAATGTTGATGCATTTTTTCTGACTCTGGGGTTATTGTACGATGAACCTAATGTCACTGATCAAGCTGAAAAAGCCTTGTTGGCATTAAATCAGGGGCTTGAGTACGCTGAGTTGTACTGTCAGAGATTCCGAAGGTGGGCAGTCCTGACCAAATGGAATGATGATGCTTTGGCAGCCCTTTTTCGGAAGGGTCTGTCAGAGAATGTAAAAGATGTTATGGTGGGTTTCCCTGCTCCCTCTGGTCTCAATGATTCTATGTCATTGGCGATTCAAATTGACAGACGTTTGCGTGAGCGTAGAGGTATGCGTGGAATAGTGTTGCCTTGTGAACCAGCTTCTGAACCCATGCAGTGTGATAGAGTGGCTTCTGGGGCACAGCGTCATGAGTTTCGAAAACGCAATGGGTTATGTTTCTACTGTGGTGACGCCTCTCATGCTATTTCAGTCTGCCCTAAGCGGGGAAGACGTTTTGCACGCTCAGTTGTCTTGGGTAGTGTTCAGACTAAATTTCTGTTGACTGTTACCCTGATTTGCTCCCTGTCCACATTTTCTGCTCAGGATTTTGTTGATTCGGGAGCAGCTATTAACCTGATGGATTTTGATTTTGCTAAACGTTGTGGGTTTCCCTTGATACCCCTACGAAAGTCTATTACCCTACTGGGGATTGATTCTACCCCTTTGGCTGAGAATAAATCCCAGGTCTCTACTCAGGTGATAATGAGGGTTGAACCTGATCATCAGGAGAGTTGCAAATTTTTGGTGCTGTATAATCTGCATGACATTATTGTACTAGGTTTCCCTTGGTTACAGTCTCATAATCCTGTTTTGGATTGGAAATCTGTGTCTGTGACCAGTTGGGGCTGCCAATGTGTTAATGCCAACACTCCTGTTTTTTCTGCCTCTCCCCAGGCTCAGGATGTTCCTGACTTTTTGACTGATTTTTCTGATGTGTTTAGCGAAAGTAAATCTGCATCCTTGCCCCCCCATAGGAGCTATGACTGCGCTATTGAATTAGTGCCTGGTAGTAAATTCCCTAAAGGTCGCCTTTTTAACTTGTCTGTACCTGAACATGACGCTATGCGGTCTTATATCAAGGAGTCATTGGAGAAGGGTCATATCAGACCATCCTCTTTACCCTTGGGTGCCGGTTTTTTCTTTGTGGCCAAAAAGGATGGTTCATTAAAGCCGTGTATTGATTATCGTCTCTTGAACAATATCACTGTGAAATATCAATATCCGTTACCCTTGATTTCTGACCTGTTTTCCAGGGTGAAAAGTGCTACTTGGTTTAGCAAGCTTGACCTCAGGGGGGCGTATAACCTTATTCGCATTAAGCACGGGGATGAATGGAAGACGGCATTTAATACCCCAGAGGGGCATTTTGAGTACCTAGTGATGCCCTTTGGGCTCACTAATGCGCCTTCCGTCTTCCAGTCCTTCATGAATGACATTTTCAGGGATTTTGTGGATAAATTTCTAATTGTTTATTTGGATGATATCTTGATTTTTTCCAATGACTGGGACTCTCATGTGAAACATGTTCGGACTGTGTTCCAGATTTTGAGAGAGAATGCTCTGTATGTGAAGGGATCAAAGTGTCTTTTTGGCGTACAGAGGATCTCATTTCTGGGATTCATTTTGTCCCCATCTGTTATTGAAATGGACCCGGTCAAGGTTCAGGCCATCTGTGATTAGGTCCAACCTACTTCATTAAAGGCTCTTCAGAGATTCTTGGGTTTTGCCAATTTTTATCGTAAATTTATTGGTAATTTCTCTGTTATTGTTAAACCATTGACTGATTTGACCAAGAAGGGTTCTGATGTGGTGAATTGGCCTCCTGAGGCAGTCTCTGCGTTTCAGGAACTTAAGCAGAGATTCACTTCTGCTCCTGTTCTACGGCAGCCTGATGTTTCTCTGCCATTTCAGGTGGAGGTTGATGCCTCTGAAATTGGGGCAGGTGCCGTTTTGTCCCAAAGAGATCCAGAGACCTCTAAAAGTAACCCTTGTGCCTTTTTCTCTCGAAAATTTTCTCCAACTGAACGTAATTATGACGTGGGTAATCGGGAGTTATTGGCCATGAAGTGGGCTTTTGAAGAGTGGAGACATTGGCTGGAGGGAGCCAAACATCAGGTGGTGGTCCTCACGGACCATAAGAATCTGGTTTATCTGGAATCAGCCAAGCGACTTAATCCTAGACAGGCCAGGTGGGCCTTGTTTTTCACACGTTTTAATTTTGTGGTTTCCTTTCTTCCTGGCACTAAGAATGTTAAAGCGGATGCCCTCTCGAGGAGCTTCCTTGCGGACTCTCCTGAGTTATCTGATTCTGCTGTTATTTTGAAAGAGGGTGTAGTTCTTTCCGCCATCTCGCCCAATTTGAGACTGGCTCTGGAAGGGTGTCAGGAGGATAAACCCGAGCGCTGCCCTATTGGGAAATTGTTTGTCCCAGACCAGTGGAAAAAGAGTGTGATGTCTGAGATTCATTGTTCCACGTTGGCCGGTCATCCCGGAATTTTTGGTACCAGAGACTTGGTTAGTCGGTCCTTTTGGTGGCCTACTTTGTCTCGTGACGTCAGGGAATTTGTGCAGTCCTGCGGGACTTGCTCTCGCTCCAAGCCTTGCTCTCGCTCTAGTGGTTTGTTGATGCCATTGCCTGTGCCCAAGAGACCATGGACCCATATCTCTATGGATTTCATTTCCGACCTCCCTGTTTCTCAGAGAATGACCGTTATCTGGGTGATTTGTGATAGGTTTTCCAAAATGATACATCTTGTGCCATTACCTAAGTTGGCTTCCTCCTCCGAATTGGTGCCTTTGTTCCTTCAGCACGTGGTTCGGTTACACGGCATTCCTGAGAACATTGTGTCTGACAGAGGAGTCCAGTTTGTTTCCAGAGTTTGGAGGACTTTTTGTTCTAAACTTGGTGTTCATTTGTCTTTCTCCTCGGCTTTTCATCCTCAGACCAATGGACAAACTGAGAGAACAAACCAGACATTGGAGACTTATCTGAGATGCTTTGTGTCTGCTGATCAGGATGACTGGGTCTCTTTTTTGCCTTTGGCTGAGTTTGCTCTTAATAATAGGGCTAGCTCTGCCACTTTGATGTCTCCATTTTTCTGCAATTTTGGGTTTCACCCTCGATTTTCTTCGGGACAGACGGAGGCTTCTGTCTGTCCAGGTGTTGACTCTGTTGTGGAGCGTATGCAGCAGATTTGGGACCAGGTAGTGGAGAGGTTGTCCCTCTCTCAGGAGAGGGCCCAGCGATTTGCCAACCGGCATAGGACTGATGGTCCTCGGTTTGAAGTGGGGGACTTGGTCTGGTTGTCCTCAAGAAATATCCCTATGAGAGTTGCATCTCCTAAGTTTAAGCCTAGGTTCATTGGACCTTATAAGATCATGGAGATTCTTAATCCTGTTTCCTTTCGTTTACTTCTTCCAGGGACATTTAAGATCCATAACGTGTTCCACAAGTCCTTATTGAAGAGGTTTGTCGAGCCAGTGGTTCCTATGGCTGTGCCTCCTGACCCTGTTTTGGTTGAGGGCAATCTGGAGTATGTGGTTGAGAAAATATTGGATTTTCGTTTTTCTAAATGGAAACTCCAGTATTTGGTTAAGTGGAGAGGTTATGGTCAGGAGGACAATTCTTGGGTGTTTGCTTCGGACATCCATGCTAGGAGACTGATCCGTGCGTATCACAGAGCTCATCCTGACCGACCTGGTTGCCCAAATGAGGGTTCGGTGACCCCTCTTCAAGGGGGGGTACTGTTGTGAATGTGTTAGAAATTAATTCTGAGCAGAAGCTCCCTCTGGTGGTTACAAACAGTGCTGAACTATTCAATGAAGATTGTGAAGATTGGCAATCAGGTGTTACAGACTGGTCTTATTTAAGGGAGGTTCCCTCCCATCAGGGTTGCCGGTGATCAATTGTTCTTGTCTCAACTTTGGTTCCTGGTTCACTTGGAAGCTTGCTGTGTCTTGCCTGCATCTTCTGCTAACAGATAAGATATTTTCTGCTTTTATTTTTGTGCTTGCTTTTTGCATTTTGTCCTGCACTTCTGTGGAGGTCAGCCAGGTCCCCTCCGGGGGCTTGTGCTCCTCTCAGTTTATCTGAGCCACTGTTATTTGTTCATTTGCCTTTTCCAGTTTTTTCAGTGGCTGCTGCTTAGTTTTGTTACACCAGAGAACTAATTTAGGTGGTAGAGGTTGTGTGATCTCAGGTGTTTTTGCAATTAGTGAGTTGGTATTTTTTTTAGGGTTTTTTGGATTGCAGTAAGTGTCCTTCCTATCCTTTTCTTTCTAGGAAGATTTGCTCATACTATTTTCTGTCTGTGTCTGTATTTCCTCTTGTCTAACCGCCATTACATGTTTGGAGGCTTCCTATGTTCTTTGGGGATCTGCTCCAGGGCAGATAGTTTTCCTCTTTCTATCTTTAGTTGTAGTTAGCTTCTCAGGCTGTGACGAGGCGTCTAGGACCAACGTAGGTACGCTCCACGGCTGCCTTTAGTTGTGGTGGTTAGTCAGGGTACTGCAATCCAGTAGATTCCAACCTCTCTGGTGTATTGCCTTTTTTGCCTGCTCTCCTCAACTACCAAATCATAACACTTTAGGTATAGTTATCTCTCAGGCTGTGACGAGGCGTCTAGGATCAACGTAGGAACGCTCCACGGCTACCTCTAGTTGTGTGGTTAGTTCAGGTTACTGCAATCCAATAGGTTCCAGCCTCTCTGGTGTATTGCCGTTTTTGCTTATTCTCCTCAGCTACCGAAACACAACACATGGCTCCTTATCCCTTATCCTTATCCCCTATCCTTTTATGCATGGCTCCTTATCCCTTATCCTTATCCCCTATCCTTGTATGCATGGCTCCTTATCCCCTATCCTTTTATGCATGGCTCCTTATCCCTTATCCTTATCCCCTATCCTTGTATGCATGGCTCCTTATCCCCTATCCTTTTATGCATTGCTCCTTATTCCTTATCCTTATCCCCTATCCTTGTATGCATGGCTACAATGGACTGCATCGGACAGACCCAGTAGCCTAGAGACAGGTTTGGCGTCAGCAGGCGGCGTGCTGCAGGCTGAGAGGAGTTCTCTGTCCCCAGAGCACCGGTGCTGCGCAGGCCTGCGTCCGTTAACTCCCGGTGCTACCAGCAGGGACTTGAGAGAGAGGTGCAAGATGTTCGGTGACTACCAGAGCGCAAGGTGCCATACGTTCTGTGTCCGTGAGTACAGCACACGTGCCACATAAGAGAAACCAGGTACAGGACAGACACTTGCACCCAGATTTGCCAGTTGATACTTGCCAGTCTACATTGGACCCAGACAGCGCTGCAGCCTTAATTGACTCGGCCGTATCAACTTATGGACTAGAGGCTCAGCGGAAGATACCGGAGACCGACCGCTGCAGCCAGAAGACGGATCCTCGTTTCCTACTGGACCTTCTTCAATAAGCATCGCGCCAGCCGTTGTTGATGCTATTGACTTCTCAGCCGAAGTCACAGACTTAAGGGTATGCCACACTAAACAATATCGCTAACGAGATCGCTAAAAAACGTCACTATTTAGCGATCCCGTTAGCGATGTTGTTGTGTGCGGCAGCTTCCAGCGACGAGCTTCCTGCTGTGATCTCGCTCGTCGCTGGAATCGTTCCGGACCCTATTTTCTCGTCGGCGCTCCCGCTGGGTAAGTATATATCGCTAGTGTGGCACCTTTTCTTAGCGATTTAGCGGTACTTTTGTACCGCTAAAGTCGTTAAGAAGATCGCTAACGGCGATAGCGTCGTTAACTATATCGCTAAATGTGGCCGCACTTAGCGATATAGAAACAATCCCGCTAGCGATCGCATTAGTATGCGTCGTTATCGTGATCGCTAGCGGGATTGTTTAGTGTGGCAGTACCTTTAGGAACTTCAGCTTTACCTGATTCATTGTTCCTTAACTCTGCATATCCTTTGCAAATTGAACTGTTTATTCCTTCATTGAACTGTTTACCTCCCTGTGTGGAGTCTCCCATTGTTAATTAAAATTGTTAATCCTTGCTCTGCCTCCTGCCCGTCACTGCATTACGCAACCTGTTACACTCTCCCCACACTACTATATAATATTATGGTAACCCACAGGCCTCTATATAATATGATGGTCCCCAAAAACCATAATACAGTATGATTGACCCCCAGACAATATTATGTGCCCCCTCAGCCTCAATACAGTATGATGATTTCACCAATGCCTTACATATAGTATGAAGGTCCTCAACAGCCCTCCATATAGTATGACAGTTTCCCCTTTTGCCATAATGCAGTATGATGTGCCTCCACACAACCTCAATACAGTATGATTATCTCACCGCATCATTCCACATAATATATTCGTCCCCCACAGCCCCAATCTGGTATCATGGTCCCGCTATTGCCTTCTATATGGTATGATGGTCCCTCCACAGTCACCCATATAGTATAATGGTCCCCCACACAGAATGATGATGAGCCATAGCTCCGAAACAATATGGTGATCACCACAGCCCCCATATATTATTATAGTCCCCACTCAGGCCTCTACATACGATGATGGACCCCCACAGCCCCAATACAGTATGATGGTCACCCACAGGCCGCTATATAGTATGATGGTCCCACACAGCTTTCCATATAGTATAATCTTCCCCACACAGGCCCCTATACAGTATGATAGTCCTCTCACAGACCCCTATATAGTTTAATGATCACCCACAGCTTTAAATATAGTATGATTGTTCCCCATCTATATAGTATGACAGTCCCCCATAGCTTTTCATATAGTATGATGGTCCCCCTATAGGACCCTATATTGTATGATTGCCCCCAACAGCTGTCAATATAGTATGCTGGTCCCGCCACAGGCCCCCATATAGTATGATGGTCCCTCCACAGACCCCTATATAGTTTAATGGTCCTCCACAACTTTTCATATGATATGATTGTCCCACCTTTAGGTCCCTATATAGTATGATTGTCCCCAACAGATTTCTTTATTGTATGCTGGTCCTCCCACAGGCCCCTATATAATATGATGGCTCCCCACAGGTTTCAATTTAGTGTGATGGTCCACCCACAGACCCTATATGGTATGATGATGCACCACACAATATTATCTGCACCTCAGCCCACAAAAAAATAAAAACTAATACTCATCTAATCCAGCCTATGCTTCCACCGCAGCCTCTGTCTCTTCTCAATCCTGTTTTGTAGTAGATGTCAGAGGTGCGATGCAGTGACAGCATTGTGCCACATGATCACACCTGTGTGTGGCCGACCTCCAGCAGACCAGAAGAAACCTGAGGCATTCCGGAATAAGTGATGGAGTATGGGGCCGGCGGCTCTGTGCTCCACCACAGCTGCTAACACTACAGGCATAAAGAGGATGCGATACTGTTAACTAACTCACAATTCATGCAGCCCACACCTGGACCAGACCATCTGGCATTTGCCAGAATTGCCAGATGACCAGTCTGGCCCTAAGTGGTACTTTGACAAAATCGAAAATATTTAGAATGACTGTTGTGCTATACCAAACCCACAACCCCAGAGGTCAGGCCTGCTCTTCTCCCACAAACACAGCCTAATCTAGTAATATCTCCTTACTATCTATTGTGGAAATCCCCTAACATATAAAAGCCGGTAATTAAAAGCATAAATTATAACTAATTCTGCATATGGCAGAGCTTATTATTTTATTGCATGTGTTTCAGAGCATGTTTAATGAGACATAATGAGAGTTAATCATTCTATGCTTAAAGTCTGAATTTTTCTTACCCTCCTTTTAAATGCAATGTAGGTTTCTCATTTTGGTGCAGTATCTTGCGTTTAGTTTATTTCTTGATTAGCTGCGGCACTTTTTATTCTGGGCACGCTATGTCTTATCATCTCAGTGATTGTTTTGTTGCTATGCGACAGAAAGGCTACATGCTTCTCTGGTTCATTAAGGTTTCTGTCTGAAAGACTATGTACAGAGAGAGGATGCCTTCGTAGCTGGGTAAAATCTATATGGAGATAGATAGATAAATAGATAGATAGATAGATAGATAGATAGATAGATAGATAGATAGATAGATAGATAGATAGATAGATAGATAGATAGAAATGTAATGAATCATTCAAATTTATTTTCATAGGGCTCCTTTTAAAATATATGAAACAATATATGATGTAAAATATGAAATAAAGTGAATGGGATGACATAAAATAACAACATCTCAAACACAAATCGGCAATAAGGTGTAAGAAATCCATGGTACCTATTCCTGCCCATTTTATGTCTGCTGGACACAATATTGCACAATTAAAATTTCAGGTACTGGAAACCTTCCCAGTGGCCAGAAGGTGTGGCATTTATGGGTACATGTCTCCATAAGCTCATAATGTACTGGATGCTACAATGTAAGAGCACTACAATATACTGGGCACTACAATTTACAGGCACTGTTATGTACAGGCTCTACAATAGCAGATTTGCAATTTTCACTCTGCAACATTAACTGCTGCTTGTTTGTGGGAAAACACCCATGGAGTCAAATCATCACTACACCTGTAGATAAATTCCTAAAGTGGTATAATTTCCAGAATGGGGTTACTTGAAGGGGGAATATGGCCCTGCTAGCACTTAGGGGCTCTGTATATGGAGTCCACAATCTATTCTAGGATAATCTATGCTTCAGGTGGCAAATAGCACTCCGTCCTTTCTCATCGTGTGGCTAAGCAGTACTGTAAAGCCACATAAGGGATATTTCTACGTTCAGCAGAAATTGTGTGACACATTTTTGTGCCATTTTTATCCATTTGCTCATGTGAAAATGGAAGACCTGGGGATAAAATAATTTTTTTGTGGAAAAATGTAATTATTTTTTCTTCACTGCCCAACGTTATAAAATTCTGATGCCTTCCTGTGGTGTCAATATGATCACTGCACCTCTAGATGAATTTATTGAGAGGTGTACTTTGGAAAAATGCTGTCACTTAGGCTATGGTTCCACGGTCCGGAACCATAGCGCTTTGGACGGAGCGGAAATTCCGCTCCGTCTAAGCCCCGCCCCCTTTATGACGCGCGATCTTTCCGGAGGTGTTCAGGACACCTCCGGAACACCTCCGGAAAGAGCGCAGGGCTACATAGCCCTGTGTTAATTCTGTTGCGGCGACGCACCGTCGCCGCAATACGCGAGGACATGCTGCGGTCTAAAAAGACGCGCCGCATGTCCGTTTACGCAGGTTTGCCACCTGCGTATTGTTACGCATGGTGGAGACGGGATTCCTTGAAATCCCCTCCACTATGCTGTAACATCTGGACGCTGCGTGTTTGGCGCTGCGCCAGCGCACAGCGCCAAACACGCAGCGTTTCCTGACCGTGGAAACTCACCCTTAGGCCTCATTCACACGCCAATATTTGGTCAGTAATTTTCATCAGTGTTTGTATGCCAAAACCAGGAGTGGACCTTACAGAGAAAAACTATAATTGAAAGACTGACACCTGTTCTGTGTTTTGGAGACACTCCTGGTTTTGGCATACAAATACTGATGAAATACTGATCAAAAATCCTGATGTGTGAATGAGGCCTTATAGTGGGTTCTGCTGATCTGGCACCTCAGGGGCACTTCTAGTGGGTCAAGGCACCTGCAAACCATAACAGTAAAATCTCAACTATAATATGGCACTCTATCAATTCTGAGCTTTGCACCGTGCATGAAAAGTAGTTCCCGATAACATGTTGGGTATTGGCACACTCAGGAGAAATTGCACAGCAAACTGAGAGGTCCATTTTTTCATATTAGCCCTTATAAAGATCAACCCCTTCATGATCTATGACGTATATATATGTCATAGGTCATGTTCCTGCATTTCATGCGGGCTCCAGCGCTGAGCCCTCATGTGTTCCAGCACATGTCAGCTAGTTTCATAAGCTCACATGTGCCCCTAACAGCTGTGGGTGGAATTGCAATCCATCCGCGGCTGTTATTATAGAATCATAGAATCATAGAATCATAGAATGGTAGAGTTGGAAGGGACCTCCTGGGCCATCTGGTCCAACCCCCTGCTCAAAGCAGGATTCTCTAAATCATCCCAGACAGATGTCTGTCCAGCCTCTGTTTGAAGACTTCTATTGAAGGAGAACTCACCACCTATCGTGGCAGCCTGTTCCCCTCATCGATCACCCTAACTGTCAAAAAGTTTTTTCTAATATCTAATCTGTGTCTCCTCCCATTCAGTTTCATCCCATTGCTTCTAGTCTTTCCTTGTGCAAATGAGAATAAAGATGATCCTTCTACAATGTGACAGCCCTTCAGATATTTGTAGACAGCTATTAAGTCTCCTCTCAGTCTTCTTTTTTGCAAGCTAAACATCCCCAAATCCTGCAACCGTTCCTCATAGGACATGGTTTGCAGACCGGTCACCATTCTGCTGGCTCTTCTCTGAACTTGCTCCAGTTTGTTGATCTCTTTTTTAAAATGTGGTGCCCAAAACTGGACACAGTATTCCAGATGAGGTCTGACCAAAGAGAAGTAGAGGGCAATAATGACCTCACGTGATCTAGACTATATGCTTCTGTTGATACATCCTAGAATTGCATTTGCCTTTTTTGCTGCTGCATCACACTGTTGACTCATGTTCAGTCTGTGATCAATTAGTATACCCAAGTCTTTTTCACATGTGCTGTTACTTAGCCCTATTCCTCCCATTTTGTATATGTTTTTTTCATTTTTATTGCCCAGATGTAGTACTTTGTATTTTTCCCTGTTAAAATCCATTCTGTTAGTTGCTGCCCACTGCTCCAGTTTATTTATATATTTTTGAATCCTCTCTCTCTCTTCTCTAGTATTAACTACCCCTCCTAGCTTTGTGTCATCAGCAAATTTGATCAGTTTACCCTCAATTCTCCAGTCTTCTGGGACTTCTCCTGTTCTCCAAGAATTTTCAAAGATTATGGACAGTGGTTCAAGAATTTCTTCTGCTATCTCCTTCAGTACTCTGGGGTGTAATTCATCTCGACCTGGAGACTTGAATTCATTTAGGTTAGCTAAGTGTTTCCTCACTGTCTTTCTGTTTATAGATATCCTGGATTCTTCTATTCCTTTAATAGGACAGTGAAGATTAGTTGATGTTACATTTCCTTTCTGAGAGAAAACAGATGCAAAATAGGAATTTAACAGTTCAGCCTTCTCAACATCCTGTCTTACCATTTCATCATTTTCATCCTGTAAAAATCCTATAGCATCTTTGACTTTTCTTTTACTTTTGACGTATCCCCAAAATCCTTTTTTGTTGCTTTTGATGTCACTTGCAAGCCTTAATTCATTGTCAGCTTTAGATAATCTGATTTGTGCCCTGCAGGTTCTGCAGACGGCATTATATTCTTCTTTAGATATGCCTCCCTCTTTCCATTTGATAAACATTTCTTTCTTCCTTTTTAGCATGCGTTTAAGTTCTGTGTTCATCCATCCTGGTTTCCTTAAATGCTTCCCATTCTTCACTCTTTTCGGAATTGTTAACAATTGTGCTTTGAGAATCTCATTTTTCAAGATTTTCCATCCTTCTTGGACATTTTTGTCCTTAAGGATATCCAGCCATTGGATTCCTCCAATTCTCTTTCTGAGTCCCTTAAAATCTGCCTTTCTGAAATCTAACCTTGACGTCTGAGTCTTCACAGGTCTTCCTTCTCTTGTTATCCAAAATTCTAAAATAGCATGGTCACTACCTCCTAGGGTCCCAGCCACTCTTACCTCCTCAACCATTTCTTCCCTGTTTATAAGGATTAGATCCAAGGTAGCAGATCCCCTTGTTTTCTCCCCTACCTTTTGGAAGATAAAGTTGTCAGCAAGAGAGGATAAGAATTTCCTGGACATGTTAGTTTTGCCTGAGAGAGATTCCCAACAAATGTCTGGATAGTTGAAATCTCCCATGACCACTATGTCATATTTTTTGGAGAAATTGGCCATTTGATGCATAAATAGTTCATCCATATCTTCAGCTTGCATAGGTGGCCTGTAGTAAATGCCTACAATGGTGTCCTTTCCATTGTTCTGTCCTTGTATTCTTACCCAAACAGTTTCCACAGAACTCCCAGTCTCTGAAGCGTCAATCTCTGTGCAGATATATGCTTTTCTAACATACAATGCGACACCTCCTCCTCGTTTATCAAGTCTGTTTCTTGCAAATAAGTTGTATCCTTCTAGACTTGTATTCCAATCAATCTCCAGCTGCGGCATTTAACATGGTTGTGCCGAAAGTGGGTCAGTAATCCCGCCTATTAGCGCCCATGTTATATGACTTCAGGGCGCCGATGGATTGACCTGACAACCTATGACCTGCAGGAGACCCCTGTGGTTGTCATTGCCAATCTGCTGTTAGCACCACCCTTGAGCCAAGGCTCATAGTAGATGTGGCTCTGCTATGTGTAGCACAGGCAATAGGATGATCGCAGCTTCTTGTCTCCATGGAGACTATTGAAGCAAGTGAAAAGTAAAAAAAAAGTTTTAAAATATTTTAAAATTTAAAAAAGTTCAAATCACTCCCCTTTTGCTCCACTCAAAATAAAACAATTAAAAAAAATTAAAAATACACACATTTGGTATTGCTGAATTCAGAAACGCCTAATCTATCAAAACATGAAAATAATTAATCCAATCAATAAACGGTGTAAAGAGAAAAACAAATCAAAACTCCAGAATTAAACTTTTTGGTCTCCGCAACATTGCAAGAAAATGCCATAATACTCTATAAAAGCATTGTATCTACCCAAAAATGGTTTGAATAAAAACATCAGCTCAGCGCACACAAAATAAGCCCTCACCCAGTCACAGATCCTGAAAAATGGCACCTTTTTTTTGTTTGTTGCAAACTTTGGAATTTGTGTTCATCACTTAAATATAAATAAGAACCTATA
Source organism: Oophaga sylvatica (assembly GCA_033576555.1). Lineage (NCBI taxonomy): Eukaryota > Metazoa > Chordata > Amphibia > Anura > Dendrobatidae > Oophaga > Oophaga sylvatica. The sequence continues at coordinate 554,903,175 of JARQOD010000002.1, read as the reverse complement.
CATGTTTGGTATCTGTGAACTCATAATAACCTGGAGAATCATAGTTAAAGGTCAGTTTTAGCATTTAGTGAACATGGTAGAAAAAAACTCAAAAAAACATTGTGAAATTGCACTTTTTTGCAATTTCACCGCATTTTGAATTTTTTTCACATTATACAGTATATGATATGGTAAAACCAATGGCATTCTTCAAAATTACAACTCATTGTGCAAAAAATAAGCCCTCACATGGCCATATTGATGAAAACAATAAAAAAGTTATGGCTAAGGGAAGAATGGAAGCAAAAAACGAAAACGCAAACATGGAAAATCCCAGGGTCATGAAGGGTTTAAAAACTTAAGGGTAAAATTCTGTGAGGAACATGTGGTGTCAACATGCTCACTGCACCCATAGATTAATCCATTGGGGGATGTAGTTTATAAAATTAGGTCATGCTGTTGTTCTGGCACCTCAAGGTCTCTGCCAATGTGACATGGCACCCTCAAACCATACTGGCAATATCTGAATTTAAGTATGGCACTGCTTCCCTTTTGAGGTTTGCACTCTGTCTCAAAAGTAGTTTTTGACCACACATAGAGTGTCAGTTTTATTCAGCAGAAATTCCACAACAAATTTTTAAATCCAATTTGTCCTGCTATCCTTGTAAAAATGAAAAAAATTGGAGCTAAATCAACATTTTTGTGAGAAAAGTATATATTTTTTGTTTTCACAGGTCAACATTGTAAAATTCTGTGAAGCACCTGAAGGTTTAAGGCACCAAAATGTCTGGATACAGTAATAAGCAAAAGGGTAACAATGTTTTGAACTTTTAACTTTCACGTTCCATATCTCACCATCCACTACTGCTTCAAACATGAGACTACCAACATTTTATAGACCATCATCTTGGATATCTCATGCATAATTTTGACTTGCAATTATGTAGCATATGATTAGTTATGCAGATTCTTGTCATGTGACTGGATTGTTACCATTTTGCTCCTCAAAATCTTAATTTTAATTTCTATTTTTTTATTAGTATTTTGTAAATTCACCTTTGGCTTTCAACACTGCCTTAATTGTTATGGGCATAATATCAATCAGATTCAACGATTGTTCCTACCAAAATCTTATCCCAGTTGTCTTCAACACATTCTCAAAGTTGGTGCATACTGGTCGACTTAGTTGGGTATGTATACAGTTTTTTCTTCAACTCTACATACAAGTATTCGATTGGGTTGAGGTCTGGAGACTGTAGGGATCAATCCAAGACCTCTACTTCATTGTTATTGAACCATTTCTTTGCAAATCTCAAGGTAGGCTTCTGGTCATTGTCGTGCTGGAAAACCATGTCATCCTTTTCATACCCATTGTATTCAAGTGTAGGAAGTAACTTGTCTTGTAGGATACTCTATATAGCTCAGCATTGAGACCACCATCATTCCTGGTCAAGCATCCAACATCTTTGGCTGTGAAACAACTCCATAAAATCAGGCTTCCTCCACCGAACTTGACAGTTTTTTCAATTTCATGATCCTTTAGCCCCTTCTTCTCTTAGTTCTCCCAAACCCATTTGCACCCATCAATGCCTAGTCTATTGACTTTCATCTCAATACTCCAAATCACCCGTTTGCAATCTTCTAAGGTCCACTTGTCAAGCAGAGGCTTCTTATGACGATATTGAAGTGGAGGCTTCTTAAAGCGGAGGTTTCTTTCCCATTTATTTTGAGGCACCATACCGGACTTGTGTAATGTGCATCACACGGTGTTTGAATGGACGTCTGTGATCTCACTGTTACAAAGCTATAAGCCACCTCCCTCCAATGCCATGTTTGTCACCCCAGAACTGACAGACCATATGATGAGCTGACTGGTTGACTCCAATATTTTGCCTGGCCATCCATCTCTCGGCTTTTGAATGGATGAATGGACTTTATTCCATATTCTTCCAACTGTTATGGCACACACATAATGCAGTGTGTCAATTTTCTTGGTCGAGAGACCACTATCAATGAGCTGGATGATGCTGTTTCTCTTTTCTTGGAAAATCTTCTTTATGTCTGCTCCCTGATTCGAACCAGTGATCTTTCACTTTGGAATCAAGCTAATAACATACCGAGCTATTAGGAAATGTAAGAACAGGTTGTAATTTGCAGTATACAGGATAAAACAGGTATTTCCACCACCAGGAGCAAAACAATAGCAATGCAATGAAATGACAAGAATCTGCATTACTAATCATATGCTAAATAATTGCAAGTTAAATTTATACTTCAGATATCCAAAGATGATTGTCTATAAAATTATGGTAGTCTCATGATCAAAGCAGTAGTGGATGGTGAGATACGGAGCCTGAAAGTTAAAAGTTCAAAACATTGTTACCATTTTGCTCATCACTGTAAATTCCTTGAGGGGCCAATTTCCAAAATGTGATCACTTGTGGGAGGTTTTCCACTGTTTAGGCACAACAATGACTTTTCAAACATGTTATGATGCCTCCCAATAAAAAAGTGCAATAAATAACTGTGGTAATACTGAAAATTATTTATTAATATATATTCAAAATAAACACAAAGTAAATTAATACAATTAATGAACAGCTGAAATAATAGCACAAAGGGGTATGAATAGAGTCAATTTTGAATAATAATATAACCACTTTGCCAGAAAAATGTACACGCCCCCCGGAAGAAGGCACAGCACCGAAACGCACGTAGGGACTGAGCATTTTGTTGGTATGTGAAGTTCTTAATCTTATCTGAAATACCCTTTGCCAAATATATTTATTGATAGCACGGTGTCACTTTACTACTGTGTATGTGCTGCAGCGCTCCTTGCTCATCATTATAGGATCATTCTATCATTCAATAGCTACCTTGCATAGGAGTTAATTTTATTTTACAACACATGCTATTTAATGGTCTACTGCTAGCACTGTAGCACCTTACCCTGCTATTTTTTAGCTTCATAAGTGTATGAGCGATTTTGTTGTGCATTTACAACTAATATTGTTGGTTTTTATTAAATATCAGCATTTTTGCACTGTTTTCTATTTGCACTAATAGCACTTTATGGAACATTATCTATAGTGATTTTGATGTATATATTCTTTTGCACTATATATATAATTATTATTAATTTAATATATATTTATATATATATATTTTTTTCATATATATTTTTTATCTTTATATTTATTCATTTGGCACTATATTAATTTTTTTTATATATGCATTTTTTCACTATTTATTATATTAAACCTTTTGTGCACTAGTTCTATGTGCTGTTGCTGCTATTATTGCACTTTAGCACTTTTACCATTATTACTTTTATTTGCTTGTTCACATAATAATATAAGTGTGTATATATATATATACATTTTTTGGAACTGTTGCACTTTATAATTATTTGTACATATATTGTGTTATAATAGGAAAATGGTGTGCACACGGACAAATGGTCGAAGTGCAAGTGCAACGGTATGGTACCTATTGTAAAGTAAGATAATGCACTGCACACTCTGTAGGAATTCTATGCAAAATAAAAGAAATTTATTGACACAACCAATTAGAAGAGGCATACAGTGAATATAAGTGACAAATAAATCATTTGACGTTTCGACTCTCCTGAGTCTTAATCATAAGTCACTGATATTAAGTGAGTCCTAACTAGAGAAATACCTTTTAGGACAAAGCTGAAGAATTATATTAGAGGTTATGGCCATATATTTAATGTATGCAAAGGGTTTTAGACCTCGTTGGTTGTTGTGAATACGGGGTAAAGCAAATGAGAGCCCCTTAACTGGTGGACCTAATGGAGGAAGGGTGTTCTGAGCGGCGCTCCCGCGCCTAGCTCTGTGGTGGCGTTATATTGTGTTATGTTCATAGTCACTATTTTTCTGCTTATTTAATATTTATTAATCTGATATTTTATTGACTATGCACACATTTTTCTGGCAAAGTGGTTATATTATTATTTAAAATTGACTCTATTCATACCTCTTTGTGCTATTATTTCAGCTGTTCATTAATTGTATTAATTTACTTTGTGTTTATTTTGAATATATATTAATAAATGATTTTCAGTATTACCAGTTATTTATTGCACTTTTTTATTGGGAGGCATCATAACATGTTTGAAAAGTCATTGTTGTGCCTAAACAGTGGAAAACCTCCCACAAGTGATCACATTTTGGAAATTGGCCCCTCAAGGAATTTACAGTGATGAGCAAAATGGTAACAATGTTTTGAACTTTTAACTTTCAGGCTCCGTATCTCACCATCCACTACTGCTTTGATCATGAGAGGATTTTTTGTCTATTTTGTGCAAAACTTTTTATTTATATACAATTGGTTTTTCTTTGATTCATGTTATGATGCCTGCAGATTATTCCATCAAAGTTTTTTGTGAAAAAAAAGTAAAATATTAATTTTTTCCTTCCACATTGCTTTAATTCCTGTGGAGCATCTGAAGGGTTAATAAACTGCTTGAATGTGGTTTTAAGTACTTTGATGATGTCACTTTCTTTTGGGTATTTTCTGTCATACAGGCTCCCAAAGTTACTAGAAATGTGATATGGTCCCTGAAAAAATTGCTGATCAACTTTTAACCCTTCTAACTTTCTATAAAAAAAAAGTTTCAAAAATGATGCACATGTAAAGTAGTAAATGTGGTAAATGTCATTTATTATCTATTTTGTGTGACATAACTCTCTAGTTTAAGGACATAAGAATTAAAAGTTTGAGAATTGCCAAATTTTCTAAATTTTCGCCAAATTTTTTATATTTTCACAAATAAATTAAAGTCGCATTGAACACATTTTACCACTATCATGAAGTACAATATGTGTCAAAAAAACATTGCCAGAATCACTGGGATCCATTGAAGCATTCCAGAGCTATTACCACATAAAATGACACTGATCAAATTTGTAAAATTCGGCCTGGTTTTAAAGGTGAAAACAGACTGGGGAGTAAAGGGGTTAAAGAGTAACTGTCGTTTTATTTTTTATTTCATATGTCAATAATTTATGTGAAAATAAGCAACTTTACAGTATAACTTATCAGAGAAATCTGCTTTTTTTCAGCCAGGAAAGATCTATCTTTTTCAAAATTCTCAATTCCTGAGTAAAATTTGTATTCAGTGATAGGAGTATTGAGGTTATTTGTATTGATAGCAGTTGGTACCGATAAGTTTCTATGTAAAGGGGAGGGGGCAGGAGGAAGGAGGAACTATAGGTAGTACTTCTCCCTCCTCTTCATCTTATATATATTCAAGATATATTACAAATTAATTGTTTATTTATGAAATAATAATTAAAACTATGGAAACTCTTTAACAGTCTAAAAAAAGTTGAACACTAAATATCACTACTGAAATTCCTATGAGCCTGGCATGGTTTGACATAAGAAGAAAATAACCTTAATTTCTGTTTGAAATTCACCAGATCTTAATTCAGAAACAGATGTTTGACAATTTGGCTTTTGTCAAGTTACTTTGCTAAGTATATGCCTTATTATTGTGGCTGAACAAAGTTCTAGTGAATTTGAGGTTTAGGCCGGTTTCTCTTCATGTCAAGAGATCTTCCTCTTTTTGGGAATAATACTACCTGATGATACCATTTTACTTTGAAAACAGGTTTGCCTGATAAATTGATTATATACAATTAATTATAACAAGTAACATTTGCATCCTCAGAGATTAAGACTAACTTCTAGACCAGCATACTATTGCATTAGTCAAATAATTAGGTGTCCCAAATCTGGAAACTTAAAATGGAACTGTATTTTCAGCAAACTTTGCATTAATCAATAGTACAGATGATTATAAGAAGCTTTGTTATTTAACTTATCAGACAAATCAGCTCCTTTCTTCACTTATCAGAAACTTCTTCTCTTCTCCTCCCCACCCGCCGGCCTCCTGAACGTGTCATCCACTGTCAAAAATCACCTGAAATCAGTCTTGCTCAGGGAAGACAGACTTCAGCCCATCATTCTCCATTGAGTGGGGAGGGATCTGGAGGTGTGAGGAGCAAGGAAAGTAACAGGCAGGTGAAGACAGAAAAACATTGTTCAGAGCTCTGTAACAAGTGGTTTACCTTACATCAGAGCTTGATTCATATCAACTCACATCAGCTCTGCTGTATAATGTCATCATTGCTGTTTCAGTTGGTCTCTGTGACCTAAAAAGTTAATGAAAAGCAGACATTCCCCTCTCAGTGCTGTACTGCCTATGAGAGAAATCACTGCAATTTGTCTCCTCCCCAACTCCCAGTGTATTGCAAGTTAGAGATAAAGAACGTATAGTATAATTCTTCATGTAAACATGACACCTTATTCTAAAAAGTTACTTGAAAGCACAGTTAACTCTAAAGGTACTGCCACACTAAACAATCCCGCTAGCGATCACGATAACGACGCATACTAATGCGATCGCTAGCGGGATTGTTTCTATATCGCTAAATGCGGCCACATTTAGCGATATAGTTAACGACGCTATCGCCGTTAGCGATCTTCTTAACGACTTTAGCGGTACAAAAGTACCGCTAAATCGCTAAGAAAAGGTGCCACACAGCGATTAGATACTCACCCAGCGGGAGCGCCAGCGATGAAATAGGGTCCGGAGCGATTCCAGCGACGAGCGAGATCACAGCAGGAAGCTCGTCGCTGGAAGCTGCCGCACTGAACAATATCGCTAACGGGATCGCTAAATAGTGACGTTTTTTAGCGATCTCGTTAGCGATATTGTTTAGTGTGGAATACCCTTTAGAGTAATCATTCTTCTAAAGAGCATTCATTCTTGGGAAGTCTGAAGTATGCCACACCTCTACTTTCCTCTAATGCTCCAGAACTCATGATATCAATGCTGTGTCCATTTGGTCTCTGTCTTCCCTAATCAGAGGGCAGCCTTAATAATGACAGCTGCAATGAATGGTAATTAATTGAAAATAAACTCAGTACTATGAAGCATAGTAAAAGAGTACAGCCCCTTCTCTACCCTAACAAAAAAATTAAGGACTGTGAAGGAGATTAATGTAGAGCTTTATCACAGTGTATAGTCTACTGTATACTGTTGCGATCATGTTTATCTAGGCTCTGAACAGTACATCATCTATGATTAAAGGGGTATTCCCATCTCCAAGATTCTACCCAATATGTAGTAGGTGTGATAATATTAGCAAATAACTCCAATTAGAAATGTAGCATAGTTCTTCTGATTCACTACGTCGCTTAGCCCATGTGCAGGGCATTGCAGTAGCTTAGGTATCCATGATTACAACCACTAACAGCAAACTGTATGAGTGGTTGCAACTATGGATACCTAAGCTACTGCAAAGCCCTGCACATAGGATAAGAGACATAGCGAATCAGAAGAACTATACTACATTTCTAATTGAAGGTATTTGCTAATTTTATAATTATAACACCTACTACATATTGTGATAGGATCTTGATGATGAGAATACCAATGCTGACATCTGAGCTGCAGAAAACTAAAATGGATTATTTATCATTTCATATAAAAACTAAAAAAAAAGAAAAAAACAATTCTGAAAATGAAATGCTTAGAGTAAAATATTATTTAAATAATATTTAATTTTTTTATTATACATTTCTTTCAATAAAGGATGGCAATTTAGCTAACCTATAACATATACTGTACTTTACAAATAATTCAGATGTATTCATTTTTTTTTTTTTTTTTTTTTTTAATTGAAGTCTGCATATTTTCAAAGATTTACTGAGTGATGTGATAGTAGAAGGGATAAAAGAAAAAAAATACCCCGAATGACAGGTTTAGTTAAAACCAATTTTAAGTTTAATTAAAAATTATTGCTACTCTTGAAGCAAATTGTTTATTGCTTATTTATTTATTGCATTGTGCAAGATCTATGAAAAATATAATATATTCTGTAAATAAAATCATTCTTGCATTAAAGCTGTGTTCAGATATATCTAAATATCAGAGTATCTCCAAAGTCTAAATACAGAACGATAAAACTTACACTTACTGTAATGCTATTGACATGTTATCTGAGCATCCCTTATGATGTGATATCCTCCGTATAGAACTATATATTGGGAAGACAAAACTACTTTCCTACACTCATTATTCATATGTATTTCCAAGTTGTAAAATGAATTGAACAATTATTCTATTTGCCAAGAACAAATTGATCGTTATTCCTAAGTTTAGCTTTCTTTAGAGAATGTTCAACGCCATCCCAGAGCACTTGCAATATTGAATTATAAGTCAATATGAATCAACCCTGAAAAAAATCAATTGGTAGATGAAAAATTGTAAACTGAAACACAGAACGGCTAATATTGTTACTTTTAGGCCTGGTATGGAATAATACTTTTCTTTAAAAAAAAAGCATCATGCACTGTTTAGAATTAAATAAGCATATGAATAAAACAAAAATAGTTGTTCCGTGCTGATTTGTAAGGAGCTCAAAATGTAACTTCACACCAGTAGTGGACATACCATTGGTGCAAACTGTACAGCTGCATGGGGGTCAACGGGTAAGGGGGCCCACATCCACCTCCAAAGCAAAACCAAAAAACTGAGCTGGACATAAGCTGGTATACACGCAAAGTGTAAGAGTAAATTCAAACTGTGGCAATTTCACTGACAAAACCCAAGAAAAGCTAAAAAAAAACAGTAAAAATGTAGTATAGTTCTCCTGATAAGTTATGTTATTTACCCCATGTGCAGGCACTGCAGTAGCTTATGTATCTATGGTTATGACCACTCATATAGTGACACTTAGTTAACTAGCTGATAGCGGTCATACCTAAGCTACTGCAATGCCCTCCACATGGGGTAAGCGACATAAGTTATCAGGAGACCTATAATACAGTGGGAAAAATAAGTATTTGATACACTGCCGATTTTGCAAGTTTTCCCATCTACAAAGAATGGAGAAGTCTGTAATTTTTATCATGGCTACACTTCAACTTGTGAGAGACAGAATCTAAAAATAAAAACCAGAAAATCACACTTTATGATTTTTAAATAATTAAATTACATTTTATTTCATGAAATAACTATTTGATCACTTACCAACTAGCAAGAATTCTGGCTCTCACAGATCTATTACTTTTTCTTTAAGAAGCCCTCGTACTATGAATTCATTACCTGTATTAATTGCACCTGTTTGAACTTGTTACCTGTATTAAGGACACCTATCCATACATTCAATCACACTCTAACCTGTCCACCATGGCCAAGACGAAAGAGCTATCTAATGACACCAGGAGACAAAATTGTAGACTTGCACAAGGCTACAGGACAATAGGCAAGCAGCTTGGTGAGACGGCAACAACTGTTGGCAAAATTATTAGAAAATGGAAGAAACACAAGATGACTGTCAATCTTCCATGATCTAACATCCATGCAAAATCTCACCTCGTGGGGTAAGGTTGATTCTTAGAAAGGTCAGAAGTCAGCCCAGAAATACTCAGGAGTACCTGGTCAATGACTTGTAAAGAGTAACACACTAATCAATCATGGATTGAAATCCTGCAAGTCATACAAGGTCACCCTGCTGACGCCAGCACACGTCTAGGCCCATTTGAAGTTTGCCAATGACCATCTGGATGATCCAGAGGAAGCATGGGAGAAGGTCATGTGATCAGATGAGACAAAAATAGAACTTTTTGGTATCAACTCCACTGTCTGTGTTTGAAGGAAAAAGGATGAGCATAACCCCAAGAACACTGTCCCAACTGTGACGTAAGGGGGGAAAGACATCATACTCTGGGGGTGCTTTTCTGCAAAGAGGACAGAACCACTGCACCATATTGAAGAGAGGATGGATGGGGTCATGTATTGCAAGATTTTGGCCAACAACCATCTTCCCTCAGTAGGAGCATTAAACATTGGTCATGGATGTCTTCCAGCATGACAATGACCCGAAACGCCCATCAGAGTAGCTAAGGAGTGGCTCTGTAAGAAGCATTTAAAGGTCCTGGAGTGGTTTATGCAGTCTCCAGACCTTAACCCAATGGAAAATCTTTGGAGGGAGCTGAAATTCAATGTCGCCCAGTGACATCCCTGAAACCTGAAAGATCTGGAGAAGATCTGTATGGAGGAGTGGGCCAAAATCCCTACTGCAGTGTATGCAAAGTTAGTCAAGAACTACAGGAAACGTCCGACCTTTCTAATTGCAAACAAAGGTTTCTGTATCAAATATTAAGTACTGCTTTTCTATTGTATCAAATAAGTATTTCATGCAATAAAATGCAAATTAATTATGGGGTAGTGCACTGGGGACAGTGCACTTGCAATTCATTCATGGGTAAGCTATGCTGATATGATTATGGAGACTTTATGACTTTGCACTACGCACTTTATCTTGCATGTTTCGGACTTAGCCGGTTGCTATGTATCCACAGGTGACTGAATTTGACATTGTGTTCTTTGGTCTCTTCTCAGTATCGACCCCTCACTTATATGCCCCTAGGTTTTATCTTGGAATCCTGCCTTGTATTCCTCTGCTTAACTATTGATTTTGTATTGTCCTGTATTGTTCTCAGCAAATTAAATTATATGTGCTTTATTTAGAAGTCAGCACTCCTTTTTGTCTTCTCATAAAGAATTGCAGATATGAGCAGTATTATTAGAGAATAGAATCTATTTTAATTAGCCCTGAAAAAAAAGTGATTAGTTTACCGTAGCATCATCAAAATTTTCAAAATTTTCATCAACTTTTAATTTTTTTCACAAATAAATGAAAGTCATATTGAAGAAATTTTCATGAAGTGCAATATGTCACGAAAAAAACGTCTCCGAATCACTGTGATTCATTGAAGCGTTCCAGAGTTATTGCCACATAAAAGTGACACTGGTCAGAATGGTAATATTTAGCTTGGTCATTAATCCCTTCACCCCCCAAAGGGTGGTTTGCACGTTAATGACCGGGCCAATTTTTACAATTCTGACCACTGTCTCTTTATGAGGTTATAACTCTGGAACGCTTCAACGGATCTTCGCGATTCTGAGAATGTTTTCTCGTGACATATTGTACTTCACGTTAGAAGTGAAATTTCTTCGATATAACTTGCGTTTATTTTTGAAAAAAACGCAAATATGGCGAAAATTTTTAAAATTTTGCAATTTTCAAACTTTGAATTTTTATTCCCTTAAAACAGAGAAATATATCACATAAAATAGTTAATAAATAACATTTTTCACATGTCTATTTTACATCAGCACAATTTTGGAACCAAAATTTTTTTTTGTTAGGAAGTTATAAGGGTTAAAAGTTGACCAGCGATTTCTCATTTTTACAACAAAATTTACAAAGCCATTTTTTTTAGGGACCACCTCTCATTTGAAGTCACTTTGAGGGGTCTATATGGCAGAAAATACCAAAAGTGACACCATTCTAAAAACTGCACCCCTCAAGGTACTCAAAACCACATTCAAGAAGATTATTAACCCTTCAGGTGCTTCACAGGAACTAAAGCAACGTGGAAGGAAAAAATGAATATTTAACTTTTTAGCCACAAAAATGATCTTTTACAAACTTTTTTTTTATTTTCACAAGGGTAAAAGGAGAAAATGGACAGATAAGGTTGTTATGCAATTTCTCCTGAGTACGCCAATACCCAATATGTGGGGGAAAACCACTGTTTGGGCACACGGCAGAGCTCGTAAGGGAAGGAGCACCGTTTGACTTTTTCAAACTAAAATTGGCGGGAATTGAGATTGGACGCCATGTCGTGTTTGGAGAGCCCCTGATGCGCCTAAACAGTGGAAACCCCCACAAGTGACACCATTTTGGAAACTAGACCCCCTAAGGTACTTATCTAGATCTGTTGTGAGCACTTTGAACCCCCAAGTGTTTCACAAAAGCTTATAATGCCTGGGTGTGAAAAAAAAAAAAAACAATTTTCCACAAAAATGATTTTTTAGTCCCAAATTTTTGAATTTTCCCAAGGAAATTGGACCCCAAAAGTTGTTGTCCAATTTGTCCTGAGTACGCTGATACCCCATATGTGGGGGGGGGAACTGTTTGGGTGCACGGCAGGGCTTGGAAAGGAAGTAGTAACGTTTTGGAATGCAGACGTTGATGGGGGTCATGTTCCGTTTGCAGTGCCCCAGATGAGCCTAAACAGTGGAAACCCCCACAAGTGACCCCATTTTGGAAACTAGACCCCTAAGGAACTTATCTAGATCTTTGGTGAGCACTTTGAACCCCCAAGTGCTTCACACAAGTTTATAATGCCCGGGCATGAAAATAAAAAATCCTATTTTTTTCCCACAAAAATTATCTTTTAGTCACTAATTTTTTATTTTCCCAAAGGTAACAGGATAAATTGGACCACATAAGTTGTTGTCCAATTTGTCCTGAGTACGCTGATACCCCATATGTGGGGGGGAACCACTGTTTGGGCGCACAGCAGAGCTCGGAATCGAAGGAGCACCATTTGACTTTTTCCAACCAAAATTGGCTGGAATTGAGATTGGATGCCATGTTGCATTTGGAGAGCCCCTGATGTGCCTAAACAGTGGAAACCCCCCACAAATGACCCATTTGGGAAACTAGACCCCCTAAGGAACTTTTCTAGATCTTTGGTGAGCAATTTGAAACCCCAAGTGCTTCACACAAGTTTATAACGTAGAGTCGTAAAATTTAAAAATCATATTTTTTCCACAAAAATGATCTTTTCACCCCAATTTTTATTTTTCCAAGGGTAACAAGACTCCAAAAGTTATTGTGCAATTTGTCCTGAGTGCGCTGATACCCCATATGTGGGGGTAAACCACTGTTTGGGTGCATGGCAGAGTTTGGAAGGGAAGGAGCGCCGTCTGACTTTTTCAACGCAGAATTGGCTGGACGCCATGTCGTGTTTGGAGAGCTCCTGATCTGCCTAAACAGTGGAAACTCCCATAAATGACACCATTTTGGAAACTAGACCCCTCAAGGAACTTATCTAGATGTGTGGTGAGAACTTTTAACCCCCAGGTGTTTCACTAAAGTTTATAACGTACAGCCGTAAAATAAAAAATCTTTTTTTTTTTTTACAAAAATGATTTTTTCGCCCCCAATATTTTATTTTCACAAGGGTAACAGAAGAAATTGGAACCCAAAAGTTGTTGTCCAATTTGTCCTGAGTACGCTGATACCCAATATGTGGGAGAAAACTACTGTATGGGCGCACGTCAGGGCTCGGAAGGGAAGTAGTGACGTTTTGGATTGCAGACTTTGATGGAATGGTCTGGGGGCGTCATGTCACATTTGGAGAGCCCCTGATGCACCTATACAGTGGAAACCCCCCACAAGTGACCCCATTTTGGCAAATAGACCCACAAGGAACTTATCTAGATGTGTGGTGAGCACTTTGAACCCCGAAGTGCTTCACAGAAGTTTATAACGTACAGCCGTAAAAATAAAAAATCTTTTTTTTTTTACAAAAATGATTTTTTCGCCCCCAATATTTTATTTTCACAAGGGTAACAGGAGAAATTGGACCCCAAAAGTTGTTGTCCAATTTGTCCTGAGTACGCTGATATCCAATATGTGGAGAAAACTAACTTGTATGGGTACACGTTGGGGCTCGGAAGGGAAGTAGTGACGTTTTGGATTGCAGACTTTGATGGAAAGGTCTGGGGGCGTCATGTCGCATTTGGAGAGCCCCTGATGCGCCTAAACAGTGGAAATCCCCAACAAGTGACCCCATTTTGGAAAATAGACCCCACAAGGAACTTATCTAGATGTGTGGTGAGCGCTATGAAGCCCCAAGTGCTTCACAGAAGTTTATAATGTACAGCCGTATAAAAACAAAAAAATAATTTTTTTTGTACAAAAATGATATTTTCGCCCCAGTTTTTTATTTTCCCAAGGGTAACAGAAGAAATAGGACAAATTGCACAATAACTCTGGGGGTCCAGAGTACGCTGATACCCCATATGTGGGGATAAACTACTGTTTGGACGCATGGCAGAGCTGAGAAATGAAGGAGCACCGTTTGACTTTTTCAACGCAGAATTGGCTGGAATTGAGATCAGACGCCATGTCACATTTGGAGAGCCCCTGATGTGCCTAAACAGCGGAAACCCCCCAATTCTAACTCCAACCCTAACCCCAACACACCCCTAACCCTAGTCCCAACCCTAACCACAAACCTAACCCTAACACACCCCTAATCCCAACCCTAACCCTAATCCTAACTTTAGCGCCAACCCTAACCCTAACTTTAGCCGCAACCCTAACCCTAACTCTAATGGGAAAATGGAAATAAATACATTTTTTTAATTTTATTATTTTTCCCTTACTAAGGGGGTGATAAAGGGGGGTTTGATTTACTATTTATAGCGGGTTTTTATGATTGGCAGCTGTCACGCTAAAAGACGCTTTTTATTGCAAAAATAGTTTTTGCATCATCACATTTTGAGAGCTATAATTTTTGCATATTTTGGCCCACAGAGTCATGTGAGGTCTTATTTTTTGCGGGACGAGTTGACGTTTTTATTGGTACCATTTTGAGCACGTGACTTTTTTGATCGCTTTTTATTTCGATTTTTGGGAGGTTAGAATGAACAAAAATCAGCAATTCATGAATTTCTTTTGGGGGAGGCGTTTATACCGTTCCGCGTGTGGTAAAATTGATAAAGCAGTTTTATTCTTCGGGTCAGTACGATTATGGCGATACCTCATTTATATCATTTTTTCATGTTTTGGCGCTTTTATTGAATAAAAACAATTTTATATAAAAAATTAATTATTTTTGCATCGCTTTATTCTGCGAGCTTTTCCACTTTTTGTTCGGCGGTATGATGATAAAGCATTGATTTTTTGCTTCGTTTTTTTTTTTTTTTTTTAAGGGGTTCACTAAAGGGGTTAACTAGTGGGACAATTTTATAGGGGGGGTGTTACGGACGCGGCGATACCAAATATGTGTACTTTTATTGCTTTGTTTTTTTTATTTACAGGAAGAAGTGAATTTATTGGGAATTATATTTTTTTTTATTTATTTATTTTGGATTTTTTTTTAAAACATGTTTATTTTTATTTTTTTAACTTTTTTACTTTGTCCCAGGGTGGGACATCACTGTATTTTATCAGATCGCTGGTGTGACAGTGTGCACAGCACTCTGTCACACCAGCGATCGCTCAGGCAGTGCAGCAGGCTTCTCAGTGCCTGCTCTCAGCAGGCACTGAGGTAGCCGCCTCCCTCCAGGACCCCGGCGCCATCTTGGATCCGGGTCCTGGGAGGGAGGAAGCCCTCAGAACAGCGCGATCACATCGCGCTGCTCTGAGGGTCTCAGGGGGGCGCGCAGGGAGTCCCCACCCTGCGCGATCCTCCCCTGTGCCCCCAGTACACCGCGATCATGTTTGATCGCGGAGTGCAAGGGGTTAATGTGCCGGGAGCAGTCCGTGATCGCTCCTGACACACAGTCATGGGTGTCAGCTGTGATAATCAGCTGACACCCGGCCGCGATCGGCTGCGCTCCCCCGGGAGCGCGTCCGATCGCACGAGACGTACTATCCCGTCCCCGGTCATACGGGCCCAGGTACCATGGACGGGATAGTACGTCCGATGGCAGTAAGAGGTTAAAGTCAAAATTGGCTAAGTGGTTAAACATATTTAGAAAAAAAAAACACTCGCAATGGGTAAGTCCGTAGGGCAAACGTACAGCAATACACTGCTAATGTGCAAAGTACAGATCATACAATACTACTCAAAAAATAATAACAGGTATTTTTTAAAATAACAAAACGTACTGTAAAAGATGAACACTGAAGGAAAAGCAGATATACTGTAGAGAGTAGGAAACTTGTCCTCTTTCTGACTTCCAATCATTCCATTAGACTAATTGTGTGTCATGTATGGCTACAGCAGTGTTATAGGAGGACCGATATGAGTTTACCTTTCCTTCTTTTTATGTATTTCTCCCTTTCTTTTCAGGTATCATTGTTATATTTTTTTTATTACATACAGTTAACTTCATTTATCCAGTGTACATCTTGCCACATGTATGCAGTCCTTGAACAGCCGGTCGAGGGTGCATACTGCTGCGTGAGATGTGAGCACGCTGTGCATTTGGAAGCCCAAATCCTGGATCTAAATGTGCAGCTGGCAACACTGAGATCCATAGACAATATGGAAAGGAGTCTTCTGCTCACTGAGCAGACGCTCAATGGGATAGATGAGGGGGGGGATGCTAGGGTGGAGCTGCAGGACACTGAAGTAGGAAGCTGGGTGACAGTTAGAAAGCGGGGTAGAGGGAAGAGCGCCAGGGAGGCTAGTCCTGATCTGGCACACCCCAATAAGTTTGCAAAGTTGGCAGATGAGGGGGTTGTCAGTACAGGGTAGCACTGCTGCAGCCAGGCATGTCCTCTGAAAGCCGGAGGAGTGTCTGCTCCAGTAAGGGGGGAATTAGGAGAGCAGGGCAGGCCAGACAGGTGCTGGTAGTGGGGGACTCAATTATTAGGGGAACAGATAGGGCAATCTGTCACAAAGACAGGGATCGTCGAACAGTGTGCTGCCTACCTGGCGCTCGAGTCCGACACATCGCTGATCGGGTTGACAGATTACTGGGAGGGGCTGTGAGGACCCAGCGGTCATGGTGCACATTGGCACAAATGACAAAGTTAGAGGTAGGTGGAAGGTCCTTAAAGATGATTTCAGGGAATTAGGCTGCAAGCTTAAAGCAAGGACCTCCAACGTGGTATTTTCTGAAATACTGCCGGTACCATGTGCCACACCAGAGAGGCTACGGGAGATTAGGGAGGTTAATAAGTGGCTCAAGAATTGGTGTAGGAAGGAGGGATTTGGGTTCCTGGAAAACTGGGCCGACTTCTCAGTTGGCTACAGGTTCTATGCTAGGGACGGGCTACACCTCAATGGGGAGGGTGCAGCTGTGCTGGGGGAGAAAATGGCTAGAAGGTTGGAGGAGTCTTTAAACTAGGGACTGGGGGGGAGGGTATTCATTTTATAGGAGGGGAAGGCAGTGCAGATAGAGACCTGGGCACAAATAATGAAATTGGGGGTGGGGGTGGCATGGGGGGTGGGGTTAGAACAGTTAATAATTTAAGAAAGAATAGAGGTTCAGAGAGATACATAAAGTGCATGTATACTAATGCCAGAAGCCTCACCAACAAAATGGCGGAATTAGAATTAATTTTGTTGGAACATAATTATGACATGGTGGGGATATCTGAGACTTGGCTGGATGAGAGCCACGACTGGGCGGTTAATTTACAGGGCTATAGTCTGTTTAGAAATGACCGTAAAAATAAGCGAGGTGGGGGTGTGTTTATATGTAAAATCATCCTTAAAACCCATCCTGCGTGATATCTGTGAATCTAATGAAGATGTAGAGTCTCTGTGGGGGAGATTAGGGGAGGGGGGAAAAATAATAAATTACTGATAGGGGTTTGTTATAAGTCTCCTAAAATAATGGAAGCAACAGAGAATATCCTCGTAAAGCAAATAGATGAAGCAGCAACTCAAGGAGAAGTCATTATTATGGGGGACTTCAACTACCCTGAAATACATTGGGGAACAGAAACCTGCAGTTCCAGCAAAGGTAATAAGTTTTTGGCAACTATGAGAGACAATTACCTTTCACAACTAGTTCAGGACCCAACAAGAGGGGGGGCACTGCTAGACCTAATATTATCCAACAGGCCAGACCGCATATCAAATATAAGGGTTGGGGTCACTTGGGTAATAGTGATCACAAAATAATAAGCTTTCATGTATCCTTTAATAAGATGTGTAGTCGAGGGGTTACAAGGACACTAAACTTCAGGAAGGCAAATTTCCAACGGATGAGAGATGATCTTGGTGCAATAAACTGGGACGATATCCTGAGACATAAAAATACACAAAGAAAATGGGAGACGTTTATTAGTATCCTGAATAGGACCTGTGCACAGTATATACCCTATGGGAATAAACATGCTAGAATTAGGAGGAAACCACTATGGCTAAATAGAGCTGTAAGGGGCGCAATAAGGGACAAAAAGAAAGCGTTTAGGGAATTAAAGCAAGTAGGTAGTGAAGAGGCATTAAATAAATACAGAAGACTGAATCAAATTCTGTAAAAAGCAAATCAAGACAGCAGAGATTGAGGCAGAGAGACTCATTGAGAAAAGTAAAAATAATCCCAAAATATTCTTTAACTACATAAATAGCAAGAAACTAAAAAATGATAGTGTTGGTCCCCTTAAAAATAGTCTGGGTGAAATGGTGGATGAGGATGAGGAAAAAGCCAATATGCTAAATGACTTTTTTTCAACTGTATTTACACAAGAAAATCCCATGACAGATAACATGATCAGAGAAAAAAAAAATTCTCCATTAAATGTCACCTGCTTAACCAGCAGAAGTACGGCGGCGTCTAAAAATCACTAAAGTTGACAAATCCCCGGGCCCGGATGGGATACACCCCAGAGTACTGCAGGAATTAAGTACAGTTATAGATAGACCATTATTTTTAATCTTTAAAGATTCCATAATAACTGGGTCTGTACCACAGGACTGGCGTATAGCAAATGTGGTGCCAATATTCAAAAAGGGGGCAAAAACTGAACCTGGAAATTATAGGCCAGTGAGCTTAACATCTTCTGTGGGTAAAATCCTGGAGGGTTTTTTAAGGGATACTATATTGGAGTATCTGAAGCTGAATAACCTCATGACACAGTATCAGCATGGGTTTATGAGGGACCGTTTGTTAGGGTTCGAGTTCCCGCTGCTGCACAAGGGGAGTCTCGAACCCGTCCCGCTGCGGTCTCCCATTCATCTCCAGCCGCAGTGGAGCCTGCTCAGCAGAGACGTCGGTCCAGGCGTCTTGCCCACTCCTCTACTGTGCAGTGAGTTGCTGCTGCCTTTCCTGGATCTGCTATTATAGCCAGTGCTGGAGCAGCCGTCTTTGAGACAAAGTCCTGCGTTTTCCCATCTGAGCATGCCCAGAGTGAGATCTCTCATTGGAGATCAGGGGTCACATGTTCAGGTGCTGCAGCGGCTCCTATTGGTCCGCCAGGAAGGTCATGTAGCTACGTGTGTTTGTAACAGCTTCTCATTGGTCCTTGTTCCTGGAAGGTCCTGTAGCTGTTGCTATAAAAGGGTAGCATGGCTGGCCGCCATGCGCTAATATCAACCATTGTATGCTATGCGCCAGTGTGATCATGCGTATGTGTGGTTAGGGACCCGGCTGAAATAAGCCACTAGAATACCGACTTAATCGGTGAGGAGTTTGGTATGGTAGCTGGCCAGGGTCGGTGTCCTAGATGCCCTAGATTACCGGCGTAACCGGTGAGGAGTTTTGATTGCCGTATTCAGGGTCTGGCGTTCAGACGCCATAGATTGCGGGTGACTCCCGCGAGGACATTAGCACATGATCACGCGTTATGTACGCTTAGCACTTAACTGTGTACCTGAGAGTCTGACAGGACACAGCACTTTTCCTCAGCGGCCCTGTGACGTAACAGGGTTTGCTTTCGACGCTAGACAGCGCCCTAGCTTTTACTTTGCGGCTCACTGAAGCTAAGTGAGTTCGCACCTATCGCCATATAGCGCTGTGGCATTTCCGTTAGCGGCTCTGGGTATTAACAGAGTTCGCACTTACTGCCACAACGCGCTACGGCGTTTATTTTAGCGACTCTGCGGGATAACAGAGTTCGCTACTTTCGCCATTTTACTAGCAGCAGGTTCCGCCTGCACGGTGGACCCCGGGCTGCGAACGCACCTCTCTACCTCATATATTTGGTGCGTTCCTCAGACCCTAACATAATATTAGCGCCAGGGTCTGGCTGGTAAAATGGCTGATGACCAGCGTCTACTACGGGACATCCAGCAGCTGGAGGGTAGGTTGGCGGCTCTTGAGTGCACAACCTCAGCTGTGGATGTTACCGCAGTCGCTATTCAGGCTGCTAGCGTGGCTGCAGCCAGTGTGTCCACTGCCACCTCTGCCCCCACAATATCCCACCTCCCGCTTCCAGACAAGTTTGCTGGTGACAGCAAGCAATGTCGGGGATTCGTGAGTCAGTGCTCTATACAACTCGAGCTTCTGGCTGCACGTTTCCCCACGGATCGGGCACAAGTGGGCTTTATAATTTCGCTTCTGTCAGGCAGAGCGTTGGAGTGGGCCACCCCGCTGTGGGAGCGTGACGACCGTGTGGTGCGGAGTGCTTCTCGTTTTCTGGAGGCTCTAAAAAAGGTCTTTTTAGGACCTCAGGTCACCCACGATACGGCGCTACAACTGCTGGCATTGGCACAGGGTTCGTCTTTGGTCAGTCTGTTTTCCGTCCAGTTTCGGACTCTGGCCTCAGAGCTAGACTGGTCGGATAAAGTACTCATTCCAGTCTACTGGCGAGGACTGGCTGATCATGTTAAAGATGCTTTGTCTACCAGGGAGATTCCCGCCACACTGGAGAAGCTTATCCCATATCTACCCGCATCGACCTCCGTTTTCACGAGCGGAGGTTGGAGCGGTCCCAGTGTAGGCAGAGGTTCCGGCTGGCTCCCACCTTCGCCAGACCTCTGGAATCTTCCAGCCAGGTGCCCGACTCCCATGAGGCCATGGAGGTTTCTCGAGCGGGACCTAAGTCCCGGGCCGCTCGAGTACCCGTGGTCTGTAACATCTGCCAGCAGTTAGGACACTATACCAACAAATGTCCACAGCGGTCGGGAAAACGGTCACGTCTAGTGACCTTGGGAGGAGGTTCACTAGACACTGCGGCATTTTCCACCAAGTTGTCCTTTAAAGGGACAATTACAGTAGGTCCATCCACGCTCTCCGCTGAGCTCTGTGTGGATTCCGGAGCCGAGGGGAATTTCATGTCCTCTGCATTTGCTCTCCGCCACACTATACCTCTGGTGATGCTCGCCCAACCGGTGACTGTGCGAGTAGTGAATGGATCAACTCTGCCCTCTCAAATCACCCACCAGACGATCCCTCTCACTTTATCTATGTCCCCGTCCCATCAGGAGAGTATTTCTTTTCTTGTCCTGCCCGAGGGAATAGACGAGGTGTTGCTGGGAGTACCTTGGCTCCGTTACCACTCTCCCCATATTGAGTGGTCCTCTGGGAGGATACTGGGTGGGGTGATTCATGTAGAGGCAGGTGTATTAGGGAGTGCGTTCAGGTCACCACCACAGAGATACCCGTAGATCTCACTTCTCTTCCTCAGTGTTATTGGGCATATGCAGACGTTTTCTCCAAGAAGGCAGTGGAGACTCTTCCACCTCATCGCCCCTACGACTGTCCTATTGATCTCTTGCCTGGAGCAGAACCTCCTCGGGGGAGAGTATACCCCCTCTCGCTCCCTGAGACGTAGGTCATGTCCCAGTACATTCAGGAGAATCTGGCAAGAGGGTTCATTAGGAGGTCGGTGTCACCAGCAGGGG
Organism: Oophaga sylvatica; assembly: GCA_033576555.1. Taxonomy (NCBI): domain Eukaryota; kingdom Metazoa; phylum Chordata; class Amphibia; order Anura; family Dendrobatidae; genus Oophaga; species Oophaga sylvatica. Next base: position 554,881,827 of record JARQOD010000002.1, on the reverse strand, counting down.
CAGGGTTCTTCTTTGTGCAAAAGAAGAACGGAGAATTACGTCCATGCATTGACTACAGGGGTCTTAACGCATCACCGTCAAGAATAAGTACCCGTTGCCCCTAATCTCTGAGCTCTTTGATAGGCTCCGAGGAGCAAGAGTATTTACCAAGCTTGATCTACGTGGTGCCTATAACCTAATTCGCATCCGTGAGGGGGACGAGTGGAAGACAGCTTTTAATACCAGGGATGGGCATTACGAATACCTGGTGATGCCCTTCGGGCTCTGTAATGCTCCCGCTGTTTTCCAAGACTTTGTCAATGATATCTTCCGGGATATGCTCTCCACCTCTGTGGTAGTCTATCTGGATGATATTCTCATCTTTTCACCAGATATAGACTCTCACCGGAGGGATGTCAACAAAGTCTTCGACCTCTTACGGGCAAACTCCCTCTATGCCAAGCTGGAGAAATGTGTGTTTGAGCAGGAGTCCTTACCTTTTCTGGGCTATATCATCTCTGCCCAGGGATTGGCTATGGATCCTGCCAAACTACAGGCTGTAATGGACTGGCAAGAACCCCATTCTCTTAAAGCGGTGCAGCGCTTTATGGGGTTCATTAATTATTATCGCCAGTTCATTCCCCATTTCTCGACTTTGGTAGCTCCCTTGGTAGCCCTCACCAAGAAGGGAGCAAATCCCAAGTTGTGGTCTGAGGAGGTCTCCAAGGCGTTCTCTTCCATCAAGTCGCATTTTGCCAGTGCTCCCATATTACATCGCCCTGATGTTGATAAACCGTTTGTTTTAGAGGTGGACGCCTCTTCTGTTGGTGCTGGAGCAGTCCTATATCAAAAGGATGCTCAAGGTCGGAAGCATCCCTGCTTCTTCTTTTCTAAGACCTTTACACCAGCAGAGAGGAATTATTCCATCGGGACAGGGAGTTGCTGGCTATGAAATTGGCCTTCTCAGAGTGGAGACATCTTCTGGAGGGAGCTCGTTTTCCCTTCCAAGTCTTCACCGACCACAAGAACTTGGTATATTTGCAAACGGCTCAGCGGCTAAATTCTCGCCAGGCCAGATGGTCCCTATTCTTCTCTCGGTTCCATTTCACCCTCCATTTTCTCTCCGGTGAGAAGAATGTTCGGGCCGACGCTCTCTCTCGTTCCTTAGTGTCATCAGAGGAGGAGGATGAGGAGCCTCGGCTTATTGTCCCTGAAGAAAGCCTGAGAACTGTAGCCCCGCTTTCGCTAGAGTCTGTGCCTCCGGGCAAGACTTTTGTGCCCACTAATTTGCGACCGGAGGTACTCTCTTGGGCACACTCGTCCAGGGTGGGTGGACACTTTGGGGCAAAGAGGACAACTGAGCTATTGGCGAGGACATACTGGTGGCCACATATGGTCCGTGAAATCAGGGAGTATGTTCAGGCATGTGTCTCCTGCGCCAGGAACAAGTCCCCTCGACAACGGCCAGCTGAGTTACTTTTTCCTTTGCCGGTGGCAGACAGGCCCTGGGAGATGGTCGGGATGGACTTTGTGGTGGGCTTACCCAAGTCTCGGTGTTGCACTATCATTTGGGTGATCACCGACCACTTCTCCAAAATGGTGCACTTAGTGCCGCTACCACGGTTACCTTCCGCACGGGCCTTGGCAGCATTATTTATTAGACACATCTTCCGTCTACACGGTATGCCAGACAAGATTGTCAGCGATCGAGGTCCCCAATTTGCGTCTCGGTTCTGGAGAGAGTTGTGTCATCTACTCTGCATTGAATTGAACCTCTCCTCTGCATATCATCCCGAGACGAATGGGTTGGTAGAGAGGGCCAACCAGACCTTGGTCACCTACTTGCGACATTTTGTCTCTGCCAGGCAGGATGACTGGGCATCTCTGCTTCCGTGGGCGGAGTTTGCGCTAAACAATGCTGTGGCTGACTCCACCGGACAGACCCCATTCCTCTTAAATTACGGCCAGCATCCGCGGGTACCGGTGCCCATGCCCGTTGCTTCCGCTGACTCCAGGGTGGCAGACTGGGCTGTGGAAGCACGGGACATATGGGACCGCACCCAGGATGCCATTCAGGCTTCCAAGGAAAGGATGAGGTCTTCTGCCGATGCTCATCGGCGTCCCGCTCCGACATTTTCTCCTGGCGACCTAGTGTGGCTCTCCGCCCGAAACATCAGGCTACGGGTGGAATCCACTAAATTGGCACCCCGCTATTTGGGTCCCTTAAAGGTTCTCGAGCAGGTGAACCCTGTGGTTTACCGTTTGGCCCTTCCGCCTCGCCTTGGTATCTCCGACACCTTCCATGTATCCCTCCTAAAACCCGTGGTCATCTCCCGGTTGCCTGAGTCATCTGCCGGGACGTCGGGTTCGTCTTCGGACGACTACGAGGTGAATGCCATTGTTGGGTGCAAGGTGGTACGAGGCAAAAAATGTTATTTGGTGGATTGGAGGGGTTATGGGCCTGAGGATAGGTCCTGGGAGCCTGCCGAGCATGTTCACGCTCCGCAGCTCATCGCTGCCTTTGAACGCAGCGAGGCCCAGAGAAGGGGGGCCCTAGGAGGGGGGTAATGTTAGGGTTCGAGTTCCCGCTGCCGCACAAGGGGAGTCTCGAACCCGTCCCGCTGCGGTTTCCCATTCATCTCCAGCCGCAGTGGAGCCTGCTCAGCAGAGACTTCGGTCCAGGCGTCTTGCCCACTCCTCTACTGTGCAGTGAGTTGCTGCTGCCTTTCCTGGATCTGCTATTATAGCCAGTGCTGGAGCAGCCGTCTTTGAGACAAAGTCCTGCGTTTTCCCATCTGAGCATGCCCAGAGTGAGATCTCTCATTGGAGATCAGGGGTCACATGTTCAGGTGCTGCAGCGGCTCCTATTGGTCCGCCAGGAAGGTCATGTAGCTACGTGTGTTTGTAACAGCTTCTCATTGGTCCTTGTTCCTGGAAGGTCCTGTAGCTGTTGCTATAAAAGGGTAGCATGGCTGGGCCGCCATGAGCTAATATCAACCATTGTATGCTATGCGCCAGTGTGATCATGCGTATGTGTGGTTAGGGACCCGGCTGAAATAAGCCACTAGAATACCGACTTAATCGGTGAGGAGTTTGGTATGGTAGCTGACCAGGGTCGGTGTCCTAGATGCCCTAGATTACCGGCGTAACCGGTGAGGAGTTTTGATTGCCGTATTCAGGGTCTGGCGTTCAGACGCCATAGATTGCGGGTGACTCCCGCGAGGACATTAGCACATGATCACGCGTTATGTACGCTTAGCACTTAACTGTGTAACTGAGAGCCTGACAGGACACAGCACTTTTCCTCAGCGGCCCTGTGACGTAACAGGGTTTGCTTTCGACGCTAGACAGCGCCCTAGCGTTTTACTTTGCGGCTCACTGAAGCTAAGTGAGTTCGCACCTATCGCCATATAGCGCTGTGGCATTTCCGTTAGCGGCTCTGGGTATTAACAGAGTTCGCACTTACTTGCCACAACGCGCTACAGCGTTTATTTAAGCGACTCTGCGGGATAACAGAGTTCGCTACTTTCGCCATTTTACTAGCAGCAGGTTCCGCCTGCACGGTGGACCCCGGGCTGTGAACGCACCTCTCTACCTCATATATTTGGTGCGTTCCGCAGACCCTAACACCGTTCTTGTCAGACTAATCTGATAAGCTTTTATGAAGGGGTAAGTTCAGGACTGGACCAAGGGAATGCAGTGGACGTGGAGTTCATGGACTTCTCAAAGGCTTTTGATACAGTGCCACACAAAAGGTTGATACATAAAATGAGAACAATGGGGATAGGGGAAAATATGTGTAAGTGGGTTAAGAACTGGCTCATGGATAGAAAACAAAGGGTGGTTATTAATGGAGCACACTCGGACTGGGTCACGGTTAGCAGTGGGGTACCACAGGGGTCAGTACTGGGGCCGCTTCTCTTTAACATATTTATTAATGACCTTGTAGGGGGCATACAGAGTAGTATTTCAATATTTGCAGATGACACTAAACTCTGCAGGGTAATAAATACAGAGGAGGATAATTTTATATTACAGGAGGATTTATGTAAACTAGAAGCTTGGGCTGATGAATGGCAAATGAGCTTTAATGGGGATAAATGTAAGGTCATGCACTTGGGTAGAACAATTAAGATGTATAATTATGTGCTTAATAGTAAAACACTGGCAAGAACTGTCACTGAAAGACTGGGTGATGGGTGGACGACAAACCACATTTAGTGGCCAATGTCAGGCAGTGCTGCAAGGCAATAAAATAAGTGGATGCATTAAAGAGGCATAGAGCTCATGAGGAGAACATAATTGTACCTCTATACAAGTCCTGGTGCGACGACTTAGAATACGTGTGCAGTTTGGTCTCCTGGTGTATAAGAAAGACATAGCTGAACGGGAAAGGGGTGCAGAGAAGAGGACCAAGGTTATTAGAGACTGGGGGGTCTGCAATACAAGGACAGTATTACACTTGGGGTTATTTGTTTGGAAAAACAAAGGTTAGGGGTGATCTTATTACAATGTATAATATATGAGGGGACAGTACAAAGACCTTTCTAATGATCTTTTTACTCTTAGACCTGTGACGGGGACAAGGGGGCATCCTCTACGTCTGGAGGAAAGAAGGTTTAGCCATAATCACAGACGCAGATTCTTGTAAGAGCAGTGAGACTATGGACTCTCTGCCGTTCTAATGTTGTAATGAGTGATTCCTTACTAAAAGTTAAGAAGGGACTGGATGCCTTTCTTGAAAAGTATAATATTACAGGCTATATTCACTAGTTTCCTAGATACAGCGTTGATCCAGGGAGCTATCTGATTGCCGTATGTGGAGTCGGGAAGGAATTTTTTTTCCCCAATGTGAAGCTTACTGTTTGCCACTTGGTTTTTTTTTGCCTTCCTCTGGATCAACATGTTAGGGCAGGTTAGGATAGGATATGGGTTGAACTAGATGGACTTAAAGTCTTCCTTCAACCTTAATAACTATGTTACTATGTCATTGGTTATTATGATCTTAATTAATTTCATTGTTTTCCCCTAACATAATTATCCACCCATTACAGGTTCAATTTTAATTTTTTTCTGCATGCTTTCCCTTCGATTGTAGCTAGACTGAAAAGTCAAAAAACAAGTAAATTTTGTGAGGCAAAGGTCCAAACAAACTGAGGTCAGCAACTGAATATCACATGGAATAAAGACTTAAGAGGTGCAGCTACAGGACCAGGGTCAGGTTTAAACTATCTATGGCAACTAACGGCAGGAAGCTAAAGGTTTATATAGAATTAGTCTGTCCAGACCCAGACTCACAGAAAAGAGATAATGGGATGACTACGTTCAGGAATTCATCCCAAGCTTCATGCCTGGACAGCACCAGAAATCCCAGAATATTAGCCAAAGCTGCTGCATTGTGGCCCCACCTTACCTGCAACGAAGATGCAATGTCACCAGATGCACAGAAGCTGAATAAGTGACTATTGACATAGATGTAACACTACCCTAAGTAGTTAGGTCCATATGCTGATTAGGATAGTTGCTAACTTTTATGTGTAGAATGTTGGTTCACTCTTAACTTTTACTTAAAAAAAAGCTTTATATGACAAGGTTAGTGAGTAAGAACTGTTAAGGTTTGAAATGCGTCAACCATTATAGCTCCACCTAGGACTTAAACTTCTATTGTACAAAATGCATATGAATCTGTTTACTTCATGAAATTTTTAAATGAATATTTATTAAAAGCTGATCTTTTATGACATAATGGATCTGAGTTTTTGACTGTTTATTCGGTGTGGATTCAGGATCACGAGCATGGACTGCACAAGTGAACTGATCATGCTTAGAAACTATGTAACAATTGCATCCATCTGTTTACCAGCTACCTTTTATAAATCAAACTTAATATTTTGGGCAATGCAAATAATCAAGGGTTATTTTCTACATTTCACTTTCCATGGTTAAGGCTCACTAATACTTTACTGCAGAAAAATAAATTAACCTGACAAAACTCCTTGGAACAAAATGTAGTTTATGGTGAACCTGATAATATTGTTATCCCGCTGCACATGGAGGAGAATTAATTCTCTATTGTTATCTACTAATATGTAAGCTAGCATTCTACTTTTGTCTTTGGAAATTTACCGTGACCAATTTAATCCATTTAATCAGATTTGATATTCCTAAGTGAACATTATTGTTTAGTTATGCAGAAACCATGTTCCACCCTGTTTGAAATTGGAATGACACAATGTCTGGTTGTATTTAATTATTTTATAGCCTGACACGCAGATAAACTCACAAGATCTTACTGAATGGTAACAGTACTTCAAGATATCAGTAATGATTTTTCATTCATGTAAATCAAACAGCAGTTTAATATGATCAAAAATATTTTGGTAAGCCAATAGTGTTTCAAAAATCAAAGCTGATTTGAGAGATTTCTGATTGATATTGATTGATATTGCAGATATTTTTGTTTGTGATAGTTTTCATCCACAAATTCCAGTATATACAGTCATGGCTGAAACTTTTGCCACCCTTGAATTTGTTCCAGAAATGAAGTATTTCTCCCAGAAAATTATTGTAATTACACATTTTTTATATACATTTATTTCCTTTGTATGTTTTGGAACAACACTAAAAAACAGAAAAAAGGCAATTTTGACATAATCTCACACAAAAACCCAAAAATGGGAATGACAAAATTGTTGGCAACCTTAATTAAATATTTGGTTACACATTCTTTGGAATAAATAGCTGCAATAAATCACTTCTTATAAAAATCAACAAGCTTCTTACACCTCTCAACTGGAGTTTTGGACCACTCTTCTTTTGCAAACTGCTCCAGGTCTCTATATTTGAAGGGTGCCTTCTCCCAACAGCAAATTTAACATCTGTCCACAGGTGGTCAGTGAGATTTAGATCAGGACTAGTTGTGAGTGAACATGCTCTGATAAAGTGTTATCAGAGCATGCTCGTGTGCTACCCGAGTGTCTTCGGCGTGCTCAAAACAAATGTTAAGTCACCGTACCTGTATGTCTTGCAGCTGTTCGACAGCAGCAACATATGCAGGATTTGCCTAACAAACAGGCAATCTTGCATGTGTTGAGGCTTAGAGCATCCTCGAGACATGCAGCCGCAGGGACTCGAACATATTTTTCGAGCACGCCGAAGACACTCAGCACACGAGGATGCTCAGACAACACTTTATATGAACACGTTCACTTATCACTAGAGTTGAGCGAAACAGGTTGGTCAGATTCATAAGTCGCCGACTTTCGCCAAAGTCGGGTTTCGTTGACCGAAACCCGACCATATCGTGCAGTCAGCCATGAGATCGGCAAAACGAGCGCCAAAGTCGGTTTTCCCAGAATGCTTTCAGGCGTCTTTTTTCAGCCAATGAGCAAGGACGTACACTGTGGGCAACGAGATGACATGTGCAGCGTCCACCACCATCTTAGAGAAGGGCATTGCAGTGATTGGCTTGCTTTGGGGGGGCATCATAGGGTCTATAAAAGCCCTGAGCGCCGACTTCCATTTTACTTCTGCCGATCTTAACAGTAGGGAGAGGTTGCTGATGCTGTTTATCAGTAGGGAGAGAGTTAGGGCTGGAAATAGAAGTTCTTATGTGCTTTTGCTGATAGCAATTGTGCTGTACAGTTAGTGTGCAGTGACAGGGGAGGATTTTCTTGTGTGCAGCAGCGCTGGTTATTAGACTGCCTGATAGCTGTATTGCCGTGTGTACACTGCTGTGCCGACTGCTTTTTACAGAGCACTAATACTTTTATTATTTTTTTCTGCACAGTTACCGACCGTTCATTTTTCCACACCGTATAGATCTGTACGCTCCTCACACACTACCGTATACAGCCTGGTATCACTGACAAATACATGCTGACTAACTGTGTGTGACTCCGAGAAATATATGCAGATTTAAATTTTCCCTACACCGTATACTAGTCTGCACGCTTCACATACAGTACCATATTTCGCGTCTGTATACTGACAAATCCATACTGAGAGAGCGTATGTGTGACTCCGGAAATATATACGGAGATTTAAATTTTCCCCTACACCGTATACAGCTGTATGCTTCTGATACAGTACCGTATTTCTGCTGTGTGTATTACGGTCAAATCCATACTGAGAGAGCGTCTGTGTGTGACTCCGGAAATATATACGGAGATTTACATTTTCCCCTACTGTACACCGTATTCAGCTGTAAGCTTCTGATACAGTACCGTATTTCTGCTGTTTGTATTACGGTAAATCCATACTGAGTGAGCGTCTGTGTGTGACTCCGGAAATATATACGGAGATTTAAATTCTCCCCTACACCGTATACAGCTGTACGCTCCTCATACAGTACAATATATTTGCTGGTATTTTTGGTACATTTTCCCAAACATGAGGGAGTATGGTGGAAGAGGCCGCGAATGTGGGCGGGGGGCCATCTGGTACTGATAGTGGTGGTGGTGCATCTGCTGGTAGTGCCAAAAGCACAATAGCACCTAAGGCAGGAGGTGTTGAGCCTACATCATCGTCTAGCTCCAGAAGGCCTGGAAAGCTCCCTTTTCTGGGAGTAGGTAAACCGCTTTTAAAGCCGGAGCATCAGGAACAGGTTTTGGCTTACATTGCCGAAACAGCATCCAGCTCTATCGCCTCCTCTTCTGAAGTTTCAAAAAATGCAAGCACTGAGTCGTCAGTTCAGGCTCCTGGTCAGGAACAACACCTTTCCTTGTGTCCTCCAACCCCACCACAAGTGAAGGATGCGGCAGGCCACACTTCAGATTACTCCCTGGAGCTTTTTTCACATACCATGCCTGGGTTATCAAGTGAAATCCTGAATTCCCCAGTCCAAGATAAATATGACATGGAGTGCACTGATGCACAGCCACTGCTGTATGATTCTGCTGGTACATTCACCCAGAGCACTGCATTGCACTCGCAGTTTACTGAGCCAGATTCTGACCTGAAACTCAGGTGCCACTTCCAGCATACTATACCACCTTACACGGTGACACAGAGGAAGCTGCAGATGAAATTGAAGAGGAGGTGATGGATGACCTAGTTGTTGACCCGGATTGGCATCCATTGGGGGAATAGAGTGCCGCTGGCAATAACTCAGAAGAGGAGGAGGATCCGCAGCAGGCATCGACATAGCAGCTGCGGTTATCTGGCAGGCCAGTAGTAGTCCAAAAACATGTTAAAAAAAACAAAAAGAGTTGCAGGACAGCTTGGCCAGACAGTCAAATTAGCACAGCGTGCAAGCCCTGAAAATATAACCCATAGTAGGAATAGTGCAGTGTGGCACTTTTTTGTCCAAAATCCTATTGATGAGGCAAAGGTTATCTGTAAGAAGTGCGGAAGGACCTTTAGCCGAGGGAAAAATCTCCAAAATTTGAATACCAGTTGCATGCTTAGACATTTAAACACCATGCACTTGCAAGCGTATACGGACTACAAAACCTCAGGTAGCACATGTGCACCTGCTCCGACTGAAGGTAGCCAGCAACGCTACATTGTTTCCTCCACTGTAAGCCCACCGGTTAGCACAACACCAGCCAGAAATTTTGAGGTATCGTCGCAAGGCCAGAGCAGTCAGGGAATCACAATGTTTTTCCAACGAAAGACTGAATCTAGGCCATCACCACCACCATCACATCACCAACCCCCTCTCAGTCCGCCATGTCCACCGCTAGTTCCACCATATGCAGCTCTCAAGTCCAGATCACCCTAGCAGACACTCTGATTAGGACAAGAAAGTACTCATCCTCTCATCCGCGTACACTGGCTTTGAATGCCTACATTGCCAAAGTGATCTCATTAGAGATGATGCCCTTCCGATTGGTTGAAAGCGCAGCGTTCCGAAAGCTCATGGCCTAGGCTGTCCCACGCTATGACCTACCCAGTTGGCACTTCTTTTCTAGAAAAGCCATCCCTGCCCTCCACCTGCATGTGAAAGAAACACATTCTCCATGCACTCAAACAATCAGTGAGTGGAAAGGTGCACCTCACAACAGATGCATGGGCCAGTAGGCATGGCCAGGGCCGTTACGAGTCCATCACTGCGCACTGGGTTAATGTGGTGGATGCAGGGTCCACAGGGGACAGCGGCGGTGGGACAGTGCTGCCTAGCTCACGGTATAGGCAACAGTTGGCTGTAGGCGTTCGACCCTCCTCCTCTTCCTCCTCCAGAAGCAAAACCTCGTTGACAGAGCGCAGTAGCATTAGCACTCCATCCGCAGCTACCAGTGTTGCACACGAGGTATCCCACTATCAAACAGCTTGTAGTAAGCGTCAGCAGGCTGTTTTAAAGATGATGTCTTTGGGCGACAACAGACACACTGGTCAACTACTTGCAGCGAGAAACTGAGTCATGGCTGGGCAGTCTACATCTTGAGCCAGGCAAGGTAGTCAGTGATAACGGCCATAATTTTGTGGCGGCCATAGCCCTGGCAAAACTCAGACACATACCTTGCCTGGCTCACACCTTGAATCTAGTGGTGCAGTGCTTCTTAAATAATGATCCGGAGTTAACACCCTGCTCCATAAGGTGCGAAGACTGTGCTCGTATATCCATTGCTCGCCCATAGACTCCAGTCGTATGCAGAGGCTGCAGCAATCACTCCACCCCCAAGCACCGATTAATCATAGACGTTGCAACAAGGTGGAACTCCACCATGCACATGATTGAGAGGCTGTGCTAACAGAGGCAGGGTTTAATGCATTTGTGGGATGATAAATGGGCAGGCAGTTTGGAGGGCAAACATCGAGTTGTCAGGTGTCCTTCAGTGTTTTGTGGAATGCACACGGCTGGTAAGCGCAGACAATGCCATCATAAGAATGAGCATCCCACTTATGCGTCTGCTCATGCAAACTTTGACGCACATTAAGGATCAGGCATCTGCAGTGAAGGAGGAGGAGGGAAGCCTTGATGACAGTCAGGCATTGTCTGCTCAGGGAACTGTCCTGGACAAAGTGGAGGAAGAAGAGGAAGAGGAGGATGAGGGGATGATTATTTTGGGGAGGAGGATGCTTCTCAGGGGCAAGAGAAAATGTTGGCTTGCCAAGGTCAGGTACAGGGTTTGTGCATGACTGGAGGGATGTGGATTTGGCAGAAAGTGCTCCTCCACCCACCACTGGCAGTGCATCATTGACACCTGGAATATTGGCTCATATGTGTGATTATGTCTTGCGGATCCTAAAAATGGACCCCCGCTGTTGTGAGTGCTATGGATTCGGAGTTGGGGCTCCCTCTGGTGGCTGTTGATATTAATGAAGCTGTCTTGACTGACAGAGGCCCTTCAGCTGAGGATCCAGCTGCTGACGATCTGGGAGTGATGACTGGGGAGATTTAAGGGAGTAACTTTCCCATAATCCTCGCCGGTGATTAGTTTCTCTTCCTGGTCCAGTTTGGAAGTCAGCTGCTGGCCTACTTTATCTCGTGACATCAGTAACTTTGTGCTGTCCTGTGGGACTTGTTCTTGGTCCAAACCTTGCTCTAGCTCTAGTGGATTGTTAATGCTATTGCCTGTGCCCAGGAGACCATGGACCCATATCTCTATGGATTTTATTTCTGACCTCCCTGTCTCTCAGAGAGTGACCGTTATCTGGGTGATCTGTGATAGGTTTTCCAAGATGATACATCTTGTGCCACTGCCGAAGTTGCCATCCTCTTCCGAGTTGGTGCCCTTGTTTTTTCAGCAGATGGTTCGGTTGCACAGCATTCCAGAGAACATTGTGTCTGACAGTGGAGTCCAATTTGTTTCCAGATTTTGGAGGACCTTTTGTTCTAAACTGGGAGTTCAGCTGTCTTTCTCCTTTGCGTTTCACCCTCAGACCAATGGGCAGACTGAGAGAACAAACCAGAATAATATAGCATGGCACTACTGTGAAGGTGCTCAAGTAGGAACCCAACCCAGTGCAATATCAAAAAAGAACTTGGCACTCAACTTTTGTGAAACGAAAATTTTTTTTATTGCAGTCAAAAACAACGTTTCGGTCCTATTCGGACCTTCATCAAAGTACTGCAGAAAATAAAAATTGGTATAATATATTATTGACAAATCATTAGATGAAATAGTAATGTAACCAGAGAGGAAAAACAAAACAGAATATGTAATATAGAAAAATATTTGAAATATGAACATAATATGATCAAAAGTCTAGTATAAATGAGATACTAACATGAAAAAAATTATCAAAGAACGCCTACCCGACTGCTTGTAGAATGGTACTCTTATAGGTAGGTAAAGTAATGTCCAGAATACTCTTTACATGATCTACAGGAGATCTATGAACTAATAAAGTATGTTAGATTCATCAGCAAGGACAAAAGCAAAAGAGCAAAAAAATAGCAAAAAAATACATGTTGGAATGCAAATACCATACCTATGGTGGAAATGAGATTCGTATCAGTATTAATTAAGATCACAAATATACCTGTATATAAGAAAATGTGTCTCAGATAGGGCGGTATGTGCCATAAAGTACATTTCTTATATATACAATATATATTATTGATATATATTTCTTGATATATATTTTTTTCTATTAGTAGGTATAGCCAGTATCCACTGGAAAAACAAGCAACCGGATGTCAGGACTGGATTATGACACCCGAATAGCTGTGGAAATATGATAAAAACTGAATGCAATGATGATATATTAGAGATACAAAAGTGATCGCTATAGGGTAGAGAGATGCTTCCTAGCTGTAATGCTGTTATATTAAAGATGCAAAAAAAGATCACTATGAAAAATCTAGGTGGCGCGGTGCGTCCTGGATTGTGACCCTAATAGGATCGTGAAATGTGACAATCACTAGAATATACCGTTACTCTGTTAGGAGATGTGGATTATCAAAGATCAGTGTAAATGGACGTTTAGTATAATAGTGTTAAATATTGGATAGTGATCCAAAAAGGATCGTGAAAGTATAGCAAACACTGAAATAACGCTACTATGTTAGGAGGTGCGAATTTAGTCGCTAACATAAAAATATCTTACCAATGGAGATGAGAATAGAGAGACAGGTCCTCACTGAACGCGGTGTCCGCCGCTTGTTCAAGTGGGCCTCTGATTCAAAATAACCGCCATTATATGTGCTAGAGGCGGGACTATGATTGTGACGTTGAACCGGAACAGCGTCACCGGAAGTGACGTTACATATGGTCTCGAGCCAAAAATATTTAGCGTTGCATATAGTGACGTTCACAGGAAGTGCGACACCAAATGTGACGCTAACAAATGCGATCGAAATTCTCATGTTTGCGATCCAAAAAGGATCTCTAATGTAGAGAATAGAAAAAAGAGGCACGTGTGAGCCAATTTGCATTCCAACCGTAAGATATTGCGTATCAGACGTCTTAAAAGATCAATGGGAAGCATATTCATTTGCATCATATATTTATTAATGAGAAAAAATATATATATATTAATGAGAAAAAATATATAAGCAGTCGAGTAGGTTAATTACGTCCAAAGGTTAGGTAGGAGGAGGGTTCACTTTATTTATTTTCAATACAGACGACTCTATGGAAGAAATAACAGAGTTAGTGAACATAGTATGTTGTTAGAAAGTCACCATTAAAATGTCAAACGAATCTCACTATTAGTATACCAGCACCATCAAATCTACTGTACACAGGATTTTATATGAAAGAATGCAAATCATATTCCCTGTTTAAGCCCCGGGGAGATAAAGTCTGTAATTGGTGAATCCAAAATGATTCCCTTTTCTTCAAATTTAGGACACGGTCACCACCTCGTCTAGATGGTGTAATTAGTTCGATGACCTGAAACTTAAGTTGTGCTATTGTGTGTCCCTTAGTGATGAAGTGAAATGGTATCGGTAACAACATATTTTTACAACGGATAGTCGACTTATGTTTGGAAATTCTATCCTTGATAGGCTGGGTAGTTTCCCCTATATACAATAAGCCACAGGGACATTTAATTAAATAAATGGCATAAGAGGAATCACATGTTGCAAAATCCTTGATTTGGTATTTTTTACCCAAATGTGGGTGGAGAAATGTGTCTCCTTTTATAACATTGTTACATTGTGAACAATGCAAACATGGATATGTGCCGGTTTTTGGTTTCTGCAGAAACCTCTGACCGGCACATATCCATGTAAAATCCTGTGTACAGTAGATTTGATGGTGCTGGTATACTCAAGATACGCAATATCTTACGGTTGGAATGCAAATTGGCTCACACGTGCCTCTTTTTTCTATTCTCTACATTAGAGATCCTTTTTGGATCGCAAACATGAGAATTTCGATCGCATTTGTTAGCGTCACATTTGGTGTCGCACTTCCTGTGAGCGTCACTATATGCAACGCTAAATATTTTTGGCTCGAGACCATATGTAACGTCACTTCCGGTGACGCTGTTCCGGTTCAACGTCACAATCATAGTCCCGCCTCTAGCACATATAATGGCGGTTATTTTGAATCAGAGGCCCACTTGAACAAGCGGCGGACACCGCGTTCAGTGAGGACCTGTCTCTCTATTCTCATCTCCATTGGTAAGATATTTTTATGTTAGCGACTAAATTCGCACCTCCTAACAAGCGTTATTTCAGTGTTTGCTATACTTTCACGATCCTTTTTGGATCACTATCCAATTTAACTATTATAACGGTCACATTTAGTGATCCAATCCACATCTCCTAACAGAGTAACGGTATTCTAGTGATTGTCACATTTCACGATCCTATTAGGGTCACAATCCAGGACGCACCGCGCCACCTAGATTTTTCATAGTGATCTTTTTTTGCATCTTTAATATAACAGCATTACAGCTAGGAAGCATCTCTCTACCCTATAGCGATCACTTTTGTATCTCTAATATATCATCATTGCATTCAGTTTTTATCATATTTCCACAGCTATTCGGGTGTCATAATCCAGTCCTGACATCCGGTTGCTTGTTTTTCCAGTGGATACTGGCTATACCTACTAATAGAAAAAAATATATATCAAGAAATATATATCAGGTAATATATATTGTATATATAAGAAATGTACTTTATGGCACATACCGCCCTATCTGAGACACATTTTCTTATATACAGGTATATTTGTGATCTTAATTAATACTGATACGAATCTCATTTCCACCATAGGTATGGTATTTGCATTCCAACATGTATTTTTTTGCTATTTTTTTGCTCTTTTGCTTTTGTCCTTGCTGATGAATCTAACATACTTTATTAGTTCATAGATCTCCTGTAGATCATGTAAAGAGTATTCTGGACATTACTTTACCTACCTATAAGAGTACCATTCTACAAGCAGTCGGGTAGGCGTTCTTTGATAATTTTTTTCATGTTAGTATCTCATTTATACTTAGACTTTTGATCATATTATGTTCATATTTCAAATATTTTTCCATATTACATATTCTGTTTTGTTTTTCCTCTCTGGTTACATTACTATTTCATCTAATGATTTGTCAATAATATATTATACCAATTTTTATTTTCTGCAGTACTTTGATGAAGGTCCGAATAGGACCGAAACGTTGTTTTTGACTGCAATAAAAAATTTTTTCGTTTCACAAAAGTTGAGTGCCAAGTTCTTTTTTGAGAGAACAAACCAGACCTTGGAAACTTATCTGAGATGTTTTTTGTCTGCTGATCAAGATGACTGGGTCTCTTTTTTGCCTTTGGCTGAGTTTGCTTTGAATAATAGGGCTAGTTCTGCCACCTTGATGTCTCCATTTTTCTGCAATTTCGGGTTTCATCCTCGATTTTCTTCGGGGCAGGTGAAGGCTTCTGTCTGTCCGGGTGTTGACTCTATGGTGGAGAGAATGCAGCAGATTTGTGATCAAGTAGTGGATAAACTGTCTCTCTCAGGAGAGGGCCCAACGGTTTGCCAACCAGCATAGGACTGATGGTCCTAGGTTTAAATTGGGTGACATGGTTTGGTTGTCCTCAAGAAATATCCCTATGAAAGTTGCGTCTCCAAAATTTAAGCCAAAGTTCTTTGGACCTTATAAGATCTTGAAAATTCTTAATCCCGTTTCCTTCCGTTTGGCTCTTCCAGGGACGTTTAAGATTCACAACGTCTTCCACAAATCTTTATTGAAAAGTTTTGTTGAGCCAGTGGTTCCTATGGCTGTGCCCCCTGAGACTGTTTTGGTTGAGGGCAATCTGGTGTATGAAGTGGAGAAGATATTGGATTCTTGTCTGGGTAGACGAGACTCCAGTACTTGGTTAAGTGGAAAGGTTATGGTCAGGAAGACAATTCTTGGGTGTTTGCTTCTGACATTCATGCGGAGAGATTGGTTTGCGCCTTTCACCAGGCTCACCTTGATTGGCCTTGTGGCACAGGTGAGGGTTCGGTGACCCCTCAAGGGGGGGGTACTGTTGTGAATGCTATGGATTCTG
Organism: Oophaga sylvatica; assembly: GCA_033576555.1. Classification (NCBI taxonomy): domain Eukaryota; kingdom Metazoa; phylum Chordata; class Amphibia; order Anura; family Dendrobatidae; genus Oophaga; species Oophaga sylvatica. The sequence goes on along the minus strand of JARQOD010000002.1, from coordinate 554,865,461 downwards.
AGTTGGGGCTCCCTCTGGTGGCTGTTGATATTAATGAAGCTGTCTTGACTAACAGAGGCCCTTCAGCTGAGGATCCAGCTGCTGACGATCTGGGAGTGATGACTGGGGAGATTTAAGGGAGTAACTTTCCCATAATCCTCGCCGGTGATTAGTTTCTCTTCCTGGTCCATTTGGAAGTCAGCTGCTGCAGGCTCCTGCAACTTTCAGATAAGCTATTTTCTGCTTGTTTCTGTGGTTTTGTTTTCTTTTGTTTTTCTGCCTTCTGAGTGAGGTCAGCCGGGTCCCCCTGCTAGGGCCTGCGCTGGTCTCTGTTTCTCAGTTATCTCTGTTCATTTGTTCAGTCCATGTTATTTCAGTGGCTGCTGGGTAGCTACCTGTTCACACCAGAGTTCTGACATAGCGGGAAGAGATCGTGGGGTCTCAGTATTTTTTGGAATCAGAAGTGTTGGAATTTTTCTTAGGGTTTTGCTGGATTGCAGAAAGTATTCTTTTCTGTCCTGTCCTATCTAGACAGTTCTGGGCCCCAGCGTTTACTTACTTTATTTTCTACCTGCGTTTGTATTTCATCTTGTCTCACCGCCAATATATGTGTGGTGGCTACCTATTCCTTTGGGGCGCTACTCCAGGACAGTTAGCTTTCCCCTTTCTATCTCTAGACTTAGCTAACTCTCCGGCTGTGTCGAGGCATCTAGGTCATCGTAGGTACGTACCACAGCTTCTTCTAGTTGTGCGGTTAGTTTAGGCTTCTGCAATCCATTAGTTACCAACCTCTCTGGGTGACTGGCTGCCTCTGCTATTTTTGTTACTGTCCTCCTCGGCTACCATATCATAACACCCCGCATTGCCAAAATTATGAAGGATGACGACTACTGGTTGGCCAGCATCCTCGATTCACGCTATAAAGGCAAATTACAGAACATCATGCCACAGGAGAACCTAGAGCTGATATTGGTGAACAAACAAGCAACTCTGGTAAACCGTTTGTTAGATGCATTCCCAGCACACAGCAGCGTGCAGGTTCTACCACGAGCCGTACAGGGCCAAATGGAAGAGGTGTTCGTGGTGCACATAGCCGAAGTGGCATTGGAGACAAGGGTTTCATGTCCATGTTGTGGTCTGATTTCTCGAGTAACACTCACACGACTGGTAATACTGAATCGATTGCAACAGACAGGAAACAGCAGTTGTCAACTATGGTTCAAAATTACCTCTCCTCCCCTATCGATGTTCTCCCTCACAGTTCATTCCCCTTTGACTACTGAGCCTGTAAACTGGACACCTGGCCTGAATTGGCACAAAATGCCTTACAGGAGCTCGCTTGCCCTGCTGGTAGTGTGCTATCAGAAAGAGTCTTCAGTGCTGCTGGATCAATCCTGACAGAAAGAAGGACCCGGCTGTTGATCCAAAATGTAGGTGATTTCACCTTCATTAAAGTGAACCATGCCTGGGCTTCAAAGAATTTTGTACCACCTTCCCCTGATGACACATAGGTTGCCAGCAAAATGGCTCGCTTTGTCCTCCTCTTCCTCCGACTTCTCCAATTCCTCCATTTGCAGCTGCTGAACGTCAAGCCTACACCTCAACATATGCCAGTTTTTCCACCTCCCTAACTGGGCTGTACCCCCCCAGGGCCGGCATCAGCACCTGGCGCACTCGGGCAAGTGCCGATGCCCTGAGCAGGTGGGGGGGCCCACTCGCCATCAGAGACTCCGGCGTACTATGAGGGGCCCTGTGCCAGAGCCGGCGTCCACGAGTGGGCCCACCCTGCTTGCTCAGGGCCCCAGCACTTGCAATACTTACCTCTCCCTGCTCCACCGCTGTGACGTCTTCCACGTTTCCTGACAGTGACATTCAGGTCAGAGAGCGCGATGACATCACGTCTGTGCGCCCTCTGCCTGAACAGTCACAGTGCAGAGAGCTGAAAGATGGCAACGCTGAGGAGTCCAGAGTAGAGCAGTGCCCAGCGAGGAGACGTATTTCATTTTTTTAAATGTTTGGAGCAATATATGGGGAGCATTATACACTGGAGAATTATATATGGGGCCCATCATACACTTGAGCAGCATAGATGGGGTCCATCATACACTGGAGCATTGTAAATGGGGCCCATCATACACTGGAGCATCATATACGGGGCCCATTATACACTGGAGCATCATATATGGGGCCCATTATACACTGGAACATCATATATGGAGCCCATTATATACTGGAGCATCACATGGAGCCCATTATATATGGAGCAATATATATGGGGACCATTATATTTGGAGCATTATATGGGGCTCGTCATACACTGGAGCATCATATATGGGGCCCATCATATACTAGAGCATCATATGGGGTTCATTATTTATGGGCCATCATATAGGGCCCTTTATATATGGAGCATTATATGGAGCACAAATGGGGCCTATTCTGTATGGAGCATTATATGGAGCCCATTCTGTATAGAGCAATATATGGGGCTCATTATTCTGTATGGCGCACTATGTGGTGCCCATAATACTGTATGGAGGACTATACTGTCTGGTTTTTGAGCTATTGTTGAATTTACAATAGATATCACTCATGTAATGTAAGAAGTGAAGTATTTTTTGGCATTGTACTATACCTATATTTCTCTGCCGTATCGGAGCATCATGAATTGTGGTATGTGTTAAAGGAGCCCACTGAGACTATTTTGCCCGAGGCCAACGAAAACCTGGAGCCAGCCCTGCCCCCCCACAACTTTAGCCAAATAGTCGGCCGATCTCGTTCGACTCGACTTTTGGTAAAGTCGGATGGTCCGAAACCCGACTCAACCCTCCCGGAAGCAAGGTCGCTCATCTCTACTTATCACTAATCAGATCTCATTGTTGCCACTTCAGAACTTTCCAGCGCTTTTTTTTCCATCCATTTGTAGTTGCTTCTTGAAGTATATTTAGGGTCATTGTCTAGATGAAAGACCAATGACCTAAGACGCAAACCTAGCTTTATGATACTGTGAACTACATTGCGACCCAAAATCCTTTGGTATTCTTCAGATTTCAAGATCCCTTGCACACAATCAAGGCACCCAGTGCCTGAGTTAGCAAGACATCCCCAAAACACCTTTGAACCTCCACCATATTTGACTGAAGGGACAGTGTTCTTTCCTTTGTAGGTCTCATTCCCTTTTCGGTAAACAGTAGAATCACATGCTTTACCAAAAGGTTCTATCTTTGTCTCATCTGTCCACAAGATGCTTTCCCAGAAGGATTTTTGCTTACTCACATGCATTTTGCCAAACTGCAGTCTAGCTTTTTTATCTATCTATGTGAGCCATGGGGTCATCCTGGGTCTCATAGAGTTTCTTTTTAACTGTAATTGTAAGTGCTAAAAAGTGTAGAGCATACTCTTCTCTATGATGTCAGAAAGATAAAAAAAAATATATGTGTTTTCTAGAACTCAATCTTGGGTTGCTAAAATTACCCATAGAATTTCACAGAGCTCTCTACAAAAGGAAACAAAGTGTTAGGGTCTGCGGAACGCACCTAATAGATATAATATAGAGGTGCGTTCGCAGCCCGGGGTCCACCGTGCAGGCGAAGCCCGCTGCTAATAAGATGGCGAAAGTAGCGAACTCTGTTATCCCGCAGAGTCGCTAAAATAAACGCCGTAGCGCGTTGTGGCAGTAGATGCGAACTCTGTTAATCCCCAGAGCCGCTAACGGGATGCCACAGCGCTATATGGCGATAGGTGCGAACTCACTTAGCTTTAGTGAGCCGCAAAGTAAAACGCTAGGGCGCTGTCTAGCGTCTAAAGCGAACCCTGTTACGTCACAGAGTCGCTGAGAAAAGGTACCGTGTCCTGTAAGGCTCTCAGGTACACGGTAAATTGCTAAGCGAGCATAATACGTGGTCATGCGCTAATGTCCTCGCGGGAGTCACCCGCAATCTATGGCGTCTGAACGCCAGACCCTGAATACGGCAATCAAACTCCTCACCGGTTATGCCGGTAATCTAGGGCATCTAGGACACTGACCCTGACTGGCTAGCACACCAAACTCCTCACCGATTAAGTCGGTATTCTAGTGGCTTATTTCAGCCGGGTCCCTAACCACACACACGCATGACCACACTGGCGCATAGCATACAATGGTTGATATTAGCACATGGCGGCCCAGCCATGCTACCCTTTTATAGCAACAGCTACAGGACCTTCCAGGAACAAGGACCAATGAGAAACCTGTTCCAGAAGACTAGCAGCAACAGGGCCTTCCTGGCGGGCCAATAGGAGCTGCTGCAGTACCTGAGCATGTGACCCCTGATCTCCAATGAGAGATCTCACTCTGGGCACGCTCAGAAGGGAAAATGCAGGACTTTGTCCCAAAGACGTCTGCTCCAGCACTGGCTATAATAGCAGATCCAGGAAAGGCAACAGCAAGTCACTGCCCAGTAGTGGAGTGGGCAAGACGCCTGGACTGACATCTCTGCTGAGCAGGCTCCACTGCGGCCGGAGATGAATGGGAGACCGCAGCGGGATGGGTTCGAGACTCCCCTTGTGCAGCAGCGGGAAATTGAACCCTAACATTACCCCCCCTCCTAGGGCCCCCCCTTCTTTGGGCCTCGCTGCGCTCAAAGGCAGCGATGAGCTGCGGAGTGTGAACATGCTCGGCAGGCTCCCTGGATCTATCCTCAGGCCCATAACCCCTCCAATCCACCAAATAAAATTTTTGCCTCGTACCACCTTGCACCCAACAATGGCGTTCACCTCATGATCGTCGGTAGATGAACCCGACGTCCCGGCAGATGACTCGGAAAACCGGGAAATGGCCACGGGTTTCAAGAGGGACACGTGAAAGGTGTCAGTGATACCAAAGCGAGGCGGAAGGGCTAGGCGGTAAACTACCGGGTTCACCTGCTCAAGAACTTTAAAGGGGCCCAAAAAGCGAGGTGCCAACTTGGTGGACTCTACCCGTAGCCTGATGTTTCGGGAAGAAAGCCACACTAGGTCACCCGGAGCAAACGTAGGAGCGGGGCGCCGATGGGCATCGGCCGAAGACCTCATCCTCTCTTTGGAGGCCTGAATGGCATCCTGAGTGCGGTCCCAAATGTTCTGTGCCTCCACAGCCCAGTCCGCCACCCTGGAATCAGCGGAAGACACGGGCATAGGCACTGGTACCCACGGATGCTGACCGTAGTTCAGGAGGAATGGGGTCTGTCCGGTGGAATCAGCCACAGCATTGTTTAATGCAAACTCAGCCCATGGTAGCAAGGATGCCCAGTCATCCTGCCTGGCTGAGACAAAATGTCGTAGATAGGTGAACAAGGTCTGGTTGGCCCTCTCTACCAACCCATTCGTCTCAGGATGGTACGCTGAAGAGAGATTTAACTCAATGCTGAGTAGACGACAAAGCTCTCTCCAGAACCGAGACGCAAACTGGGGACCTCGGTCATGACAATTTTGTCCGGCATGCCGTGTAGACGGAAGACATATGCCTAACGAACAACGCTGCCAGAGCCCGTGCAGAAGGTAACCGTGGTAGCGGCACCAGATGCACCATTTTGGAGAAATGGTCTGTGATTACCCAAATGATGGTGCAACCCCGAGACTTGGGCAAGCCCACCACAAAGTCCATCCCAACCATCTCCCAGGGCCTGTCTGCCACCGGCAAAGGGTAAAGTAACCCAGCTGGCCGTTGTCGTGGAGACTTATTCTTGGCGCAGGAGACACACGCCCGAACATAGTCCCCAACATCACGGACCATATGCGGCCACCAATAAGTCCTCGCCAGCAATTCAGATGTCCTCTTTGCCCCAAAGTGTCCACCAACCCTTGACAAATGTGCCCAAGAGAGTACCTCCGGTCGTAAATTGGTAGGTACAAAAGTCTTGCCTGGGGGCACAGACTCTAGTGAAACCGGGGCCACTGTTCTCAGGCTCTCTGTGGGGACAATAAGCCGAGGCTCCTCCACCTCCTCCTCAGAGGACACCACAGAGCGAGAGAGAGCGTCGGCACGAATGTTCTTCTCTCCCGAGAGGAAATGGAGTGTGAAATTAAACCGGGAGAAGAACAAGGACCATCTGGCCTGGCTAGAATTAAGCCGCTGGGCTGTCTGCAGATACACCAAATTCTTGTGGTCGGTGAAAACTTATAAGGGAAAGCGGGCCCCCTCCAACAGATGTCTCCACTCAGAGAAAGCCAACTTCATGGCTAGCAACTCCCTATCCCCGATGGAATAATTCCTCTCCGCTGATGTGAAGGTCTTAGAGAAGAAGAAGCAAGGATGCTTCCGACCTTGAGCATCCTTTTGGAAGAGGACTGCTCCAGCACCAATGGATGAGGCATCCACCTCCAATAAAAATGGCTTATCAACATTGGGCGATGTAGGATGGGAGCGCTAGCAAAATGAGACTTAACAGAAGAGAAAGCCGTGGAGACCTCTTCCGACCACAATTTGGGATTTGCTCCCTTCTTGGTGAGGGCTACCAAGGGAGCTACCAAGGTAGAGAAATGCGGAATGAACTGGCGATAGTAATTAATGAACCCCATAAAGCGCTGCACCGCTTTAAGGGAGTGAGGTTCCTGCCAGTCCATCACAGCCTGTAGTTTGGCCGGATCCATAGCCAAACCCTGGGTTGAGATGATATAACCAAGGAAAGGTAAAGACTCCAGCTCAAACATACATTTCTCCAACTTAGCATAAAGGGAATTAGCCCGTAAGAGGTCGAAGACTCTGCAGACATCTCTCCGGTGGGAGTCAATATCTGGAGAGAAGATGAGTATATCATCAGATAGACTACGACCGAGGTGGAGAGCATATCCCGGAAGATGTCATTGACAAAGTCTTGGAAAACGGCTGGAGCATTACAGAGCCCAAAGGGCATCACCAGATATTCGTAATGCCCGTCCCTGGTATTGAAAGCCGTCTTCCATTCGTCCCCCTCACGGATGCGAATCAGGTTATACGCACCGCGCAGATCTAACTTAGTGAATACCCTTGCTCCCCGAAGCCTATCAAATAGCTCAGAAATCAAGGGCAACGGGTACTTGTTTTTAACGGTGATGGCGTTAAGACCCCGGTAATCAATACACGGACGCAATTCTCCATTTTTCTTCTGTACGAAGAAAAATCCCGCCCCAGCCGGTGACACCGACTTCCTAATAAACCCTCTTTCGCCCGCTCCGTGGGATAACGTGCAGCCAGAAGCTCTAGATGTATGGAGCACTGACTGACGAAACCCCGACATTGTTTACTGTCACCGGTAAACTTGTCTGGAAGTGGGAGGCGGGAAATAGTCGGACCAGGGGTGGCAGAGGACAACCTGGCTGCAGCCACGCTAGCAGCCTGAACAGCGACTGCAGTAACATCCACAGCTGAGGTTGTGCGCTCAAGAGCCGCCAACCTACCCTCCAGCTGCTGGATGTACTGCCTTAGACGCTGGTCATCCGCCATTTTACTAGCCAGACCCTGGCGCTAATATTATGTTAGGGTCTGCGGAACGCACCTAATAGATATAATATAGAGATGCGTTCGCAGCCCGGGGTCCACCGTGCAGGCGAAGCCGCTGCTAATAAGATGGCGAAAGTAGCGAACTCTGTTATCCCGCAGAGTCACTAAAATAAACGCCGTAGCGCGTTGTGGCAGTAGATGCGAACTCTGTTAATCCCCAAAGCCGCTAACGGGATGCCACAGCGCTATATGGCGATAGGTGCGAACTCACTTAGCTTTAGTGAGCCGCAAAGTAAAACGCTATGACGCTGTCTAGCGTCTAAAGCGAACCCTGTTACGTCACAGAGTCGCTGAGAAAAGGTACCGTGCCTGTAAGGCTCTCAGGTACACGGTAAATTGCTAGGCGAGCATAATACGTGGTCATGCGCTAATGTCCTCGCGGGAGTCACCCGCAATCTATGGCGTCTGAACGCCAGACCCTGAATACGGCAATCAAACTCCTCACCGGTTATGCCGGTAATCTAGGGCATCTAGGACACCGACCCTGACCAGCTAGCACACCAAACTCCTCACCGATTAAGTCGGTATTCTAGTGGCTTATTTCAGCCGGGTCCCTAACCACACACACGCATGACCACACTGGCGCATAGCATACAATGGTTGATATTAGCGCATGGCGGCCCAGCCATGCTACCCTTTTATAGCAACAGCTACAGGACCTTCCAGGAACAAGGACCAATGAGAAACCTGTTCCAGAAGACTAGCAGCAACAGGGCCTTCCTGGCGGGCCAATAGGAGCTGCTGCAGTACCTGAGCATTGTGACCCAATAGAGACTTGCCCTCAGGAAAACAACTGGCTCTCCAACTTAAGCAGATCCAGGAAAGGCAACAGCAAGTCACTGCCCAGTAGTGGAGTGGGCAAGACGCCTGGACCGACGTCTCTGCTGAGCAGGCTTCACTGCGGCCGGAGATGAATGGGAGACCGCAGCAGGATGGGTTCGAGACTCCCCTTGTGCAGCAGCGGGAAATCGAACCCTAACACAAAGCGCTTTATGGGAACCAAACCAGAGAAGTATGGAAAATACAAAGAAATTTGAAAATAGCTTCATTTTATGGAAATTGAGCCTTTGTACCAATGGTAATGGAAGTGAGGTCAGCAGGAAGCAGCTTCTTTCATACATAAAAGATTACAGATCAAAAAGTAGTAAACACTTTAGCACGACATTATTATTATTTATCTTGACATTTTTACTTATAATGGGAGATAACACTCTACAATAAATTTTTAAACAAATTAATAAAAGGAATGCATTTAAAATGTTCATATATCTACACAGATTGAGTAGACTACAAATAGAACAGAACATAAAATAGAAATCATAGAAGGTTGTCTATTGGGAATATTGGATTTTGGCATGGTTAGATATAGCGCACACAGAAAACCAATTTCCAGCAGAAGCTCTGAAATGTATTTTTTTTTGTTGTGGCACATCTAGGATGATGCTTCTGGTCCTCCGAGGCCACTGCCTCTTAAATATTAGCTAAATATCACAAAATATAATAGCGACATTTGCATTACTTTTGCACATAAAAGATGGAAACTACATAATTCATAAACAAATAATGAATAAATCGCTCACCATGCACTAAATGACCAAATCTGTCCTTTGAATGCAATGGGTGCAGTTTCAAATGCCAAAGAAACAGTGAAGTTGAATGGCACATTGAAAAAATAGATACAATCTTCAAATTTTATTCCATAAGTATCAAGGAATTAAAATCCACATGTTGATGAAAGAAAAAAAACTGACCAGACATCCCAACTAGTGTGAATAGGTGCCAGCTAATATAACAATGCTAAGGAAATACAAAGCTGCACTCTGGATTGTTTAGAATGGTACATCTAGAAAATTGGAACTGCATTCCTGCCATAGAACATTGGTTAAGTGCTATATTATGTACATGTGAAACTTTGGAAAATTGGAAATGCAATATTGCTATAGGAAAATTTACAGTAAAAAGAAGGTACTTAGCACATAAATTGGCCAATGTATATGAGCCTAACTGTAACGTCAATGCGTACCTTTAGTTGGGTCCCTGTCCTGATAAGATGCCTCTCTTGGACTATATGTGCCTTAGTCCTAGAGAAGGACTTACATTATCCATACATTTTGATATTTATATTGAAAATGTGTAAAGAAACTTCTAAAATAATTGCACGTATTAACATTTAACACACAATAGTTGTAAAGAGGTATAAGAATCCTCATCTGACTTATGTATTTAAAAGGAACCTGTCACGTGAAAAAATGCTATTAACCTGCAGATATGAGGTGTTCTCAACCTGCCCAACGTCTGCACTTAGAGCTCCGCTACCAAGAGAAAAAAACTTTATTTCTCTCAACAGCATTCAATGTTCAGTCATAGGAGTGGCACTAGAGCATCTTCAGTCACCTCTCTGACATAGACTGATAGCTCGCTCATCATTAAGGCTCAGCATTATGGCCAGCTGTCAGTCACTGCCGGGGGCGCCGTTACAACTGCTGCTCTCAACCATAACAAAGAAAGAGACACATGCATAACCAGGGATCACCAAACAAATATAATCAAAACATATCAAATTTATTGAAAAAGACAAACCATAGTGAACACACAGTTTAAAAACATCTAAAAAACACTAATTGCGTATACAAAAAAGTCCTTAATAAAGAATATAATATTCAAAGGAAACACCCACATGTCTATAATAAATCAGATAATAGATGTTGCACTGTATATAGAGATTAAAGAACACCGGCAAAAAAAAAAAAAAAAAAAAATTTTTTCATGTTGTCATCACTAGAGTTGAGCGATACTTTCCGATATCCAAAAGTATCGGATCGGAATGGTATCGCCGATACACACAAAATATCGGCGATACCCGATACCGATACCGGAAATCCAATGTAAGTCTATGGGAACAAAATATCGGAATTAAAAAAACCCATTCTTGCCTTGTTGGATAATTGTACATGAAGGAAAACAACAAAGAGTAATGTAGAATGTATTGGGGGAGGTTGAGGAGACTTTAAAGGCATAGATGTTTAACCCAATCCAATGGAATAGCATTAATATATATTTTTTTTAAATCCGTTCGGATTGACGAAGAAATTGACAATGTTGTTAACCTTTTTTCTATTTTGGCAAATATGTATGTTTCAAAACTTCCATGCTCTTCACCTTTTTAACTTTTGCCACAATTTCTCCTTCATAATCTTCAGCAGCATCATCTTTGTCATCAAATTATTCTTCATCTTCACCTTCTTTATCTTCTTCTTAAACTTCTTGCTATTCATCTTTTTGCTAACATTACTCAGATTGTTCTTATTAAACTATTATTCTTCTTCATATTAACCCATAAAGTGTAAGTATAACCTCTTTCTATGAATTTAATTTCCCTGAATTTAATTTCCATTTAATTTCATTTAATTTCTTAAATAATTCAGGGATGAGAAGAGAACAGGGTGGAGGCAGCAGGACTTTTTGCCATACACACAGCAAGGGAACAGCTGACATTAGTGAACCCCAGTAACACAGGAGCAAGTGTTGACTGTGCTAACAGAACTTCCGAGCAACAACTGGCGGTGTTGGAGCCCAGGGTCAAGGAGGGTGTAGGCAGAGGCCTAATATGAGATGTTTGAAGTTAAATTTGGAGTTAGCAGCAAAAATTTTTGCCAGACACCCAGCAGGGGAACAGCAGGCGTTACTGAACCCACAAACACATCAGTGATTGTTTTGATCTGTGCATCCAACACTTCTGATCAGCAACTGGCGTTGTTGAAGCCCAGGGTCAAGAAGGGTTTTAAATTTAAATATTGAGTTATTGCCTTGTTACGTGGCCATTGCAAATGTATGTACTTCAAACTATAAAAAAATGAAGTTTTACTAGGACAATAAAATGATGAATTTCAATTCCAAGAATAAAAATAAACACCCTTAAAATATAAACGCATATAAGCACATGGCAACAAGAAATGGAACAACACACCACCCAAAATTATTTTTACAAAATATAGTGATGTAAATTTATGAATAAAAGTCCATTTTTGTATTTAGGAATGATGCGTAAGGAAGCTATGTTAAACCATAACATAGTGAAGACAATGGATTTTGTAATAGTCACTCATCATCATCATTACAAGAAATCTGTGACAGTCACACAGATTTCAAATTATTTCACTCACGAAAATTGTTATTTCGGACAGCATTTATTACATGTCCAGCATGGACTCATCAAAGTAATGAGATGACGCAATAATGTACGATAAAAAAAAAAAAAAATTTTTTATAAAAAAAAACATTGTCACAATTTAAGTGGGTGCCTGCAAGTGGAGGTGAAACGAAGGCTACGATAGCAAAGGTATATACTATGTCTGTTGTAGACAGTGGGCAGCCTCTGATGGGTAATGTCGATGTTATACTGTACGTCAATAAAGGCTGCGGCTGCAATCATGCATTTTTGGCTTGTAGAATGTTGAAGAGGGTAAAAGCATGTCTGGTTGCGCAAGGCTTTATCCTGTAACAATACCTTCCTTGTGTGACGGGTAGGGTAGCGTGTGTCTATTATATGAGTGTCTGTAAAATGTGACTTTACGCAGCCTTATTCTGCCCTAGGGATGCAAAAAATAAGACAGCAGTAATCATTTACTGTATAAAACTCCACCTATGAGCAACAAAACAAGCACGTTCCCTCTTCTGGTTCCTGCGCTGACATGTGAGGAGGGAGTTTGGAGACGCTCCTGAATTTCTCCCAGGTGTCCAAGCATATCGGGCCGATAGGAGAGCATTAAAACCACCCCCGGTCGTGACTTAAATACGGTGAATCGAACCAGTGAAGAACTGTAGGTCGATGCGAACGAATGTGCGATCACATGACACACGTTTATAACCCTTGCTAGACACGAATAACTTTGTAGAATTTTGGAGACACCTGAACCCAGATGGCAGTGAATATTCCTTCTATTCGGCGCCACATGAGTCTTGGTCCAGAAGAGATAATATATTGCTATCACAGGAGCTAGTAAGGGGAGTGGAAGAGGCAGATGTGCACAACGTAGCTATATCTGACCACGCGCCCGTATCAGTGACCCTGCCAGATATGGTTCAGATGGGGCCAGACCAAACTTGGCGCTTCCCTACCTATTTGTTAATGGATGAGAAGTTTCGACATCAGGTGAAGCAATGGTGTTTGGAATATGTAAGTGATAATGGAGATAGTAGGGATAGGCCGGAACTTTTATGGGCAGCAGGGAAGGCATTAATGCGCGTGAAACTAATAGGTTATCAGACAACGCTAAAAAAGAAGATAGCGACAAACTACTCGCAGGCTAGCAGGATATTACGCGATAGCTACACGGCAAACAAGACAACTTCATCAACACAGGATAAAAATAGATGTAAGCAGGCTAAGGCTGACTTACACGTATGGGTATATCGACGCGAGAGAAGCAGTAATATGAATTATAGAGCCGATGTATAACGTTATGGTAGCAAATCAGGGAGACTATTAGCACGACTAGCGAAAGGAAATCACATTCCTTATCAACATATTACTGCGTTAACGAATAAACATGGGATCATGAACACAGACCCTCGAAGCATAATCACGATTCTACAAGAATACTACTCAGACTTATATAAGGTGGAACATACGGATAGTGCGGAGGGTCAGACCTTTCTAGATGGAATACGGTTACCATCCTTCACAAACTATCAACTTCTCCTTTTAAAAAAACCAATTGAGGTGACAGAAGTGACAGCGGCGATAAGTGACTTTAAATCCGGGAAAGCTCCAGGACCTGATGGGTTTACAGCCAAATTATTAAAATTATTGAGTGAGGATATCCCGTCCACATTGGTAGGCACCTTCAATCATATATTGGAGACAGGAGGGTTGCCCATCCATTCAAACATGGCACACATGAAGGTGCTACTAAAACCCAACAAACCTTCACATCTGGCTGGATCCTATCGTCCATTCTCACTCATTGACCAGGATATCAAGCTTTTGTCCAGGATCATGGCAGATCGTTTGAGTAGCATTCTTCCTACGCTGATAGGGCCATCACAAGTGGCCTTTGTTAGACCAAGATCGCCCATGAATAACATTAGGAAAGTAATAGCAGTTGTAGATAAATATCGTTGTCTGACAACATCGAGTCCTGTCATGCTATCCTTAGATGGCGATAAGGCATTTGATAGGGTGAGCTGAAGTTGGTTGCCAATGGTCCTGGACAAAATTGCCATGAGAGGCACATTTATGACTTTCCTATCAGGTGTCTACGCCAACCCACAGGCACAAATACACAACACAAGGTCACCTTTCGGCTACTTTCACAATACAGAGGGGAACTCCTCAGGGATGTCCATTATCACCTTTGCTCTTTAATATAGCCCTTGAGCCATTAGTTACACACGTGGAGGATAACAGTATATGACGGTATAAAGGTAGGGGGTCGGCAGATCAAACTCACATTGTTTGCAGACGATATACTCATTTATATGGCACATCCCCAAGACCATCTCAAAGGGCTATTAGACTGGATAAAAATTTTTTAACTAATTCTGTGGTTTCGCTTCAAAGACTACAAGAGTGAAATTTTTCAATTGTTAAAGCCTAATCCTCGTGAGCTTTGGTGTGCTTACTGATGGGGGACAGAAGTAATTAAAACCTTTATTTATAACATATCTGTGAATCAAAATAGGACGAGATTCTAGTTCTCAATACAAACTTAACTATGAACCTAATTGGACAAGGTTATACGTCAATTGGAGCGGTGGCATGATTTGCCCCTGTCTCTTCTGGGCCGTTGTCACCTTCTTAAGATGATTATTTTTGGAAGGCTATTATACCCGCTTCAGACTATTCCAATCCTGTTACGTAAAGAAGATGTTTCACGGATAAAAAAAGCATTGACCAGATTCATCTTGAGGGGGAAAACGGCCCAGAATAGCAATACGAAAAATTATGCGTGCAGTAAAAGATGGGGGCCTGGCCGTGCCAAACGTTAGGAGTTATAACTTTTCGTGCTTGATCAGAGTGGGGAGAGATTGGTTTAAGGGGACTTAGTCCTACTCAGATGTATTGCTGGAATATGGACTGACAGAGGGTTGTATTTTGGCCTCATGTGTAGACACTGTGATTTGTAAACTCCCGGTCATAGTGATCAGCGCTACTACGCGATACAGTAATTGCCTGTAAGGCAACCAGACGAGCGCATGGGTTGTCTTCTCAGTTATCTAAACACATGCCTTTATGGGCTCACCCAGAATTCCCAGTGGGAGTGACAGACCGCGTTTTTGAGACGTGGCATACTAAAGGTATACATACAGTATTCCATCTCATGCACCTAAAAGAGTGTAGGTGACTGACATCCAAGGAGATTATGGAAAAATTCAATTAGCCCCCTTCTCACTTTATTGAAACTCTACAAGTGCATTATTTCTACAGAAATCGCCTGCGTAATATTATAGAAGAGGTGGTAGACAATTGATTTGACAAGATGGGAGATATATTTCTTCAACCAGACTGAAGTATGCTCATGATTTTCCATGATTACTACGACCTGTGTTGAGGTCATAGTCACGTGATCTGGTCAGCTGATGTGTACGTCACCTGATGGTGTTTTGTAGGCCTATAAAACAAGGAGCTGTTGTAGTTGTTGTGTGGAAGGAAGGAGTTTGGCTGGAGTAAGCCTGGAACATTGGTTTGTTACTGTGTGGCAGTGTGCACCAGGAAGCGAGTAACAGACCACCCAGAATGTGACCTGGCGGTCTCAGCTGACCTGCAGCCGCTTAGTTAAGCCCGTCACAAGCAAGGGTGAGTCTGTGACCAGTGGTTCTCCAAACTGGAGTGATTTATGTTGTGTTTTCATTTTGTTATATGGACTTTTTGTTGAACTCATGATTAAAATCACTGAACTTTGAAATAAAAGGCTGTGTGTTTGCCTCATTACTGCGGCCCAGCCCTGTCTACCACAGCGGTTCCCTACAATTGGTGGAGAATGCGGGCAACGCAGTGAGGTCAGGCTGTTTTTCATGCATGACAGTAAATGTCCTGGTTTTAGAAAGTGCACCAAAACCGGCTGGATAACTGTCCGAAGATGGAGAACAAAGTAAAACTGCTAGTGGAGGCCATGCGACAGCAACAGCAGGCTACACAGCAGCAACAGCAGGCTATGCAGCAGCAGCAGGCTATACAACAGCAGGCTATGTAGCGGCAGCAGGCTATACAGCAGCAGGCTATGTAGCAGCAGATATTTAATCGACAGTAACAGGAAACCAATAGTTTACTGATGCAGCACATCACAGCGCCGCAGACAGTAAGAGCTGCCCGGAGATGCCATGATGTCCGGAAAGCGGTGCGTACAGCGATCCGAAAGATGGAGCAATCAGATGACGTTGAGGTGTAGCTGGAGATGTTTGAAGGCGTGGCTAAAAGGGAGAGACTGCCCCGGGACCAGTGGGCCGAGATCGTGGCTCCGTTTTTGACTTCAGGACCCGCTAAAGCCTATAGGGACCTACCCCCCCAGCAACAGGAGGACTATGAGAGCGTGAATGGTGAGATACTTGCACGTCTTGGGTAAATGTTTTTTTCCTGGCCCAGCGTGTACAACAATGGAAGTTTTCCCCTTCCGAGCCAGCTCGGTCCCAGTATTATGACTTGATACACCTGATAGAAAAGTGCTTTCAGCCTGAGGTGTTGTCACCCCGCGATATGCTGGATCGTATAGTGACTGATAAATTCGGGCGAACTTTGTCCCACACCCTTCAAACATGGGTTGGACAGGCAGCCCCTACTGATGGTCTCCAAATGGTAGACCTCATTGAAAGATATGGGCCTACTAAGGAGATACAGGGAGAGACTACCCGGAAGCTACCAATTAAATTCACCAAACCTTCACCCACAGCTCGGCGAGCAGAGACTCTGAGGGCCGCCCAGGAAGGGTCGGGGAACGAAAGGGGCCCCATAATCTGTTGGCGGTGCCAAGAACCATGACATGTGAGAGCTGATTGCCCCCACCTGACTGAGCCCATGGACAACAACTTTGGCTACTATCAGTCTCACTATGCATAACACATGTGTGCAGTGGTCAGTATTACCTTTGCCTTCGGTGGAGGAGGAAAACACCTCTCCTATAGAAGTGTTAGTTGGGAGATGGAAGATTTGCCACCGGGACCAGAATTGTAATACTTAAATGTGTCAGGTGACAATTTTGGTACGGCGCAACTCCGTGACCCTACGTTGAGTCTATTTGTTGGGGATAACATTTTGTTTTGTAACTGATCATTCCCCTGTGACTGGCAGTGTTGTAGCCCAGGGAGTAGAGTTCAGGTGGTAGAAAGATGAACATAACAGGAGACATGGAAAACGTTGGCAAACAGTTATTTAATCTGAAAACGGGCAGGCAAATTCAGGTGAGATCCATGCCTTGTTCATTTTCAGAAAAGTAAGCCGGTCTACATCTCTGAGGATAGTCGCATGCGACGGTCTGTTAGTACACCACCTGCAGCACTAAAGACGCGCTCAGATAATACACTGGCAGCAGGGCAAGCCAGCACCTCCAATGCATACTGGCTAAGCTCTGGCCATGTATTCAGCTTAGAGACCCAAAACTTGAAAGGGAGTAGTATAGGAGTTCCAGTATTCGTCAAACTCAAATCTGACAGGTCGTCACGCCCCCTATCATTTAATCCGTCTCCCTGGGATTTGATCTGGCTGAACTTTGCTCAGGCTATGAAATCTGAGCTGCTGGATTTGTGAATTTCAATCAAAGTGATTTATTCGTCTCTATTGATATTTTATCCCGTGGATTTGATTAGTCTGTGGTTTTTAGTGAATTAAAGAGCGATTCTTGATTTTATAAGTCTCAGGAAGAAACTTTTAAGGCCCCAGTAAATGTATAAGGAGTTCTAGTTAAATGCAGACTTCTGTATATAACTAGTATATAAGGATTTTTAGTGAATTAAAGAGTGAATCTTGATTTTATACTTTTTTGTGGAGAGAAACTTTAAGGACCCAGTAAATGCATGTAAAGCACTACTGTGGTGGAAAGCTGTATCATGCTGCTAAAAGGTGTTTATTTTTTAGTATTATCCAGGATATAAGTTTTAAACTACAGCTGCAAAGGCAATTTAATTTGAAGTATCACCTTATAACACATTTGGAATTATGACGCTCATCTTATAGTTTTATTCAGTATATATATTTTTAGCTTGGCAGTGTATCTACACTTATATCAGTACTGGGAAGAATGTAATGACATGGAGTTAGGAATTTCCAGACTAGTTTCTGAGTTTTAGTGAAATACAGACTTTTGTTATTACCAAGCTGTGTGTACAAGGCATGTGTTGTGTTAGAAGTCTAAATATTTTTCTATCTAGTGGCATTGTTGACATGAATTGTCAGAATGAGTGAAGGTCGATGCTACGGTAACTCATTTGCTAGAAACCACATATAGTAATTAGTGTTGTATTGTGTATAGTTGGCCAAGCACAGTTGTGAGAAGGTCATAGCTTAACAGACTATTGAATTTATTTGTCTCTATTTACCTGTAAATGTGTGTAAAGTTGTTTTATCTGTGTGTCTGATACTGAGCTCTTTTAAGTCAACCAGTAAATGTATCCTATGACCACTCTATTGTGTGGGGAATGTCAAGACGAGGTCATATTATGAGATGGTCATATTATGTCATCCAGATATTACAATATTACAGAATGTTTTATTCGTATTTTTAAAAAAGCAATGACACGGTATTGTAAAAACAAGGTTACAAGATTTTATTGTAATAAATACAGCTCAAAGACATTTCAAGCATTGAACTAATTGTGAAACCAAAACGATATTGAACTAATTGTGACACCAAAACGACTCTACAAATGGCGATACAGTCCGATTATGCTGTTCTCTTTAGACAAGCGCAAGTTTGATGTATGTTCCAACAGAAGTAGTGTTGTGTTTTTAAATTTGATCTTCTCTCAGCAATAAAATTTCTCACAATTGTATCATTACGCGTTTTATCAGCAGAAAACTTCTTCAATATCTTACTGAACGGTATGTTCCGAGCTAAAAAATGTAAAAAGTACACGCAGTAGTGACCACAGACGGTGCTAAACGTGTCCTGGATCTGGTTGCTTTGATAATAATAAGTCTCACAATTCGTGTTCAGGAAAGTCACAAACTCGCTCGGAAAGATAGCGTTGTCAGCACATAATCCGTAGCTATCAAAAAATATGGCATTCTTGGCGTCACAGAGCACGATTAATATCCAGTGTCTGCCAGGTTGGTGTGCGGGGTCTGTATTTACGATGAATCCGACAGGGCGTTGATTTACCCGATGTGGTGGAAGCAAATCACACGGAAACACACCGCCAAACACACGCTCTGTAAAGCTATCCCCCTTCAGTATGGTCGTGAGTTGCAGGCTATCCATCACTAATTAAAATCGTACAAGATCTCTCTTCTATTATTAATTTCCAGAATGGCCGGGTTGATTGCAAAAACAATCATGTTTATCGTATGGGGTGTCGCTAGTGCAAACCGGACTTCAGCACGTAGGTTACCTGTTTTAATGAGGGAGAAATGGCCGCCGGGTTCCTGATCAGCTGATAAATCAAACGCAAACAGAGTGAATCCGGACATAAACTCTTCACGATCCACGGCCATGGCACAATCAGCTTTCTGCTTGCCTGATATATGTGCGAGAGCCATATACTCTCTGACGGCTAAGTAGTCATTAAAGTTAGGGTTATAAGGCCTCGCAGGGATCTGTTGTCCGTCCAGGTAGAGGGCTGCGTGATTGACGTTGTAGTGATGGAAGAACAGGGGATTTCTGGCGTAAGACCGCTAAATGCTTCATTATCTACAAAACCCAATATAACAGTTTTCGGTATCTGGCCTAGGAAGAGATTCTCGTGGTTCGTGATCCGTGTTCCAGCGGCTATACTGTACACTTTCATGCATGTCCTGTCAATAGCGTACTTGGCTGTCGATGCCAAGAGGGCCTGACTGTGGCCTATTCGGACCGCCAGGGACACTTGTACTCTCTTTACAAAGAGAGCGGCTTGCATGATTTGCACTTTCAGCGGATCGGCCTCAGCCGACATGAGGCAGAAAGCGTCCTTATTTCTCGTTAGCTTAACCTTAAGATCGAGTCCGTTCAATATTAGCTTTGGTTGATTAAATATATCACCAAAAATTGGGCCAATGAGGTCCAGGGGTTTGGAGCGGTGGGTTGCAGCGGCTCTTTTAATAAATCCTGCATTTGGGCCATCCAAGCTTCGGTCATTATGGTGACCAGCTGTGTCTTTATAGAACAATCCGGCAGTAAATTGCGAGGACAGCGTCTGTGAACTGTAATTTAAGAGAGTCTCTATGTACGCTCTATAGCTGTAGAGATTGTCCGATTGTGAGATAACTCGGTCCCCAGAGTAATATCGACCTAATTAAAGAGAGTGGCAAGAGGATAGTTTATGAGGGCTACACGGGCGTCATCGGCGATATTCGAATTATCCTGCTTGACGATGCGACAATTTATGTACAGCAGGGTGTTATTCAGGTCGTAATAATAATCCCCGCTACCCGATATGAAAAATTCCAGCGGGGCATTATCCGTCAGAGCGGCAATCGGCTGAACTTCTACAAATAGGGATTTCTCTATACTCGTCTGTGTCGGCGGTATGTCAAAAATATCCAGTTCAGATTTAGCGCACTCTACAGAAGCATCGTGCAGGAAAGCCATGCTGATCAGAAGATGTCCTCAGCAGTACGTCTCACTCGTTTCTGACGGGGTCGACGCTTGGCTGGTTTTTTATTCATGAGGATCGGTGGTAAAGCGGGGCATGAGCGACGCTTTCTTTTATGCGATTTTTTAGCGACATAAACTAGACCCGCGCCACCTTGCTCGGGCTGTGTATTTATACGATTCATAAGCGCTGACGAGACAGATGTGACGGCGTCTTTAGCAATGTTTTTGACAGCCGTCTTCACGTGTGGTTTTACCAATTCTAAGCCTCTTCTGAAAAGCGGTACAGCACGCCGAAATAAGCCTTTAAATTTCCCAGCCAGACCCGATCCGTACATGTACTCGCTCCCGCTGAACCCCTCTAATCCTTGCCCAGACTGTGCAATATAGTAGCGGGCATAAACAGCTGGGTCCCCGTACGGCCTCTGAGCCACCATTTTCTAGCGTGCTAATCGCGTCTCTTCTGGAAATGTAGTCTCACAATACACTTTCCGTACTTGAATTTAACGGGAGTGCCCTGGTCCGATAAGATGGAGATTGTTACAGAGTCAAAATGATGCTTGCATAAGGGCACGTAATCGGGTCGTGTGTATTGAAGCGTGGTAATTTCACCGCTCTTGCCGCTTATTTGCGCCGTTCTCAGAAGTTGTACGTAGCTGCTGCCCACAAGCTGATGCTGGATGATGTCGCTGTAAATAAATAATGTATAAAAACCAGCTTTTATATCGGCATAAATCTTCTTCCGCTCAGTCTGGTTATTATCATACGCTTCGATGTATGGCTGGAGGCCTAAAATATGTCCCAATTTCTGACCCGGGGCAAACTGTATCGTGGGGGAATCCGGTAGGGTAACACTCCTTCGCACTTCGTCATAGCGCAGCTTAAATCCGTCGCTGGCAATCTTCAAAATATCAATTCTCTCATTAATAGCACGTATGAGGTCGGCGCATGTGTTATAAAAACTTGGCTTCACATAATATTCCTGCATCACATCCCCCCGCTTGCCTATATAGAAATTCCCTTCACCCCGCTCAAACGTGTACCATGTATGGGGGTATTGAATCTCAGTTAGAGCAACTTCGTATTGTCCTGAAAGCTGAAAGGGTTTAGATAATTTTGTGGTATACTCGGCGATTGTGTTTTCCGGATATATATCGCCAGAAGCGTTGGAGGGCAGGGTGATAAAGAAGGATTCGGACTCCATGGTTATATGTCCGTCAGCGTCGACGCGGGTACCCACAAATTAAATTTATCAGGATAACCTCTCCATTTAATATAGCAATGAATCGCCCCCATGACACGTTTTTTTCTCAAAATCGCCTCAACGCGGTAGACGCGGTTTTCATTGAAATGTATTTTTTGCAGCTCCTCCTTATAAAATGATCCCTCGATAGCGTCGCCCACTAAATCGTTAATTTTATAAAGAGGCTTATGAAATTTATTGGAAATGGCGCTAATTAAAAATATCTCCTCGCTGAATGTCTGCTCATAACCCTTCGTAAAAGGATTCTTAAAACGGGATATTCTGACATGATCTCCAATTTTTAAAGATGGTTTATTACGTTTTTTAGCCACGATACCGCTATAAATATTTTTCCATATCTGTAACGAGTTCTGTTTCGTCACATCGCACGGCCTTGTCTGTATCGTTGTGTGAAAGGTGTGATTGTAACTGTGCACCAAACCTGGTAAAATGTCGATATACCTAAAGGTATTATGCTTCGTCAGATAGCGCCACATACGCGTTTTTAATGTACGATTAAATCGCTCAACTATAGCGGCCTTTACGGTATTGTTGGTGAAGAAATGGTGAATTTTATGCATTTTACAAACACGCTTCATGTGTGAATTCATAAATTCTTTGCCACGATCCGTCTGTAGTTTCTGCGGCGTACGTCGGTCGCTTTCAAATATTAACTCGAATGCCCGAGCTACAGACGCACCGGTTTTGTTGGGCAAGGCGGCAATCCAGGCGTATTTGGATAGTACGTCTATCACGGTCAATAGATATTTCACGGCGTCATTTTCCCTAGAATATTCAATTAAGCTAACCAAATCAGCCTGCCACTGCGAATCAACGTCCGAGACAAAGATTTTATTGGTGGAGAATCTTGTCCTTACAGGCTTATGAAGAGTGTAAGCATCTTGTTTATTCAGCCAATCGACCACCTCGTGTTGTTTTATACCACGCGTTCTAACCGATCTGTATAGATTTGTAACGCCGCTGAATGATGCAGGGGCTTCGGGCGTGAAATATTGCTTCTTTAATATTGATTCAAGCCGGTTAGGGGCCATGATAGCTCTGTAAAACATGAATGGGATTTTTTTTTCTTTCTCATCATTGGGGCAGTGACAGTGGGCGTGCTCTCTCTGCTATCCCTAATAAATACAGGCAGCTCACAAGCAATACAACGCTCAGCTGTAAGACTTCATACCTCACAGAACACAACTCCGATCTGAACAGGACTATAGTGAGTATTTTTACAGATTTCGTTTCAATTATATTTAAGTTTGTGTAGTAATTGCATGAATGACTTATCCGTGTTTTCATAGTTGTACTTTATTTGTTTTAATAATATACCACGTCTGTGTTGATTAATAGCTGAATATTTACGCTGTAGTGGTAAATTTAGCTCGCTTACTATTAATATTAATAATTACTATAGATTGATGCTAAAATTCATACAGTTAATTTTATTTTTAGATGGAGGAGCATATTTTTTCTAACAGTCTTTCAGAAGTCTTACTGGCTTTGCAACAGGGTATGCTTTACGCCTTATATAGACACAGCAGGCTATTCTAGTTAAGAGTTGTTTTGCACATTATTTTTATACCGCTTTATTCTATCACGTTTAAGAGCCGGGTATATCTGCTGGTGTTTCACCAACCATGAACTATTCTGATCCCAGCCACACCATTTTACCCGAAGCCGTGTGTAGTAACGCTACTGATGGGTGGAACATGAGCGGTCAGGCGGCGCTGCCCAGCGCGGGTACGTTGTGTGGCTGTGCGATTGTGTGTGTGTGTGTATATATATAGATATATAGAGTTGTTTTGCATATTATTTTTGCTTTATTCTTTAAGAACCGAGTATAATGAGCTGCGAACTGCCTGATGATGTATTTGCCACATTGAACTATTCGGATCCCGAGGCCTGTATTTTAACCAATGCCGTTTGTAGCAGTTCTGGCGCTGCCGGGCCCTGGGACGGGCTTTCAGCGCCGGGCATCGAGGGTACGCTGTGTTTCTGCGTGTCTGTATATATATATATGCAACTATATATAACAGTTAACTATGTGAATTTAAGTGTGTAAGCGAATATTAACTCCTTACAGATGTCGCGATGATAGCGGAGCTGGATTCACCCGAAATGCCTGTGAACCCTGGCACTAACAGAGCCCAAGAAGACGTCGCATTTTCTAAAGCTCCTAAAAAGCGGAGCCTGGCGGCGGTCAAGAAAGATAAAGGTACGTGCCGCATGAAAAACTGTTTTGCCCAAACGGCTGAAGAAAATTGTTGATGGCCCTTCTAATGATTATTATTATTTATAGCGCGTAAAGTGAAATCTAGGAGGATGATATTTACAAAAGAGAATATACACCTGCTAGTGGAGAACGCCTCAGACGTCCCAGAAACCAATACCACAACCGTGCAAGCATCATTGTTAACCGGTAAGTGTATATTTTGATATATCAGGCTAGTCTTAATACACCGTATGTCACTCTTGTCACACCTAGGATCGCGATGTTCCGCACGTATCCGCTACATGTAGAATCTTTCCTTAAAGATAGTTGTAAAGTCAGATTGACACATATACAATCTCATCCACAGATAAATCTAAAGTCGAGAGAAAAATAACCACGACCCCTCTGCAAACACTACGTCTCAACGAGAACCACGCAGAGCCATTCTTGACGCCGATACAGACACCTATGGGCCCTGCTGGCCCACAGCCGCAACAGCAGTTCTATCTGATGCCGTGCGTGCTGTCCCATTCAAGCGGCGCGCAACCATCCAGCGGTGCTGTGAATGACGCTGAACTATACTCTGAAGTACAGGAGCGGCCACGTAAAACATGCGCAGAGAACTACGTGTGCTTCAGAAACATCACCAGTCACATTTTCCGCCATGAATCCCACAACCCGACAGACTCGTGAGGCGCTTGACCGTGAGATTGATCAGCTCGCTGATGGTAAGAAGCGCACCGTAGAACCGATCATTATACGGACCACTCATGCTATACAGCCTTTACTGCCATCTGTAACTGTGTCCACTAATTCCACGGGTATTGAACTGTTGGATACCATTAATTTACCCACCACATCTCACGCTGCTGTATCTAATCAGTTAATGTTGTGATGGGGTTAAAGAGACTGTTAACGACTAAGCATAAAGTGTGTAAAAAGCCGAGGCTTCATACAGATGTGTCTGTAGCTGTTAGCAATACGTGTTCTGCAGCCTCTGTACCTGTTAGCAGTGTGGATTCTGCGTCTCTGTACCTGTTAGCAGTGCGGTCTCTGTACCTGTTAGCAGTGTGGATTCTGCGTCTCTGTACCTGTTAGCAGTGCGGATTCTGCGGTCTCTGTACCTGTTAGCAGTGCGGATTCTGCGGTCTCTGTACCTGTTAGCAGTGCGGATTCTGCGGTCTCTGTACCTGTTAGCAGTGCGGATTCTGCGGTCTCTGTACCTGTTAGCAGTGCGGATTCTGCGGTCTCTGTACCTGTTAGCAGTGCGGATTCTGCGGTCTCTGTACCTGTTAGCATTGCGGATTCTGCGGTCTCTGTACCTGTTAGCATTGCGGATTCTGCGGTCTCTGTACCTGTTAGCATTGCGGATTCTGCGGTCTCTGTGCCTGTTAGCATTGCTGGTTCTGCAGCCACTCTAGCTGTTAACAGTGGGAATTCTGTATCTGCGACCGCTACAGCGCAGATGTATGATGCCGTTCGGCTGGGCCCCCGCCGAAGCCGCAGTGTTTAAGGAGCAGTTAGATCGTTACTTACGTTACAAAATCTGGCTACCCAAAATAGTGTTTTTCTGTAATACTTTTGAAAGATTGCTGTCTGAAGTAGTCACAACAGATGCCTGTAAGGCAGAGCTATACGCGCTTCGCCGGATGCAAGTAGACACCGAGATACCAGATGGTGCTAACCCGTTATGACTAAATATGATCGGTTCGGGCCTGCATAAACCAACTAAAACAGCCCGTTATAATAGGTCCAGAGTTATAAAACGAGCTCTAAAACTACTGGTCAGTGCTCGACGCGCAATATGCGCTAGGCGGCGGGGTGGAATCATCTGTCCTGGTATACCACCACAGACAACCCAGGAACCACCACACATAGATGCTCCTGTCTCACATAGCCATGATGTCCCTGAAAATGGGACCATGCAGATGCACAAAGCTCACAAGCCTCTGCTGCGGATGCTAACTCTGCTGATGATGTGAGGGGTCGGACCATACAGTATTTTTACAACACTTCCATCATCACCAGAGGGACAACCGTAATTTCAGTGCGCGCATACATACCGATCATTTTAGATTTGTAAATTTGGAGCGTGTACGATCATTTGTCGAGGCTGTGAACATTGTTCACGACAGTATTCAGTCATTACTGGACAGAGTCATTAGGGACATTGAACCTGGAGACTTTGTGCAGTTAAGGCTTGAAGGTGGCGACGCTTTAGACCCCATTTTCACTACAAAGCAGAGCCGCGAGGATTTTAATTCTGAATCTTTTTTAAATGCTGTTGCTCGCACGCTTCAAAGTAATGCTGAATGCTTGGCAAGTAATACCCTAAAACTAGTCATCACCACTGTTAAAAACCGTCGAGGCGGTGTAAAAAACCACCGAGGCGGTGTAAAAAGACGTTTGAAATCTATAGCGAGCAGTCGAATCATTAAACAAAAGAGGCAGTGGCTGTACGATTTTAACAATTACAGTACAAATCTGTGTTTGGCCGCTAGTGTGTGCGCCCTGATAGAGGACGCGGATGTCAGTGATGCGGTTTTACTGAATCGCTCTAAAAACATACACACGGCTCTGGGGATCCCT
Organism: Oophaga sylvatica; assembly: GCA_033576555.1. Taxonomy (NCBI): domain Eukaryota; kingdom Metazoa; phylum Chordata; class Amphibia; order Anura; family Dendrobatidae; genus Oophaga; species Oophaga sylvatica. The sequence continues at coordinate 554,839,209 of JARQOD010000002.1, read as the reverse complement.
GATGAGCGATTAGTGAGTTTTAGCGACATTCCAGCATTTGAGAACTATTTGGGGGTCACCATTAAAGTACTGTACTACAGTCAGGGTGATTGGCGCTACTTTCAGACCGACAATGCAGCTAGTGGTAAAATCGTATTCATACTGTTCCATGATAACCACTACTATGGTATCAAGAATATAAAAGGTTTTATCGGCGCTAAGCACTTTTGCAAGCTCTGCAATTCATTGTACACTAACAAGAACACCCATTCATGTCAATATTTTTGTAAAGCTTGTCATAGAGTGGATTGTGTGGAGAGTACCGGTGTACAACAAACACCGCGCTGCTCCGTATGTCGGGTTCATTGTCGCTCTAGTGAGTGTTTAGATCGTCACAAACAATTAGCTCTGGATGATCCACCGTTCTGCAGGCTTAAAATATTTTGTGATGAGTGCCATCGCTTTGTGTTCAGGAATAGCGAGGGCATGCATGAATGTGCAGGTTTACGTTGCACCGTATGTCGTGCTCGTGTAAATAAATTTGACGCCCACCTCTGTTACATGCGGCGCTATGTACCGGAGGACGAGACAGATTGTTATATCTTTTACGATTTTGAGTGTATGCAAGAGACAGGTACACACATCCCAAATTACATTTATGCCACAACTCTGAGTGGCGAGCAGTCCTGGGAGTTTGAAGGTGATAGCTGCACGCATGACTTTTTACTGTTCTTTACCAGCGGGAAATTTTCAGGGTATACATTTATAGCGCACAATGCAGGACGCTACGATTCTTACTTTATTGTTAAGGAGCTGATTTTTGAAAAACTACAGGTAAAGCTGATAGCCCAAGGTGGCCACCTCCTGTGTGTGACGGTGCCCGATTTGTCTTTAAGGTTCATAGACTCGCTAAATTTTATCCCCATGAAGCTCAGTAAATTACCTCAGGCCATGGGCTTTTCAGGTGCCAAAGGTCATTTTCCACACTTTTTTAACACCCGAGAAAACCAAAACTATGTAGGTGCCATACCCGATGTGAAATATTATGGGTTAGAGTACATGGCCCCGGATGAGAAGGTAGAGTTCCTGGCGTGGCATGAGGGTGAGAAACATACAGTTTTTGACTTCAAGAGTGAACTAAAATCATACTGCAAACAGGATGTTGAAATTTTGAGACGAGCCTGTGAGATCTATAGAGAGCGCATTATGGAAATGACGCTGAAAAGTGTTAAAAAATACTGTGACATTCAAAAAGAAATGGTTGTGGAGAGCAGCTGTATTGACTAGTGTTGAGCGATACTGCTCGATATCTAAAAATATCGTATCGAAATGGTATCGCCGATATCACTAAATATCGTCGATATCCGATTCCGATACCGGAAGTCCAATGTAAGTCTATGGGAACAAAAAATTGCAACCAAAAAAAACCTTTCTTTCATTGTAAACACAAAATATACACACATAGAATACATATTGTGAGACAGTGAAGGAATATGTGTTGAATGGGGTGTACATTTCACCTAGGTACTGTGCTGTATGGTATAAGGGAAATGTGTGGCTTTGTAAACCTAGTGGTAGAGAAAGGTCACTACACCTCACATTCAGCACACACTTGCAGCTCAGGCCTGAAACCATTCAGCTGTTAATTAGGAGACCAGAAGTAGGTGTCTGCAAACACAGTCAGGGAGCTGGCTTAGTCTGGACACAGGAAGGTGTCCCGGCACAAGAAGCAGTCTCCTGGAGTGGGAGCTGGCTTAGTCTGGACACAGGAAGGTGTCCCGGCACAAGAAGCAGTCTCCAGGAGTGGGGAGCTGGCTTAGTCTGGACACAGGAAGGTGTCCCGGCAAAAGAAGCAGTCTCCGGGAGTTTGAGCTATCTCAGTCTGGGTGCTAGATGTACCCCGGACACAGGAGTAGTCTCAGTGAGAATCTGTGCGAATAGCGGCTGAATAGGAGTGGAGCTCTCTCAAGTCTGGACGCTGAAGGGGCCTTCAGACACAAGGAGGAGACTCTGTGAACCTACATGCTGGTAAATGCTGGTAACTACTGATCATATGTGTTGTTTTGGGCACAGACTGGTAGAGTCTGGACCCGGATAGATAGGGAAATCGATCTATGTGTAATTAGTGGCTAGACAAGCCTAGGTTTTCTGTTTATGCTTTATTTTTATCTGTTTGCTGTGGACTTTAATAAAACTGGTTGCGGCCAGTTTTCACCAGAACTGCTGTCTGAATGAACTGTTTTCGTGTCACTCTGTCTACCCAGACAGCGATCCTAGAGCTATATCCCCTGGAAATGTTACAATATATATATATATATACATGTCATTGTGACATATATATATACATATATTTATAGTTTATACACTTCTACATAGTAAAATAGACTCTGATTCAATTGCCGGGTAAAGCCGTGACACCCCATAGAAGTCGACGGGCTCGGTGCCGAGTACCCCCAAAACCTCTTGCTCTGTGCGACTCAACTTGGGCGTCACGAACAGGATTCTGTAGCTCGCTATAAGCGAGTCCTGTGTGCCTGAATTGAACTGGTTTTGTGCTTGAGAATTGCTAAAATCATCAGAGAATGTATTTGCCATTTTTCTGCCATATCTGCGTCACGACGAGGCACTGGTGAGGAAGAAGGGCGTGCTCTTCGTGGGTGTACACTCAATCAGTGGCCGACCACTCTAAATGGTACTGCAATGTAAGATCGTGCCCCACAGCTCTTGAGTTCCGCCTCCTCATCCTGCTCAGTGTGCGGAAACTAACACGAAGGTCCCGCCTCACTACAAAAGAGGGGCCCTCTCCAGATGCTAATGACACATGTGACTTGGCAGAGATGGCTAATGGACACGAGCAGAAGTGTGAAGGGATGGAGCAGTCAGAGCTCTCCCCCCACGGAAGCGACCCGATCGCCACGGAACCACCGTTGGGCACCCGGCCTGGAAACCCTCCTACGCTGCAAGAAGCGGAGGATACCCTAAGAGGCCTGGCCCGGCATCGGGAGGAGGTCGCCAGGATGGAAGCCAGCTGGCGTGCCCTAAAACTAAACTTGGAGTGGCGCCAATCCCTCTTACCTGAAGTGTCTGTACCGGAAGGTGAGGCACCCGTTCTAGTAGAGGAGTCCGTGCGGGCATCCCAGCCCTTGCAATGTGATCCGGTTGACGTTGTCGCAGTGGAGGCACCGTTCCTGCAAAAACCTCTGCACCGGCAGCACCCCAGATCCCGCTGTCTGCCCCCGTCGCTGAGACAGAAGAAGTGACACCCGTCCTCATGGAGGAGGCCGCGCAGGCACCAGAGGTCTACCAGTCTGTACCGGAGCCCCGACTGTCATCTGTTCCAGAGCCGGCTGCTTCCTCCGCAGGTGAGCGCCGCCAAGACTGGGGGGCGCCAGGAGAGCTGCCGCAAACCGGACACTGTAAGCTGCAGTTTGATGGTGGAGACATGGAGCTGCTGGTGGAGGAGAATTTCAACCGGCGTCAGGAGGAAGAGTGGAGACGTTGGGAGAAGGAAGCAGAGCGACAAAGGGAGCAGCGCGAATCCCAGAAGCTTCGCCAACGTCAGCTGGAGAAGGACCGGGCAGATAAGGACCGGATGAGAAAAGATAAAGGAACCCTGTGGGAGCCGCGGCGTAAGGGTGCAGTATGGAGCTTTAAATTGAAAGGTGGTTGGGGCTTCATCCAGGAGCCTGGACTTTATTTAGAAGTTTTTGTGAACCGGCGGGACGTGGAGGCTCACCTCCCAGAAGGACACCCGGGGAGGGACCTGTTGCCAGGAGACTTGGTGACTTACACCCGACACTGGGGTTACAATGGATGGTACGCCCTAAATGTTACCAGGTGCGACCCCTACTCCCCAGAGTGTCAGGAACCTGTGAGACCCTCGGAGCCTTCAGCCTCCCACATCCAGGCCTCTGCAAAAGTGCCCACCCCACGCCGTAAATCTCCCCAGCCTCCCTCAGTGGTCTCCTCAGCAGCCCCAGCTATGGACATGATAAGTATAGCTGGCCCGTACCCGGCGCCTGTTAGGCCCCTGGGGTTCGTTCAGTCCGGGACATAGGGGTCCAGACCCGGAGGGAGATGAAAGAGGTGGCCACACAGACCCAGATAGCGGGTCACGACTTGACTGTACAGGCCACACGACGTCATCAGGTCCTGGTGGTCCTTGGTGTCTCGGATGTTTGGCAAGCATCAGAAGAGTACCAGGTGGTACCTGGAACACCCCTGCCAAAGAATTATAAATAACCCGGACAGGGTCCCTGTATGTAAATAGTTAAATATGTAAATAGTTAAATTGTTGATGTACCCGGACGGGTGAATGTTCATAAAAAATTTTTAAATTTAATAAAAAACACAACACAGTTTTCATTACTTTTATTACAGTCTCATCTTGCGACGCCATCGATCTCCTGTAAAAAAATGAAAAAAAAAAAACAGCAGTATACCACCTGTCCGACACAGTCCATAGTAACGAGTGTCCCACGACGATCCAGCTCTGCTACATCAGAATGACAGGCAGAGCCTGTCATCCCGGCGCAGCACAGCTGATCACCTGCTTCACCGGCGGTGACGTCATCGGACTGACTGCTTTACGGCCGGGATTACCCAGCAGTCACTGCAGTTATCGCGAGAAACTGCATGTGACCGCCGGGGAGAAGAGGATGGCGGCCATGAAGCAGTCCAGGCCGTGACCGCCGGAGATCTTCTGCCAGGTAAGTGCCGCTGACTCCTGACAGACCCGACCGACGGACACTGACAGTGACAGACCCGACCGACGGACACTGACAATGACAGTGACAATCCCGATTCCGGTATTCGATATGACGAAAATATCGGTATTCGGAATCGAAAGCCCGATACAGCTAATATCGGCCAATATCCGATATTTGCAGTATCGTATCGCTCAACACTAGTATTGACCCTTTTCAATTCATCACCCTGGCCTCTGTATGTATGTCAATGTACCGATTTAAATTTCTACCAGAAAAAACGATCGCCATTTTACCGGGTGATAATTATCACAAGGCGAAAAAGCACTACTCATCCGCCGCTATACAGTGGCTCATGTATGTAGCGCATACCGAGAACATTGACATTCAGCATGCCTTAAGAGGGGGTGAGAAACAACTCGGGCAGTATTTTCTAGATGGTTATGCCTATGTTAACGGCCAGCACATAGCTTTTGAATTTCAAGGCTGTTTTTTCCACGGGTGCCCATCGTGCTATAATGAGAATGATACAAATAAAGTTACAAGCACCACCTACGGTCAATTATATCATGCCTTTTTAGCTAAAAAGCGCTACCTGCAGCTGCGCGGGTACACCATAAGAGTGATATGGGAGCACGAGTGGCGTGAAATGGCTAAAAACGATTCTAACCTCCAGGCATTTCTCCAGCAAATGGATTTCCCTGCTCCCTTAGACCCCCGCGATGCGCTTTATGGGGGTCGAACTAACGCTATTAAGCTCTATCACCAGGTGGAAGCTGGTGAGACTTTACATTACTACGACTTCACAAGCCTGTACCCCTTTGTAAACAAAACTAAAACATACCCTGTAGGTCACCCCGATATCATCTATGACAACTTTGGTTTCATTAAAAAATACTTTGGCTTAGCTAGAGTCAAGGTCTATCCCCCGAGAGATTTATTTTTTCCCGTTCTACCGGTAAAACTCGACAAAAAATTGATGTTCCCCCTTTGCTATACATGCGCTGTAAATTCACAATCCGGGGAATGCAGACATAGTGATGAAGAACGTTCCCTGACAGGTACCTGGTGCACCATAGAGCTCGAGCTGGCGATAGATAAAGGCTACCGGATCGCCCACATCTATGAAATATTGCATTTTCCAAACACCAGCGATGATCTGTTTGCCCGCTACATTAAATTACACCTTAGGGATAAGCAGGAGGCGTCAGGGTATCCTAGCTGGTGCACTGATGATACCAAGAAAAAGCAGTACATTGACAGTTTTCTTGAAAAAGATGGTGTACGGTTACGACCTGAAAATATAGCCGTCAACCCCGCTAAAAGACAGATCTCCAAACTTTTCTTAAATTCTTTATGGGGGAAGTTTGCACAGCGGGCCAATCTACCAAGCACCAAGATTGTTAGGGATCCTGATGAGCTTTTTAGGTATCTCTTCCTGCCCTACTATGACATATCTACGCTGGATTTTATCGATGACGAAACCGCTACCATTAACTGGAAATATGCGGAGGGCACCACACAGTCAATAAAAACACAAACATCTTTATAGCCTGCTTTACCACAGCGTATGCGCGGCTAGAGCTCTATTCTCTGCTGGACCGGCTGCAGGAGAGGTGCCTTTATCACGACACAGATTCAGTTATTTTTGTGCACAGGGAAGGTGAGTGGCAGCCGCCTCTAGGAGATTACCTGGGGTAATTGACGAGTGAGATACCCGAGGGCACATACATCACAGAGTTTGTTTCTGCAGGGCCCAAAACTTACGGGTACAAGCTCAACACAGGGAAGACTGTCTTAAAAGTGAAGGGAATAACGCTAAATGTTGGTAACTCGCAATCTATCAATTTTACCAGTCTGAAAGATCTAGTTCTGGACTACCCCCGTAATTCAGACGCAGAAACTCAGAAGCGCATCGTCGTACAGCAGCAGGGCATTGTGAGAGATAAAAAATATTGGAATATTGAATCCTGTGTCCTACAAAAGACCCAGAAGTGTGTCTACACAAAGCGCCGACTATTAGACGAATTCACCACCCTGCCGTACGGTTATTAGCACAGTATTGTGATGGACACGAGGCTACAACACCCGCTCTCATGCATTCTAGCGGGGCCGTCTAATTCTGGAAAGAGTTATTTTGTAAAACAATTGCTGTATAATATTGAAAGTAGTTTTTCTCACAAGCCGGATAATATTGTTTGGTTTTATTCATGCTGGCAGAAACTATATGATGAAATCTCTCTCTCTTTTCCCAACACCAGATTTGTGGAGGGTCTGCCGAATACATTCGTAGATGATGAATTATTCCCACCGGGCAAGGTGAATTTGGCGATTGTTGATGATCTCATGGATAGCGCTAGCGAAAATTGTGAGATAGAAAAAGCGTTCACCAAGTATGTGCACCACAGAAATCTCAGTATTTTCTACCTGGTACAAAACATATTTTGTCAGGGTAAGAAAAGCCGCACCATAAATTTAAACACAAAGTACATGGTTCTTTTTAACAACCCTCGAGATAAATTACAAATTTTAACACTAGCTCGTCAGATGTACCCCGGAAAAACACGTTTTTTCCTAGAAGCCTTTGAGGATGCTACGCGGGAGCCTTATGGGTATTTGCTGGTCGATTTGAGAGCTAATACACCGGAGGATCACCGCTTACGGACGGGATTGTTTCCACCGGCGTTACCAGCTGTCTATGTGCAGAAGAAAATCGCTTCTAAAAAGTGAATTTTATGCGGGCTCGCACATTCCACGCTGTGTGCGCTGTGCTGTAAAGATGTCCGAGAGACTCCGGCGTAACTGGGCTCTCTTAAAAACCCTGGTGAAGGCAACCCCATCCGTCCGGAAATCTATTTTGCGCAATGCGAGCGTGGATTTAATCACCGCTATAGGTGAGATTGCTTTAAACATCTTAAAAGGCAGAATCCCGTTGAAAGAGCGCCAAAAAGGCATACTGAAGAAGTGGCGTAAAGCTATAAGAACCATGAGTGATAGAGCGCAGTCCATAAAGAAAAAGAAACGGGTACTGAATCAGACCGGTGGATTTATCGGTCCTCTTTTAGGCTTTGCAATACCCATAATAACGAGTCTGCTCGCGGGCAAATAATGGAGCATGCTGAGAAAATGTATCTAGTCCCCAAACAGGAACTACATAAGCTAAGGACACCAATCCCCGAGAGCATACGCGAAACTGCTATTCGACGCCTCGATGATTAAATTAACTCCGTTTTACAGCGACGCGACATCCCCGACGATGTGAAAATTAAAATGTATAGCACCGTGCTGGAGCGCTACTTGGTACATACGAAACGCAGTTCGAAAGAATTAACAACTTTAAATCTCGTTAGCCCTCAGGGTCCTGAGCATCAACAGCCGCCAAATACAGACACCGATAAAAAAAATCACGAGATCGCTGAAATTGTAGGTCATATAAACCAAAGATATAAAAAGAATGCTGAATTTTTACTAAACAGACTACTCCAGAATAAGAGTGTGACAGACTGGAATGATAAAGACTAATTTATTTTCAAAGGCTCTGTAATACCCGGGTCTAACTTAGTGGATTTAGTACTTAGTACAACGCAGAGTCACGCTCTGACCGTCAGGAATTTACCTAGGGGTTGGGAATCGTTTATGCGGGCTATGGCCGAGCTGAATATACCCTCTACTGTTGTGGGTAATCACACTACTAGACAACATTTAGACGAATTAAAAATGACCTCCAGCGCTGGTGTATCTACATCGATGAGGTTAGACCCCGCACCCCGTACAATTCATTCCCTGCACTCGCCGTCATTAGGCACCACAAAGGGAACTCTACTACCTAAAAAAAGGTCTCTACTGATACTGCCAGCCATGTGGCTCACGATGTAGCCTATGTACTTGTTAATTATCTATTTTATCGTGTGTGTGATGCTATTTGTTAATTGTGCATGTGACACTTTTTATATCGTTCTGTATATACTTTTAAATGCATGAAATGTCTTTGAGCTGTATTTATTACAATAAAATCTTGTAACCTTGTTTTTACAATACCGTGTCATTGCTTTTTTAAAAATACGAATAAAACATTCGCGTGTCTAATATTGTAACACGGCCATATACATAATATGCCCATGATCATTTCATAATATGAGCATTTAAGGGACTTGTCCGGGCATGCCCGGCCATGTCAGTTCAATTGTACATTTGTACTTACAGGGAATGGTATTCTGCTAATACGTAATCTATCTCTAACAAACCATGCCAAGATTCTTCTTAGTATACAATGAATTGCTGAGATAAGTGTAGATACACTGCCAAGCTAAAAATATATATACTGAATAAAACTATAAGATGAGCGTCATAATTCCAAATGTGTTATAAGGTGATACTTCAAATTAAATTGCCTTTGCAGCTGTAGTTTAAAACTTATATCCTGGATAATACTAAAAAATAAACACCTTTTAGCAGCTTGATACAGCTTTCCACCACAGTAGTGCTTTACATGCATTTACTGGGTCCTTAAAAGTTTCTCTCCACAAAAAAGTATAAAATCAAGATTCACTCTTTAATTCACTAAAAATCCTTATATACTAGTTATATACAGAAGTCTGCATTTAACTAGAACTCCTTATACATTTACTGGGGCCTTAAAAGTTTCTTCCTGAGACTTATAAAATCAAGAATCGCTCTTTAATTCACTAAAACACCACAGACTAATCAAATCCACGGGATAAAATATCAATAGAGACGAATAAATCACTTTGATTGAAATTCACAAATCCAGCAGCTCAGATTTCACAGCCTGAGCAAAGTTCAGCCAGATCAAATCCAGGGAGACGGATTAAATGATAGGGGGCGTGACGACCTGTCAGATTTGAGTTTGACGAATACTGGAACTCCTATACTACTAAAGGGGAAGAGCCATCTGGGAGTACACTGAGAGGGAAAGACATGTAGTCTGTCACCATCTTACGTAAACGTTGCCTCATGGTGAGTGGAGTCGTCTCGGATGGTGTAGACATTGGTGGCGCTGACACAAAACTTCACCACATTTGTAACATACTGCTCTTGCCCTGTGCAGAGGCGCTGCTTGTGCTCCCTCTTGTTGCAGAGGTGTCTCCACTGCCTCGACGCACAGAGATTCTTTGTAAAGCAGTAGCAGCAGCAGTGCTCTCGGCTGGAATGGAGAATATTATGGATTGCACCAGTCTGTCTTGGTACTCCCGCATTTTACGCTCCCGGTTCAACGGTGTGATGAGGCTTTGTAAGTTGTCCCGGTAGCGAGGGTCTAGGAGGGTGTACACCCAATAATCTGATGTGGTGAGAATGTGGGCGATGCGGCGGTCGTTTCTCAGGCACTGCAGCATGAAATCAACCATGTGCTGCAGACTCCCAACTGCCCAACAAACGCTGTCCTCTGGAAGAGGCGTCATCTCTGCCTGCTCTGCATCGCCCCACCCTCGCTCTACATACTGACTAGAGCGTTGTGTACCTCCCTCTGTAGGGATTTCTTCCTCCTCCATTGACTCCTCCTCATCCTCCTCACAAAGTGAGCCCTGCCCAGCCCTTTGTGAGGAACCAAGATGCGCTGACTGTCCAGAAGGTGAGTGAATTTGTGACTCCTCATCCTCCACCTCTTCCAAAACCTCATCCTTTAGTGCTTGCAGTGATTTTTGAAGCAGGCAGATAAGGGGGACAGTCATGCTGACTAGTGCATCATCTGCACTCGCCATCCGCGTTGAGTCATCAAACGCACGCAAAACGTGGCAGATGTCCTTCATAGAGGCCCACTCAGTAGTGGTGAAGTGTGAACGGCGCAAATTGCGAGTTGATTGCGCCTGATGCAGCTGATACTCCATTACTGCTGGCTGTTGCTCACACAACCGCTCCAACATATGTAAGGTGGAATTCCACCTGGTGGGTACGTCACATATGATGCGATGTTCAGGAAGGCGAAATCTGCGTTGCAGAGCAGCAATGCGCGATCTGGCTATGCTGGAACGTCGCAAGTGAGCGCACTCTAGGCGGACCTTCTGCAGCAGTTCAGCAAGATCCGGATAGTCCCTCAAAAAACTCTGCACGACCAAGTTGAGCACATGTGCCAGACATGGTGTGTGAGTGAGGTTGCCAAGGCCCAGAGCTGCCACCAGATTTCGGCCATTGTCACACACTACCAAGCCTGGCTGGAGATTCGCTGGCAAAAACCACACGTCGCTCTCCTGCTTGATGGCATTCCAGACCTCCTGCGCTGTGTGGCTTCGATTCCCCATGGAAATTAATTTCAGGATGGCCTGTTGACGTTTGGCCACGGCTGTGCTCATATCGGTCGCAACAGGTAAGCGTTCACGGGTCCATGTGGAGGTAGACCGTGACGGCTCCTGCAGCGATGATTCTGAGGAACTAGAGTAGGAGGAAGAGTCAATGTGTACAGACTGGATTCCTGCAATCCTTGGAGTTGGCAGAACACGTACAGCGCCACTCGCAAGATCTGTACCCGGCTCCACAACATTGACCCAATGGGCAGTGAGGGAAAGGTATCGTCCCTGGCCATGGGTACTGGTCCACGCATCGGTGGTCAGGTGGACCTTGCTACAGACGGCGTTTAGTAGCGCATGTTTAATGTTTCCCTCGACATGTTTTTGCAGACCAGGGACGACTTGCCTGCTGAAATAAAATCGGCTTGGCACATTGTATTGTGGGACTGCCAATGCCATTAAGTTACGGAAACTGTCAGTCTCCACCAGCCTGAATGACAGCATTTCAAGGGACAGGAGTTTTGCAATGCCAGCATTCAGAGCCTGTGCTCGTGGATGGTTTGCCGAGTATGGCCGTCTTTAATCTCATGCCTGTGGTACCGATGGCTGTTTTGTGGCCTGGGAGTGTGAAGATGACAGGGAACTTGCTGCTGTGGGTGGAATAACACTTTGTCTCTGGACAACAGTGACCGAGGTTCTTCCATGGCGATCCTGTGAGGAAGCAGAACCAGCTGTGTGTGAGCTGGAGGTAGAGGCTCCAACACGACCTGAAGATGTAGGTGCTGCTGTAGGTTGGCCTACATCTCCAGTGTGTCTTTGTAACTCAACTACGTGCTTTGTCGGCACATGTTTCCACATATTTGTGGTATTGAGGTTACTGCAATTTTTACCTCTTTTTACTTTTTGCTTACACAGCTTGCATTTAACATAGCAAATATCATCTGCAAGTCTGTCAAAAAAGGACCACGCAGTGCAAGTCCTGGGAGTGCCCATTTTGACTTTTGGAAGAGAACTGCTCCCAACAGGTGCCAAACTGGAGGCTAGAGGCAACCGAGTCTGCAGCCTACCTCTCCCTCCTGTTTGTACCGTTGGGACAATCTCATCCTCAGAGCTGCTCCCACCACCTTCCTGTCCCTCACGCCATGTTGGGTCTTGGACCTCATCATCTCCACTACCCTCTTCCAACACCTGCTGCTGTTGGGTGGTCTGGCCAGCACCATGCTCAACAGAAACTGGCACCTGAGTCTCATCATCATCAGATGCGTTCTGCGGTGTGCTGACCATCGGCACTGGCTCACCCGCCTCTTCTGATTCAGAGACACAGCTGTTGCGCATCACTGCATACTCCCTCTTCTTCACATTCCAGAATGCTGCTTGGCTGGGCCCCTGTTTGCAAGCCAACAGATTCTGAGAACAGAAGCAGAGACTCAGCTGGCTCCAGTTCAGAACTCTCTGACTGCCTGGGCAATTTGACAGGCGGTGAACAGGCAGATGGTTGCTCAACAGTGTTGTGGTCCTGAGAGGAGGTGGAAGCAATTGAAGTCGATGCATTGGCTGCCATCCAACCAACAACGGCTTAAATTTGTTCTTCCCGCAGCAGGGGGGTACGCCAAGCTCCTACAAAACTGCACATAAAGGAACGCTAACGGGGAAAACTGGTGGATGCTGTGTCACTGGGGGCGGCAGCAGCCACAGAATCCCCACGTCCTCTCCCTGCTGAAACTCCACGGCCACGACCACGTGCCTTACTCCCTGCCTTCTTCATCTTGGTAGATTGATAAAGAAAGTCAGAAAAGTTAAAAGGCCTAAGTGTTGTTATTCCGCAGAGACTGCAGTGAACACTGCAGACAACTGTTCACTAGCTGTGAAAGGCTCCTTTGTGGACTTCTATAGTGTTTGCAACCAATGTATTGGATACGGATGGAAGCGCGTCACACTAATAGATTGGAGTTATTTTAAATAGAATGGAGCAGCAACAATTGTAGAAAAATGACAAGGATGAGGCAGTGACACACGTTCAGCAGACTATAACCAGCAGTGGTTTAAGAACTAACTGGAGCGTGATCTGCACTCAGCAAAAAAAAAATATATCACAGACTAGAGTGAACACTGCAGTGCACACAACTGGTCACTATCTGTGAAAGGCTCCTTTGTGGACTTCTATAGTGTTTGCAACCAATGTATTGGATACGGATGGAAGCGCATCACACTAATAGATTGGAGTTATTTTATATAGAATGGAGCAGCAACAATTGTAGAAAAATGACAAGGATGAGGCAGTGACACACGTTCAGCAGACTATAACCAGCAGTGGTTTAAGAACTAACTGGAGCGTGATCTGCACTCAGCAAAAAAAATATATATCACAGACTAGAGTGAACACTGCAGTGCACACAACTGGTCACTATCTGTGAAAGGCTCCTTTGTGGACTTCTATAGTGTTTGCAACCAATGTATTGGATACGGCTGGAAGCGCGTCACACTAATAGATTGGAGTTATTTTAAATAGAATGGAGCAGCAACAATTGTAGAAAAATGACAAGGATGAGGCAGTGACACACGTTCAGCAGACTATAACCAGCAGTGGTTTAAGAACACTCAGCAAAAAAAATATATATCACAGACTAGAGTGAACACTGCAGTGCACACAACTGGTCACTATCTGTGAAAGGCTCCTTTGTGGACTTCTATAGTGTTTGTAACCAATGTATTGGATACGGATGGAAGCATGTCACACTATAATTTCAATTGAATGGAGCTGCAAGAATTACACTAAAGAAAAAGAAAAAGAGTCTGTGAGTGACACGTGCAGATGCCTACAAACAGCGTTGGATGCAGAGCAAACTGCAGCGCGTCACCTGCACTCACACACAGACCTTGCAGAGCTGTGAAAACAACACTGCAAGGCTAAAGGAAGCTTTACACAGCGGTTGTTAAGCTAGCCTGCCTAAAGCACAGTACACAAAATCGCAATCTCTAACTGTCCCTTAGAGTCAGCAGAGCAGCGTTCTGTCCTAACTGAATTCACAGCACAGTGACGCTAAAATGGCGGCGGCGCCTTTTATAGTGCATTCTGACATCATTTCAGCATCCAATCACAGCTATGCCATTAGTTAACATGACCGCAGCAGTACAGGATGTGCCCACACTTCTTAGGATTCCTCATTGGCTGACTAAAATCACATTGCCTCTCAAAGAATTATGGGAACTTCCGATTCCGGTATACGATATATGGAAAATATCGGAACTAAGTATCTAAAGTCCGATACAGCGAATATCGGCCGATACCCAATACTTGCGGTATCGGAATGCTCAACTCTAGTCATCACCATAACATATGCAACCAAGTATATATATGAATGGGGAGAGAATTACAAAAGAAACAGTCAAATAATCACATAGGATAATATAATAGCATTAATGGCCTGAGAGGGAGGACTTCTATAAGAAATACACCAAGGTTCCTGAATGCAATAAACAAGGCAAATCACCTATAATGCAGCCCAACCAAAAGAAAGCCTCACATGGTAAATAAACCACACTTAGCCATATCCTATGTGCTCATCCCCCAGAACAGAAGACAGACATGTGGGAGGAATGGACCCACGCGTTCCGACACAAACTGTGTCTTTATCAAGGTAGGTGTCACCTACCTTGATAAAGACACAGTTTGTGTCACCTACCTTGATAAAGACACAGTTTGTGTCGGAACGCGTGGGTCCATTCCTCCCACATGTCTGTCTTCTGTTCTGGGGGATGAGCACATAGGATAGCCTCACATGGTAAATAAACCATACTTAGCCATATCCTATGTGCTCATCCCCCAGAACAGAAGACAGACATGTGGGAGGAATGGACCCACGCATTCCGACACAAACTGTGTCTTTATCAAGGTAGGTGTCACCTTCACTTGACGGGTTCGCTTTAAGTCTTTTTCGTTTTTACACTTATGAACATACCCACTTAATATGGAATATATTGACCCTTATTCCAGCAGTATCCTTCTAGGGAGAAGATCCATTGACCCTGAGCTCACTGATTCCAAAATGCTGTGCAAGCAGGAACCATACAGATCACGAGTAATGGTGTTTAATAATTTACGTCAAGCAGTTTGTACTAAAGTTTTAACATTAAAATCTGTTTATTCTTCTATGTGTCTGACCGTAAATGAGTTTTCTAGTTGATTACAAAAATTATACATTTTTGGTGCTTACATGGTCTCCACTAGATTGAGCTTCCTCAACACACTGGAAATAGCCTTAAAAGCCCACTAAGCTAATTACTAGCCATACTGGTGAACCACCTCAACCTTTGCATTTAGAGGGATTTTATGGGTTTGTGGAGACATGCACATGAAGACATAGAACTTTAAGATCTGTAATAATTTAGTATGAAATTTGCCTGCTGTTTTTAAAAAATGTTAATGCAAAGTTGCATGGAGGTGGTTAGAATTGTACTGTAGTCACATCTTGGCCCTGGTGTAAAAAAAAAAAGCAAAAGGTGGCAGCAGCAAATAAATCTTGGTACAGATTTTGCACTGACATCTAGCATCTTTAATTTGCACTTCTGAGTATAAATGATTGACAGGTATTTTATAAACTGCATGTTGTGTGCTTTCTGGGAAAGTATGTGCTACTGTAGCTACGTAGGATGTGCAACATATGCAAGTGATGGACAGATGCTGTTTGTCTGCTATTTCAGAGCTTTAAAAGGAATCTGTCACCCAAAATTGGCGGGATATTTAAATGATGGCAGTCAGGGTAGATGGGCGGTGTTTAGGGTACTTGCCTTAACATGTTGTTCGCCGCTGTCTCCATTATTTCAGGGAATTGTAGTCGTTGCCCTCCATATAATGCACCTGCGCATTGCAATCTGCGGGCAAAGCATACTGCGCGTGCGCAATTCAACAACATGTTAAGGCAAGTACCCAAAACACCGCCCATCTGACCTGACTGCCATCATTTAAATATCCCGCCAATTTAGGGTGACAGATTCCCTTTAACAAGCACAAACACTTGCAAATGTCAGCATTCCTGGTGCACACAAAATTTTCACACCTTAATTCATTATTTTTCTAAAGTATTTTGAATGTAAGGCTATGCTTGGATATATGTGAGTAGACAGAAAAAGAGTTGTGTGAGACTTTCACTCATCTTAAGATGCATATTTGGAAGGTCGTGAGAAAATGATTATCTTGGACGAATGTTTAGTCATGTATTTTTTTTTACAGAATAATCAGAGTATGCTATAAGGTATTATAGAAGTGATCATGAGTTTGAACTACGAAGTAGGACATTTATATTTTTAAATACTAAGTAGGACTTTTATTAAAAATAATGTTTTGTGTATGTCTTTTGTATACATGGTTTAATTAATGTGCCATTTTAGGGTCTTTTTGCCATCTGAAATCCACTTTGTAATCTGATATAGTTTCCTTATAGCAGACTATATTACCAATGATGCCTATGGGTTTTCAGAAGGGTTGAGGCTAATAACATTGCTCTTTTCTCCTTTATTTCGGGTTTTTGTCTGTTTATTGACCAGTGTGAACATGCACCTACATGCTGAATGCACTCCAGCTGATATTCCCGGTTTTCATTTATTTAGGCAATGAAGTGCTTATTTTAACCCCTTAGTGACAGAACCATTTTGCAGCTTAATGACCAGGCCAATTTTTACAATTCTGACCACTGTCAATTTATGAGGCTATAACTCTGGAACGCTTCAAAGGATCCCGCTGATTCAGAGATTATTTTTTCATGACATATTGTACTTCATGCTAGTGGTAAAATTTTTTGTTATGACTTGTGTTTATTTTTTAAAAAAAAATGAAAATATGGCAAAAAATTTTAAAATTTTGCAATTTTCAAACTTTAAATTTTTATGCCCTTAAATCAGAGAGATATGTCACACAAATTACTTAATAAATAACATTTCCCACTTGTCTACTTTACATCAGCACAATTTTGGAAACAACATTTTTTTGTTAGGAAGTTATAAGGGTTAAAAGTTGACCAGCGATTTCTTATTTTTACAACAAAATTTACAAAACCATTTTTTTAAGTGACCACATCACATTTAACGTCACTTTGAGGGGTGTACATGACAGAAAATACCCAAAAGTGACACCATTCTAAAAACTGGACCCCTCACGGTGCTCAAAGCCACATTCAAGAAGTTAATTAACCCTTTATGTGCTTCACAGGAACTGAAGCAATGTGGAAGGAAAAAATAACATTTAACTTTTTTTTACAAATAATTTACTTCAGAACCAATTTTTTTATTTTCACAAGTGTTAAAAGAGAAAATGAACCACAAAATTTGTTGTGCAATTTCTCCTGAATATGCCGATACCCCATATGTGGGGGTAAACCACTGTTTGGGCGCATGACATAGCTCGGAAGGGAAGGAGCGCCGTTTGACTTTTTTAATGCAGAATTGTCTGGAACTGAGATCGGACGACATGTTGCGTTTGGAAAGCCCCTGATGTGCCTAATCAGTGGAAAACCCACAAGTGACACCATTTTGGAAACTAGACCCCCTAAGGAACTTATGTAGATGTGTGGTGAGCACTTTGAACCCCCAAGTGCTTCACAGAAGTTTATAACATAGAGCCGTAAAAATAAAAAATCATATTTTGTCCATAAAAATGATATTTTCGCCCCAAAATTTTTATTTTCATAAGGGTAACAGGAGAAATAGACACCCAAAGCTGTTGTGCAATTTGTCCTGAGTACACAGATACCCCATATATGGGGGTAAACCACTGTTTGGGCACATGGCAGAGCTCAGAAGCTAGAGAGCACCGTTTGACTTTTTGAACGCAAAATTGGCTGGGATCAATGGTGGGCGTCATGTCGCATTTGGAGGTCCCTTGATGTAACTAAACAGTGGAAACCCCCTAATTCTAACTCCAACCCTAACCTCAAAACACCCTTAACCCTAATCCCTACCCTAACCATAACCTAATCACAACCCTAACCACAACACACCCCTTACCCTAATCAAAACCCTAACCACAACCCTAACCCCAACACACCCCTAACCCTAATCCCAACCCTAACCATAACCCTAATCATAACCCTAACCTCAACACACTCCTAACCCTAATCCCAACCATAACCACAACCCTAACCCCAACACACCCCTAACCCTAGTCCCAACCCTAACCATAACCCTAACCACTAATCCCAACCCGAACCATAACCCTAACCACAAAACCTAACCCCAACACACCCCTAACCCTAATCCCAACCCTAATCCCAATTTTAATCCCAACCCTAACTCAAACCCTAACCCTAAAACTTTAGCCCAACTCACTTAATCCTAACCCTAACCCTAAAACTTTAGCCCAACTCACTTTAGCCTAACCCTAACTCTAAAACTTTAGCACAACTCACTTTAGCCTAACCCTAACCCTAAAACTTTAGCCCAATTCACTTTAGGCTAACCCTAACCCTAAAACTTTAGCCTAACTCAGTGTAGCCTAACTTTAACCCTAACCTTAACCCTAAAACTTTAGCCCAACTCACTTTAGCTTAACTGTAACCCTAACCCTAAAACTTTAGCCCAACTCACTTTAGCCCAACTCTAACCCTACCCTAACCCTAAAACTTTAGCCCAACTCAATTTAGCCTAACCCTAATGGAAAAATGGAAATAAATATATTTTCTTTATTTTATTATTTTTCCCTAACTAAGGAGGTGATAAAGGGGGGTTTATTTACAATTTTTTTTTATTTTGATCACTGTGATAGCATTTATCACAGTGACCAAAATGAACCAATGGGAAAAATCTTCCTATTGTTGCTGGGTGCCGGCCGGCAGATCGCGGCGGGCGCACTGCGCATGCGCCTGCCATGTTCTGACCGGAAGAAGATGGCGGCACCCACCGGAGGATGCAGGAGGGCCCGAGGACCACCGGGAGGTATGGGGAGGGATCAGGGACCCTAATTCTCTCTGCTCTGATGTGCGATCACATCAGAGGAGAGAGAAATTAGATGGCACATAGGATTTTTTTTTTTGCGGTCACTGTTATACTGTTAATAGCGTCGATCGCAACCCGGGGGGTCCGTAGAAACCGACCAGAATCATGTTCTCTAGGATCTCGGCTACCCCCGGCAGCTGAGACTCTGTAGAAAATTGCCCCCGGCAGATCGCGGCGGATGCGCCCGCCATTTTCTAAGTAGATGGTGGCGCCCACTGGAGGAAGCAGGAGGGCCCGAGGACCACCAGGAGGTACAAGGGGGGGATTGGGGACCCTATTTCTCTCTCCCCAGATGTGCAATCACATCAGGGGAGAGAGAAATTAAATGGCACATCGGATTTTTTTTTTTTGCGGTCGCCGTTATACAGTTAATAACAGCGGTCGCAACCCCGGGGTCGGTAAAACCTGACCCAAATCATGTTCTCTGAGGTCTTGGCAGCCAAGACCCCGGAGTACATCCGACTCTGGAGGGCGCTAAACACTTTTTCCACAGCGCCATTGATTAACAGCGCTGTGGTTTAAGTACCCTTAACTACCGCCGTTAAAAGGCATATCGGCAGTCGTTAAGAGGTTAAACAATGTGCTCACTTTAATAGGTGAACAATTCTGTTTACGTTTGAGGATGATGTAATTTCCTCTAAAAACAATTAAATTAAAAATATTTAATAAAGGTTACATGCTTTTACCAAATAGGATGGAACCAGTAAATCAGGGTAGAACCACATACCAATAATAAGCAAGTGCAACAGGTCTTTTTATTCAGGTGGCATGTGTTTGCATCAAAAATTAGGCTATTGAAGGAATAAAATGGACTAAAAAATGTTATTAAATGCACACTTTGGTAGGTAAACACTTGTATTTAAGTTTCATGATTATGGAGATTTTTCTTTAAAAAAATGACATCACAAAACACAGTGAACACACTTTTATTTATAAACAGAAGGAACCTTGAATTCAGAATTTGGACCTAGTTGCAAAATGAGCAGAGTGGTTTAATACTACACTTGCTTGATGTCACTGTAAGAAGAATAATAATAATAATTATAATATTATTATTAAGGTGTTGTTTCTGCAGTGTATCACAGATGTATTAATTCACAGTCATACAGTCATACACTGAGTGGTGATTATGAGACTGTTACAACCGCTCATCATTGTGTAACTCTGGAAAATTGGATTTCTACTCACAAACTGAGACTATCACTTCCATTGTCAATTTAGTACATCAGCACTGAATCACATTAGGCCTTCATCTATCCCTATCCTGTGTGTTCTGAACGCTCATACTCCTATACAGTAATTAATACATAAAATGACATTCCTTGGCCAACTTCTGCTTTATATTGGCTGTGACAGCTCACCTGATTGGCCTTGCTGCACCTTGTGATCAGATTGCTGCAGGGCATTATGGGGAATGTTGCACCTGACGGCATTAGCCCACTGACAAAGGATATGGCTTGTGAGGAAACATGCTGGGCATATTTTGTTTTGCAGACCCTCATGAATCGAATCACAGATTGTTCAAATTTGTGTGGAAATGCAGATCTCAAGAAATTCATTTTGAATATGATCCTCTGCAGCTTGTCCCTTGTCAGCTGCTGGTCATAAGTTTCTCCTTTCAGCTCTCAGCAATGTGAAGCTGCATCTTATAAAAGTACACTGGAGGTTCTGCACATAGCACTTCTAGATAGACACAGACATTGTGAGTCAGAGTAGGTGCATAATACGGCGGTTGTCTCACTTTCTATATCACTGCTCTCTTATAGAGAGCAAAAATTATATCTTTATCGACATTGGGGGTGATAATTAAAATTAGGAGGGTGCAGTTTTGGTATTGTCAGAACTATATATTACTGTCACAACTCTATATTACTGTCACAACTATATATTATTTATGAAGATCAGCGTATGACTTTGCTACTACATTTTTTGCAAAAAAATAAAAAGGATATTGATGTAATTTACACATCAATGATAAATACCAAAACTTGAGACAAAAAGTCACTAATCCTGCAAAAAATGCCTCATACACCTACAGAGAATAATAAAAAATGTAGTGCCGTTTCTAGAGTAACAAAGATAACCCTTTTCAATTTTCAAACATTCTCTTTATTATATTGTGATGGTAATTTGGAGTTTACTTATATCTCTAAATACTAGAAAGGCTTCCAAAATGCAACCTTTTTTCAGAGTGGAAAAGAGATATTAAAGTAAGAGGCATAAACCTTGT
Organism: Oophaga sylvatica; assembly: GCA_033576555.1. Classification (NCBI taxonomy): domain Eukaryota; kingdom Metazoa; phylum Chordata; class Amphibia; order Anura; family Dendrobatidae; genus Oophaga; species Oophaga sylvatica. Next base: position 554,818,066 of record JARQOD010000002.1, on the reverse strand, counting down.
TATCCAAATGTCAATGAGTCTTTCTTTCATCTATCCATGATTTCCAATTACCATTTACTGACAGCCAACACTGTCCTTGATGTTTGATAAGACCTCTTCCCATTCATCTCTTGCCATTGACCATACCATCCATCTTCCCTTTGCTAAACAGATAAGCATATCTGTCTGTCTAAATCTCTCGTCGCTCTCTACCGTACATGAAAATCACATTCTATTTGTGACTGAGACATTTTCTCGATGTAACCTTCTGTATAGTTAATCCTCTAAACATGCATTCTAAATCCTGCATGTCAGCTCAGTGTATTAAAGGATTTGGTCAATAAATACAGTACATTTTGATGATCATCGGATGACAGACTAAATCTGTCTTTTTATTGTCTTTACATACACTAGAGACCCCTTGAGGGATCTGTTAAATGATGGTATTTAGCGTATGTGACAAAATATTTATAGCCAAAAATCCTTTATTGCAGCACATAGTTACACATTAAAAAAATCTCTATCACCAAGAACACAAGTTTAAAAAAACCTGTAAAATTGGGCTTGATGGGCAATAAATGTGTCTGAGAACACCATTGGGAGAAGTCAAGCCCTGCATCAGGCGTAAGACAATGTGACTCGCTTGTTTAATTAATGCGATTCTTGAATTTGGAAAAAAGTGGCTTTATTTACTGAATGTAAGAATTAGTTAGATTAATTAATTACTAACTTAATTAGTCAGTTAGATTACGGGATCACCAGTGAGGCCAAATTTTGAGACTTGGTCTTCTCAGTCATGCGCTCAGGAAAAAGAAATGCACACCGTTGTGAGCATAAACTCTTCTGTTTATTACCCTGTAAGCAGGTTTTTTGTAAGATTTACACATAGGAATTTTCAGTGGGAACTACCAATCAGCTGCCCCTTTCTCACAAACATGTTATGAGATTTTTTTCAGCTATTATGTCTTTCCCAGAGTGCTACTCATAACACAGTTTCTCAATGCATGGTGTAGGAAAATATTAGACCGCATATGAAACCTTAAAAAAATAAAATAATAGGAGCCTGAGAGACTAGTTAAAACAAAAAAATGTAGAATATAGAAAAAAATGTTATCAATTATATATCAATGTCTGCACCATAAATGTGCAGAGATTCGAAAAAAGAGGATGGTTCACAAGAGGATAAAAGCAACAAGATGATCCAAAACAACAGTTTAACACACCTAACACCGACTATCATCACTTCAAAAGAGTTTACATTTCTGAGCATCTCTTTGCGTGCTAGTGTAAGAGTGTGAGCCATTATTAATCATTGAATAAAGCAGAATACATAACTGGACGTATAAGGAATATCTGGAGCATATTATACTTATTTTGTGTAGGTTTTATATTACACAGCTGACACAACCCCACAATCCAATTCTGGCGCATATCCTCAGCTCTTCCCAATTGCCATGATGTTATGGCAATTGGGAAGAGCTGAGTGTTAGGGGTCGAGTTCCCGCTTCTGCACAGAGGGAGTCTCAAACCAGTCCCGCTGCGGTCCCCCATTCATCTCCGTCCGCAGTTGAGCCTGCTCAGCTTAGACATCGGTCCCAGCGTCTCGCCCAGTCTGGTAGTGTGCAGAGGATTACTGCTACTCCTCCAGGCTCTGCTATTGTGGCCAGTACTGGTTAGCAGCGAGCAGACGTCTTTAGGACAAAGTCCTTGTTTTCCCCTTCTGAGCATGCCCAGAGTGAGATCTCTCATTGGAGATCAGGGGTCACATGCTCAGGTACTGCAGCAGCTCCTATTGGTCCGCCAGGAAGGTCCTGTGACTACTGGTGTTCTGGAACAAATTTCATTGGTCCTTGTTTCTGGCAGGTCCTGTAGCTGTTACTATAAAAGGGTAGCATGGCTGGGCCGCCATGCGCTAATATCAACCATTGTATGCTATGCGCCAGTGTGGTCATGCAGTGTGTGGTTAGGGACGCGGCTGAAATAAGCCACTAGAATACCGACTTAATCGGTGAGGAGTTTGGTATGCTAGCTGGTCAGGGTCGGTGTCCTAGATGCCCTAGATTACCGGCATAACCGGTGAGGAGTTTGATTGCCGTATTCAGGGCCTGGCGTTCAGACGCCATAGATTGCGGGTGACTCCCGCGAGGACATTAGCGCATGATCACGTTCTATGTTCGCTTAGCACTTAACTGTGTACCTGGGTGCCTGACAGGACACAGAACTTTTTCTCAGCGGCTCTGTGACGTAACAGGGTTCGCTTTCAACGCTAGACAGCGCCCTAGCGTGTTTATTTTGCGACTCAGTTGTGTTCAGTGAGTTCGCACACATCGCCATATTGCGCTGCGGCACTCCTAGCGGCTCTGTGAAATAACAGAGTTCGCACATATTGCCACAGCGCATTGCGGTGTTTATTTTGGCGACTCTGCGGGATAACAGAGTTTGCGTCTTGCGCCATTTTACTAGCAGCAGGTTCCGCCTGCACGGTGGACCCCGGGCTGCGAAAGCATCTCTCTACCTCATATATTTGGTGCGTTCCGCAGACCCTAACACTGAGGCTAAGCACCAGAATTGTCGCATGTAATGGATATGCCATTTTTGGGGCAGCTGAGGACTGGTCTTATGAGGCTGGGAAGGGGCCAATATTCATCACCAGCCAAAGTAAAGAAGACAGCTGGGTGATGGTATTCTAAGGTTGGGAAGGGCCATGGATACTTGGCCTTCCCCAACCTAAAAACAGCAGCCCGCAGCGATTTCTAGTGCTTGATGTTGCTCTTTTTGTAAGTCTGGTGCATTTTCAAGCAGGGTAATACACTGCTCAAAAAAATAAAGGGAACACTCAAATAACACATCCTAGATCTGAATGAATGAAATATTCTCATTGAATACTTTGTTCTGTACAAAGTTAAATGTGCTGACAACATAATCACACAAAAATCATCAATGGAAATCAAATTTTTGAACCAATGGAGGCCTGGATTTAGAGAGACCCCCAAAATGAAAGTGGAAACAAGTCAAAATGAAAATCAAAACAAGACAAAATTAAAGTGGAAACAAGTAAAAAATGATGCTCAGTATTGTGTGTGGCCTCCACGTGCCTGTATAACCTCCCTACAACGCCTGGGCATGCTCCTGATAAGGGTGCGGATGTTCTCCTGAGGGATCTCCTCCCAAACCTGGACTAAAGCATCTGTCAACTCCTGGACAGTCTGTGGTGCAACATGACATTGGTGGATGGAGCAAGACATGCTGTCCCAGATGTGCTTAATCTGATTCAGGCCTGGGGAATGGGCAGGCCAGCCCATAGCTTCAATGCCTTCATCTTGCAGGAACTACTGACACACTCCAGCCACATGAGGTCTGGCATTGTCCTGCATTAGGAGGAACCCAGGGCCCAACGGCACCAGCATATTGTCTCACAAGGGGTCTGAGGATCTCCTCTCGGTACCTAATGGCAGTCAGGCTACCTCTGGCGAGCACATGGTGGGCTGTTTTGCCCTCCAAAGAAATGCCACCCCACACCATTACTGACCCACTGCCAAACCGGTTATGCTGAAGAATGTTGCAGGCAGCAGGTTAACACTCAGCACATGTGACAGATGTGACAGAGTATTGGGCCTATTATGCAAATCCCACTCTGATCAAACTCTGTATTCTTCATCTTCTCCATTCTGTCAGTCCATGGAAATCGAACTACACTCAGAAGTTATCCGAGTTCAGTCTGATGTGCTCATTCACTTGCCCAGGCAAGTGAAATCTGATTATCAGATATAAGCCATGCATGCAGTGATTTTTTTCTTGGACCAGCTCTGTGTATGACCCAATAGAGCAGTGTTTCTCAACTCCAGTCCTCAGGACCCACCAACAGGTCATGTTTTCAGGATTTCCTTAGTATTGCAAAGGTGATGGAATTAATGCTTGAGCAGGTGATAATTTTATCACCTGTGCAATACTAAGGAAATCCTGAAAACATGACCTGTTGGTGGGTCCTGAGGACTGGAGTTGAGAAACACTGCAATAGAGTAACATTGGTCCGAGTGCGATACAATGTTTTAAGTACAGTTGTTTCCATTATCAAAAGCAGGGTAGGATCAATAATTAAAATTACAATTTTATTATATAAATATTAAAATCAATTCCAAGATACCAAAATAGACAAACATGCAAAATAAAAGTGGACAAAAATTGGTGCTAGGCCAATTGTAGTTCAGCAAGTATGATCACCAATGTGCACAACCTCTTGGTGCCTCAATATAGGGTTAATAAATATAATCTCACCAGTAAACCATCCCTCATTGGTGTCTTAATATCATTTACATAGAAAATGTAGAGATACTTTCCATACCATTAATCTTGTAATTTTTGTATTGGAACGATCTCACCTCATGTGTAGTATTTTCATTCGGCCTTATGGAGCCAGCGTCTCCTAAATGTAGTGGGGGATTGTTTTTGCCTTCATTTGTCATTTACCCCGCAAAAGGAAGCGCTATATAGCATTGCAAGGCTTATCACTCTCCTCATTCTGATATGCCAGGCTTGGCTTGTCACTCTCCGCAAGGAGAAACGTTGCCCCTTAGATACCATTTAAAGTGTTAATGCTTGTTAAACTCTGCTTTAGCTTCTATTGTAGGAGTAATTTGCCCTCAAGTTTACATCTCAGCAGGAAGAAGTATGTCTGCCCCTGCCCACCTCCATACCGCCGAATGACAGGAAACAAGCTGCTTATCGATAGCTGCAGGGACCATGAGCACATAATAGAGAGGGCTCTGCTGTGGCAAATAAAGCATGATGTTATGACTACAGGAAGAAATTCAATGAGTGACCCAGTAATGAAATCACAGTCTCTTTCACTGCTTTCTGCTATATTGAGAAGGTCAAAAAATGTAGGGAGACTATGCAAAGATAGTTTGATGGCTTTATTTCGAACACATTATACTGGTGGGTAAACTATTGTCATTATTCAGTCTATATCCAAGTACGTGGACATGACATTCATGTATTCTATTCATTTACTGTATGAAAAAAGTGTAATTTAGTTTTCTTTATGACATATTTTTGTGTATAATAAGGACAAACATGTATTTCCATTTTCGTGAATGGAACTTTTTAAACATTGAACAGGCTACAATGTGCCTAGATTACATTTATTAAAGTCTCCTGTGCCTAAATGAAAAAGGCAAGATGGTGCTTCTTGTAGGCTTGCATTCTCACACTGTGCAACTGACATGACACAGAAGGCATATACTGACCTTGACTGGGAACAGTACAGCATGACACAAGTGACATTTTCTACATGTTTTTATGAGTGTTAGAGATTTAAAATGTATTCTGCATCGCAGACTTCTGTTAAAGGTCAAAGCAAGAATTCTGTGAGCACAGCCTGCTGAGATCAGCAGGCGATATCTGTACCTTTTCAGCCACAGATATATTATTTTACATAGAGAAATATCATTACTAGTAAACAGTATCATACTCAAGATTGCGCAATTTACAATGAGTGCCATAACAGGGAAAGGCATTACAAAAGGCATTACAAAATAGTGATGATTATTCTTGTCAAATTTAAACTTAATGTTGATATCCAGGACTATTTTTTTAATAATGTGACAAAGAGCTAGCAAGCAGGTTGCTAACTACCTGCCTGTTGTGCCCAGAGCTGACCTACACCGGCACAGAGCAGTAACAGACAGCTTCTTCTGGCGATTGAGCGGCTTTCACAGGCATCATCTGCTCTGCTCTGTTGATGGTGCATGAATGCTGATGTCATGATGATTGACAGTCTGCTCGCCACTACCTAACTGCAGGAAGCTGGCTGTCAATCAGCATGACACATCCTATCGACAGAGCAGTCCAGAAGAAGAAGAGTTGCACTGTTGACGTTGAGCAGCTGAATCACCGGCAGTGGCTGTCAATGATCACTCTGTGCCGGCGTCGGATAGAACAAGCAAGTAGTTGCCTTTGTTAGCAACTACCTGTTAGTTTAGTTAAAATTTAAATACTCAAATATAGGATCTACCTTTATTTTAACACATAATAGAATATATAATCACTGCACTCGTACAGGAGGATTGCTTTAAGTGGATAATTTATTGGTGAAAAGTGAGGCGACAGGAAAAAATTAACGCTTCAGCCAATCAATGGCCTTGATCACAATGTCGCCTTTCATAGGTTCTTTTCTAGAATTTGAAAATGTAGTATTGTTGAGATAGATAAATATGAGGGTGTGTACATAAAATCCACACTGAGGAAAAAAATTTTTTTTGCACTGGGGTCCAAAAGACACCAAGTAGGAATGCATACAGTGTGCACCGATAGGTAATAAGATTGGTATTTGGTTTTTAAAAAAGGACACACAGTAAGATGGTGCACATTACAGAGTCTCACCCTTCCACTGACTAGCCAGGATAATAGCAGCTGTGACTTCAGATCCTCCAGGGTAGCACTCACACAGAGAGGAGGTAATGACAAGTGTAGGAAGATGACAGTCCATTGAGGTACAAGGCCAGTTAACCCGAGAGTCACAACTTGGCTTCTCAAATGTATCCATGGTTCAGCGTTGGTCAAAGGAACAGATCAGTATTCTTCCAACTGTGGCCAAAAACCCCTAGGTTTTTTCCTGTAGAATGTCTTGGCAGAATCTCTGGCTGTCTCTCTCCCAGTCTCTCTGAGTCTCTTTATACAGAGGTATGTAACCTATTTTTAGATCTAAAAAATGTTCTTCAGTCTAACATCAAGATAAGGGGAACAATGGTGATGAGATCAAGTAGCATTACTTGACTATTTAATCTATTTGCATAGTTTTTCCCTCTCTGCTTTCAGAGTCAACAAACTGGATCCATAATACAATGCATAATTAGCATGTCAGCAAACATGACTAGTCATCAAAGATAAGAACACACTATGTTATACGAAATATCAGCTTACACGTCACTATTACAGGCTTAAGGTACTGCCACACTAAACAATCCCGCTAGCGATCACGATAACGACGCATACTAATGCGATCGCTAGCGGGATTGTTTCTATATCGCTAAATGCGATATAGTTAACGACGCTATCGCCGTTAGCGATCTTCTTAACGACTTTAGCGGTACAAAAGTACCGCTAAATCGCTAAGAAAAGGTGCCACACAGCGATTAGATACTTACCCAGCGGGAGCGCCGACGAGAAAATAGGGTCCGGAACGATTCCAGCGACGAGCGAGATCACAGCAGGAAGCTCGTCGCTGGAAGCTGCCGCACTGAACAACATCGCTAACAGGATCGCTAAATAGTGACGTTTTTTAGCGATCCCGTTAGCGATATTGTTTAGTGTGGCATACCCTTTACACATGCAAAAGTATAGATAACAGCATATTCTTCTTGGTTTGTTAAAAATAGTCATCTGGGTAATTAAGATATAATCTGGTTTCTTCACACTACCACTATCCTCTTTTGGCAAAGCCTCTAGTTCACAAGATAAGAGCAAATAGTCTCTTCAAAAAGGAAGAGAATTGGAACTCTAGTAATACCTAGTGGATGTAGCAATTAGGGATGAGTGAACCCGAACTGTAAAGTTCGGGATCCTTACTGGACATTAGTTTTGGGTACCGAACACACACTTTTTACAGCTTTTCCGGTTTACTGCTTGCATACAGATGCCTAATAAAGTTTGTTGAAAGACTGCAGAACAGCCAATCAGCAAGCTTTTAGGCTGTTGACACTTCAAGAGCCATCATAGCCATGCCAAAAATTGACATGGCTGTGATTAGCTGACACAGCACGTGACCCAGCCTGTATACATGCTGGATCACAAGTTCTGCCGCCATTCTGCTCTGATTAGTGAAGGGTTAGGATGCAGCTGAAGTGAGGGACAGTGTTAAGCAGCACACTTTGCCAAAAAGCCTTTATGTGTATTCTGCACGTGTCTCAGTGGGAAAACTTGCCAAAAAGCTGCTTTTTGTACTCTGAACCCATATCTGTGAGAGTACTGTGCCAAAATCTGCTGTGTGTACTCTGCAACCCCACCTGTGGGAATACTGTGCCAAAATCCACTGTATGTACTTTGCACCCATATCTGTGGGAGTATTGTGTCAAAAGCTGCTGTGTGTCCTCTGCGACCCCACATTTGGGAGTACTCTGTCCATACTAGTAGTGTTTCCAAAATATGTTTCCATTATGCACCCATCTCTTTCTCATTTGAGGTCCCAAAAAAATTATTTTATTCTACCCCTGTGTCTATACGAGCAGTGTTTCTAAAAAAGCATACTACTATGCAGCCATTGCTTTCTCACTTGTGGGCTGGAAAAATTATTTTATTCTACCGCTGTGTCTATATGAGTAGTGTTTCTAAAATATGTATCTACTATGCAGCGGGCTCTTTCCCATTTGTGGTCCCCAAAAAATATTTTATTCTACCACTGTGGCAATATGAGTAGTGTTTCTAAAATAAAATTCTACTATGCAGCCATCTCTTTCTCATTTGTGGGCCCATAAAATTATCTATTCTACTGCTGTGTCTATATGATTAGTGTTTCTAAAACATTTTTCTACTATGCAGCTGTTTCCCATTTGCAGGCTAAAAATTTGTTTATTCTACCGCTGTGCATATATGAGCAGTGTTTTTAAAAAAAATTTCTACCCTGTAGCCATCTATTGTGAGTAGTGTGTCTAAAAAGTGTTTCTACCATGCAGCCGTCTTTCCCATTTGTGTGCCGAAAAAATTATTTTATTCTACCACTGGGTCTATATGAGTAGTGTTTCAAATAAATGTTCTATTCTACAGTCATCTTTTTATCAGTGGTGTATCTAAAAATAATTTCTAGTATGCAGTCTCTTTCCCATTTGTGTGCCAAAAAGCCTCTGGGAGTACTGTGCCAAAAAGCCTTTGTTTCTACTTTACCAAAAAGCCTCTGGGAGTACTATGCCAAAAAAGTCTCTGTTTCTCCTTTACCAAAAAGCCTCTGTGTGTACTGTGTGAAAAAGTCTTTGCTTCCACTTTACCAAAAAATCTCTGGGTGTACTGTGCCAAAAAGCCTATGTGCCTACTGTGCCAAAAAGCCTCTGTTTTTACCTTACCAAACAGCATCTGGGAGTACTGTGCCAAAAAGCCTCTATGTCTACTGTGCCATAAAGATTCTGTTTCTACTTTACCAAAACCATCTGGGAGTACTGTGCCAAATAACCTTTTTTTTGCACTGTGACAAAAACCATCTGTTTGTACTGTACCAAAATATGGACCGTATCAAATGGTGGTGCTGGCACAGATCAACCACGGCCAAACTGAACTTTTAACTATAGTTCGTCCGAACCCAACGAACCCGAACATCCACAGGTCTGCTTATCCCTATTGATGTAGACAGGATATGTTCCATTTTTAATAGTTGTCAGCCGATTAAGGGCACCTATATATACCTTCCTTCCTGCTGCTGCAATGACATGACCCTCTTATGAAGCTGGGTGAAATGTACGTTGGGGTGCCAGGGCTGCACCACCATTGGGGTTTTGATGGTTATGCTATATAAGTTTTCTTGAATTTTGTCTGTCCTTAGTCTTCTACTGTGATTGAAAGGCACTGACACTTTGGTATATAATACATTATGCAATATAAGCATGTGGTTGTAGCCCTTCATTAAGTCGCTCTGTTTTTCATTCAAATCTTGCTACCATATATGATTTTTATATTAGTAAAGTATTTGTTTTGTTTTGAGACATATTTTGCACCTTTTTTTCTTGTTGGTTAATGGTTTATGATTTATAGGTACATCTCTGCTACTGGTATTATCATTTTGTTAATGGCAAAATTATTGGTGGAATATTATTACCTAGTGGATGTAGCAATCCTAAAAGTCAAGATGAACTCTTTAATGAAAATTGTCTCATAATTTAGGATAAGAAGCCAAATTGAAACCTCATTTGCAAACACATGTTTTGGAATGTTTGCCCTCCTCAGTGCTAAACAGGAGAGCTGGTTTGGATGTAAGGGGTAAACTTTCTCTTAGTTGAAAGCGTCAATTTGGTATAAGCAGACTTACAGGCTATGCAATGGTCTACTGAAAATTTTAATATGGAAGTAGCCATTTCAAAGAGATGGAGGACAGAAACTGTAGTACCTCATATTGAAAGATGCAGTCGTAAAGTTAATATTCACCCTTTAAGTGTCTTGCCACATGACTAAAGATAAGAAACAAATTGGAACTCTACCTCAAAATCTGTACCCTTAAGACCTTAAGAGTGTTTTTCATTGTTTTATATTTTGATAGTAGAGCACAATACTTCCAATTTTATTGTAACTATCTATTTTGTTAGAAATGAAAATTAAGTAATATATTTGTCATTCTCTCTGTATTTCAAGGGGACTTCAGACTGAATCTGAGTACGGATCAATAATCATATTTCTATTTTTTTTTCATGCGAACACATCAGACAGCAGTATAAAGCTCACCAAGTATAAGCAGGAGCTAAAAATAAACCAGTATCTGTGTATAGAACACTAGCAGGTTCATTCTGATGCCAACATAGATCAAATCAGCTCAGAGGGCAATCAAGTTAAGTATTTTCTCAAGGCAAAATAAATTAATATAGTGATTCATGTATTTTCCAATTCAGAGATACAAACATTTATATTGCATAAAAATTGTGATATAAATATGCAACAAATAGACCACTTTTACCAATAGGAGAAACTTCTCTTTTCAAAGTCATTTTTCAAGTTAACCGTAGAAGCCAGTAGATTGGCATTGTGCATAGATGCAAGAAGAGGTCTAGGTTAACCCCTTAGTGAAGGAGAAAATTTTGACCTTAATGACCAAGCCAAATGTTACAATTTTGACCTTTGTCAATTTATGTGTTTATAACTCTGGACCACTTCAATGGATCCCACTGGTTTTGAGATTTTTTTTTTCGTGACATATTGTACTTCATGATAGTTGTAAAATTTTTTTCGATATGACTTGCGTTTATTTGTGAAAAAAACGTAAATTTGGTGAAAATTTTGAAAGTTTGCAATTTTCCAACTTTGAATTCTTATGTTAAATCAGAGTGTTGTATCGCACAAAATAGTTACTAAATAAAATTTCCCACATGTCTACTTTGCATCAGCACAATTTTTGAAACAATTTTTTTTGTTAGGAAGTTATAAGGGTTAAAAGTTGACCAACAATTTCTCATTTTTACAACAAAATTTACTAAATCATTTTTTTAGGGACCCCATTATGTTTGAAGTGACTTTGAGGGACCTGTATGACAGATAATACTCTAAAGTGACTCCATTCTCAAAATTGCCCCCCTCAAAGTGCTCAAAACCACATTTAAGAAGTTTATTACTCCTTCACGTACTTCACAGGAACTGAAGCAACGTGGAAGGAAAAAATAAGCATTTAAATTTTTTTTTACAAAAATTTTACTTCAGAACCAATTTTTTTTATTTTCACAAGGGTAAAAAGAGAAATGGACCATTAAATTTGTTGTGCAATTTCTCCTGAACATGCCAATACCCTATATATGGGGGAAAATCACTGTTTGGGCACATGGCAGAGCTCGGACAGGAAAGATCACCGTTTGACTTTTTGAATGCAAAATTGGCTGGAATTGAGAGTGAATGCCATGTTGGGTTTGGAGAGCCCCTGATGTGCCTAAATGGCAGAAACCCCCCACAACTGACCCCATTTTGGAATCTATCCAGGGGTATATTGAGCATTTTGAACCCACTGGTACCCAGGAAAGAAAGGAGAGGTTTGTGGATGATTTCCACACTTGTTGAGCAATGATGAGACATGTATCCTAGATTGTCAAATGGATAGTGGTTTATTCTATGCCTTTCAAAGTACAAAAGACAACTTCATCAGGAAAGACCACAAGTAACTTCATTGATCAGCCACCGCGGAAATCATCCACAAACCTCTCCTTTCTTTCCTGGATATTGATTGGTCATTTACTGACCCATGGATCTGCTGCAGCTGATGTGCTTTATTACATGCTTTACAGATACTCATAAAAGGTGAGTGTAATTTTTATTTTATCGCCTGCCATACTCAGATAAGACCTTATGTTGCGCTGATCTCTCCTGCAGTTCTGCGACTGAACCCACAGCTACAACACAGAATTTGATATTTCTCACTTTTTCCAGAGATTACACCAAAAAGTGGACCCCACTGTTTGCTACCCACTTTCTTACGAGCGTGGCGATACCCCACATGTAGTCAAAAAGTTCTGATTAGACCAATGGCAGAGCTTGGAGTGTTAAGGATAAGGAGCAATATTTAAATTTTGGAAAACTAATTTGGCTGAAAAAGATGGCAGGCACCATGTCGCATTTGCAGGGTCCCTAAGGTGCCTAGACAGCAGAACCCCCGACAACTGACCCCATTTTGGAAACTACACCCTTCAAGGATTTTATCCAGGGGTATATTGAGCATTTTGAACCCACAGGTACGACAGAAAATTTGATAAAATTACGTCGGCATATTGAAAAGTTAATTTTTTTTCACAAAAATCTTGCTTTAGAGCCAAATGTCTCACTTTTGCCAAAAATTACACCAAAAAGTGAACCCAACAGTTTGTTACACACTTTCTTACGAATGTGTCGATACCCCAAATGTAGTAAAAAAGTTTTGTTTGAACAAATGACAGAGCTTGGAGCAGAAGGAGCAATATTTCAATTTTGGAAGACAAATTTGGCTGAAAGAGACTGCAGGCACCATCTCGCATTTGCAGTGACCCTAAGTTGCTTAAACAGGAGAATCCCTCACACATCTGACCCCATTTTTGAAACTACATCCCTCAAGGATTTTATCCAGGGGTATAGTGAGCATTTTGAACCCAAAGGTACAACACAGAATTATTTATTTTTATTTTATTTTATCCATTTATATAGTGCCATTAATTCCACAGCACTTTACAGACATTATTGGCACTGTCCCTGATGAGGCTCACAATCTAAATTCCCTATCAGTATGTATTTAGAATGTGGAAGGAAACAGGAGTACCCGGAGGAAACCCATGCAAACACGGGGAGAACATACAAACTCCTTGCAGATGTTGTCCTTGATGGGATTTGAACCCAGGACCCCAGCACTGCAAGGTTGCAGTACTAACCACTGAGCCACCGTGCCACCTATTAACCCCAGAATTTGATAACATTAGGTTGCCATATTGAAAAAGTTCATTTTTTTCACAAATATCTTGCTTTAGCCCCAAATTTCTCACTTTTGCCAGAGATTACACCAAAAAGTAGATCCCACATTTTGTTACCTACTTTGTTAGGCGCACGATGATACCCCACATGTAGTCAAAAAGTTCTGTTTGGACAAACATCAGGGCTCAGGATGGAAGGAACACAATGTGAATTTTGGAAAATAAATTTGGCACTATTTGGAATAGACTGTCATGCCTGTGTGGTTCATGCCTGTGTGGTTCATGAGCAACAGAAATTCCCCGTAAATATCTTCTCTGTAAATTTTACCCTCTAATGTCTTTATGTAGGGAGTTAGTGAGTAGTTTAATATCACCATTTTTATGCAGTTGATGCAACACAAGTTTGAAAATGTACCATTTGCATTTTTTTCAGTCTCTTTTGATTCTTTTTTGTACGATCTGAGGAACACATTTTATTGCACTTGTTTTTCAGTGTTCAAAAGTACATCCCATATGAGTTCTGGACACACAGCTGTGCCTATGATAATAAATGGTACACCATTTGGTCTTTAGGGTAAAATTGAAGGAATTCCAGGACCCATTCAAAGATTACAGAGACATTGAGCAAACAAGAAAATCATTCTAGCAATTATTATTCACAGAGGGAGGCATGCTCCTAAAAACACATTGGCTGATTATAAAACTTTGTCTTTCTAACAAAACAGTTGTCCCACATTTGCATATATTTTAGCAGGAAGAATAAACTGTACTGGAATGAAGGGAAAATTTTGGAGGAGAATGCAGCCAACTCTGTGGCAAACTTGAGTTTGTTCCAAAGATGAAAGAACACCAGAAATGCTAGAATGACAAAGACTTTCAGAGACTGGTCTTACAACATCCATGTAGCTCCATCAATTCTTGTATGAGAGGTGAATGTGCCAATAGACGTGGTGCACCATAGCAGGCTTGTGCCCGCCAATATAGGAACCACTATATCCACATAACAACCAATCCCCTACAGAATCTGTAAAAATATTGCCCTGGTAAAGGAGGTTCGGCAAGAACCATACAGTAAAGCCTATAGTGTATAAATATGGAACATCGTCATTATTTGAGATCCTCCAATAAAATGATCATGCCCGTATCACCAACATAAATATATAAGTAATATAAATGGAAACAAAAGTTTTGTGTAACAAGTAGAGTTGAGCGAAACAGGTCGGTCAGATTCATAAGTCGCCGAATTTCGCATAAGTCGAGTTTCGCCGAGTGAAACCCGACCATAGCATGAAGTCGGCCCGAGCGCCCAAGTCGGTTTTCCCGTAATGCTTGCAGGCGCCTTTTTTCAGCCAATGAGCAAGGACGTACACTGTGGGCAACGAGATGACATGGGCTGCATCCACCACCATCTTAGAGAAGGGCATTGCAGTGATTGGCTTGCTTTGGGGGCGTCATAGTGTCCATAAAAGCCCTAACCACCGACCGCCATTTTTCTTCTGCCGATCTCAACAGTAGGGAGAGGTTGCTGACGCTGTTTATCAGTAGGGAGAGAGTTAGGGCAGGAAAGAGAAGTTCTTCTGTGCTTGTGCTCATAGCAATTGTGCGGTACAGTTAGTGTGCAGTGACAGGGGAGGATTTTCTTGTGTGCAGCAGCGCTGGTTATTAGGCTGCCTGCCAGTGACAGGGGACGATTTTCTTGTGTGCAGCACCGCTGGTTAATAGGCTGCCAGCTAGCTGTATTGCTGTGTGTACACTGCTGTGCAGACAGCTTTTTACACAGCACTAATACTTTTATTTTTTTCTGCACAGTTACCGAGCGTTCATTTTTTCCCACACCATATAGAGCTGTAAGCTCCTCACACACTACTGTATACCGGCTGGTATCACGGACAAATACATGCTTACTATCTGTGTGTGAATAGATAAATTTGGCACTCAACTTTTAGACGAAAAATTCCATATTTATTGCAGTCAAAAAACAGATAGAGACGTTTCGGTCCAACAAGGGCCTTCCTCAATCCGACTGCTTGTGGCTAGGGAATAGTGTGAATGAAAAGGCAGTTTGCCTTAGTGGAAGAGAGTTCCTCTTATAGTTCCGTTATTTTGTACGTTCCTAAATGGTAATCCCTAATTAGGGCATTATCCCAATTGAGATCCAGGGCTATGGGCCAGAATGGCTCCCCAAATGACTTGCTGGGCTAGCAGGCAGGGGCGCAGGTCTCTCCCGTCTGATGCGGCATCCACCGCTTGTCAGCTCCTACGCCCCTGCCTGCTATCCCAGCAAGTCATTTGGGGAGCCATTCTGGCCCATAGCCCTGGATCTCAATTGGGATAATGCCCTAATTAGGGATTACCATTTAGGAACGTACAAAATAACGGAACTATAAGAGGAACTCTTTTCCACTAAGGCGAACTGCCTTTTCATTCACACTATTCCCTCGCCACAAGCAGTCGGATTGAGGAAGGCCCTTGTTGGACTGAAACGTCTCTATCTGTTTTTTGACTGCAATAAATCTGGAATTTTTCGTCTAAAAGTTGAGTGCCAAGTTTATCTATTCACTGTATACTGGTTGGGAAACCTACTTGTGCACCATCACGGTAGTGCTGCGATATATTTTCACTACTATCTGTGTGTGACTCCGGAAACATATACGGAGATTTCAATTTTCCCTTACACTATATACACCTGGTATCTTTGGATACAGTACCTTTTTTATGCCTTTTGTATTACGGTCAAATCGATAATGAGAGAGCGTCTGTCTGTGAATCCGGAAATATATACGGAGATTTACAATTTTCACCTATACTATATACACCTGGTATCTTCAGATACAGTACTCTTTTTCTGCTTTTTATATTCTGGTCTAATCCATACTGACAGGGCCGGCCCGAGAGATTACGGCGCCCTAGGCGAAACTATTTTGTTGCGCCCCTACTATTAAGTATACGTATTTTTTTTCTCGGGCGCCCCCTTAGTGTAGTGTGTGCATTTTTGGTTGTTTGAATTGCTTTGCCAACATTTGAAAACTTTGGAGCAAAATAAACGCGCGGGATCAAACACCTGTCAGCAGACGATGCAAACGACTCACGTCTGTAGTTTAGCGCGTCCTTTCTGTGCGTAAATTGAAGCTCAACTGTTTTACTTTTAAATTTATGGTAAAAAAATGTATGTACATCTTTCTTTCCATCCCTAAAACTTTTTGCCTTTTGAAAAGATTTTTTATAATTTTTTCTATTTTTTCTCTGGCGCTCCCTTAGGGTTGGCGCCCTAGGCGGCCGCCTAGTTCGCCTATACGTTCGGGCCGGCCCTGCATACTGAGCCTGAGAGTGTCTGTCTGTGACTCCGGAAATATATACGGAAAATGAAATTTTCCCATATACTATATAACCTGGTATCTTCAGATACAGTACCCTTTGTCTGCTTTTTATATTCTGGTCTAATCCATACTGAGACTGAGAGCGTCTGTGTGTGACTCCGCAAATATATACGGAGATTTACAATTTTCCCCTATACTATATACACCTGGTATCTTGTGATACAGTACCCTTTTTATGCTTTTTATATTCTGGTCCAATCCATACTGAGCCTGAGAGCGTCTGTCTGTGATTCCGGAAATATATACGGAGATTTAAATTTTACCCTTCACCGTATACAGTCATGGCCAAAAGTTTTGAGAATGACACAAATATTAATTTTTACAAAGTCTACTGCTTCACTTTTTCTAATGGCAATTTGCATATACTCCAGAATGTTATAAAGAGTGATCAGCTTAACAGCAATTACTTGCAAAGTCAATATTTGGCTAGAAAATGAACTTTATCCCCCAAAACACATTTCAACATCATTGCAGCCCTGCCTTAAAAGGACCAGCTAACCTCTTTTCAGTGATTGCTCCATTAACACAGGTGTGGGTGTTGATGAGGACATGGCTGGAGATCAATCTGTCATGATTAAGTAAGAATGACACCACTGGACACTTTAAAAGGAGGCTGGTGCTTGGCATCATTGTTTCTCTTCTGTTAACCATGGTTATCTCTAAAGAAACACGTGCAGTCATCATTGCAATGCACAAAAATGGCCTAACAGGGAAGAGTATCGCAGCTAGAAAGATTGCACCTCAGTCAACAATCTATCGCATCATCAAGAACTTCAAGGAGAGAGGTTCCATTGTTGCCAAAAAGGCTTCAGGGCGCCCAAGAAAGACCAGCAAGCGCCAGGACCGTCTCTTAAAAGTGTTTCAGCTGTGTGATCGGGCTACCAGCAGTGCAGAGCTTGCTCAGGAATGGCAGCAGGCAGGTGTGAGTGCATCTGCACGCACTGTGAGGCGGAGACTCTTGGAGCAAGGCCTGGTCTCAAGGAGGGCAGCAAAGAAGCCACTTCTCTCCAGAAAAAACATCATGGACAGACTGATATTCTGCAAAAAGTAAAGGCAGTGGACTGCTGAGGACTGAGGTAAAGTTATTTTCTCTGATGAATCCCCTTTTCGATTGCTTGGGACATCAGGAAAACGCCTCATTCGGAGAAGACAAGGTGAGCGCTACCACCAGTCTTGTCTCATGCCAACTGTTAAGCATCCTGAAACCATTCATGTGTGGGGTTGCTTCTCAGCCAAAGGAATCGGCTCTCTCACAGTCTTGCCTAAAAATACAGCCATGAATAAAGAATGGTACCAGAATGTCCTCCAAGAGCAACTTCTCCCTACCCTCCAAGAGCAGTTTGGCGATCAACAATGCCTTTTCCAGCATGATGGAGCACCTTGCCATAAAGCAAAGGTGGTAACTAAATGGCTCAGGGAACAAAACATAGAGATTTTGGGTCCATGGCCTGGAAACTCCCCAGATCTTAATCCCATTGAGAACTTGTGGTCAATCATCAAGAGACGGGTGGACAAACAAAAACCTAAAAATTCTGACAAAATGAAAGCATTGATTGTGCAAGAATGGACTGCTATAAGTCAGGATTTGGTCCAGAAGTTGATTGAGAGCATGCCAGGGAGAATTGCAGAGGTCCTGAAGAAGAAGGGTCAACACTGCAAATATTGACTTGCTGCATTAACTCATTCTAACTGTCAATATAAGCTTTTGTTACTCATATGTTTGCAATTATTATATTTCTGTCTGTGATAAAAACATCTGTCAAACAGACATAAAAACCAGAGGGCAGCAGATCATGTGAAAATATAATATTTGTGTCATTCTCAAAACTTTTGGCCATGACTTTACAGCTGTACGCTTCTGATACAGTACCATATATCTGCTGGTATTTTTGGTACATTTTCCCAAGCATGAGGAAGTATGGTGGAAGAGGCCACGGACGTGGGCGGGGGACCAGCTGGTACTGATGGTGGTGGTGGTGCATCTGCTGGTAGTGCCAAAAGTACAATAGCACCTAAGGCAGGAGGTGTTGAGCCTGCATCATTGTCTGGCTCCAGAAGGCCTGGAAGGCTCCCTATTCTGAGAGTAGGTAAACCGCTTTTAAAGCCGGAGCATCAGGAACAGGTTTTGGCTTACATTGCCGAAACAGCCTCCAGCTCTATCGCCTCCTCTCCTAAAGTTTCAAAAAATGCAAGCACTGAGTCGTCAGTGCAGGCTCCTGGTCAGGAACAACACCTTTCCTTGTGTCCTTCACCCCCACCAAAAGTGAAGGATGCGGCAGGTCACACTTCAGATTACTCAGTGGAGCTCTTTTCACATACCATGCCTGAGTTATCAAGTCAAATCCTGAATTCCCCAGTCCAAGTTTAATCTGACATGGAGTGCACTGATGCACAGCCACTGCTGTATGATTCTGCTGGTACATTCACCCAGAGCACTACATTGTCCTCGCAGTCTACTGAGCCAGAATCTGACCTTGATGATACTCAGGTGCCCCTTCCCGCATACTATACCACCTTACACGGTGACACAGGGGAAGGTGTAGATGAAATTGAAGAGGAGGTGATGGATGACCCAGTTGTTGACCCGGATTGGCATCCAGTGGGGGAAGAGGGTGCCGCTGGCAATAGCTCAGAGGAGGAGGAGGATCCGCTGCAGGCATCGACATCGCAGCTGGGGTTATCTGGTAGGCCCGTAGCCGTCCAAAAATGTGTTAAAAAAACAAAAAGAGTTGCAGGACAGCATGGCCAGATGGTCAAATTAGCACAGCGTGCAAGCCTTGAAAATTTATCCCATAGTAGGAAGAGTGCAGTGTGGCACTTTTTTGACCAAAATCCTATTAATGAGGCAAAGGTTATCTGTAAAATTGCGGAAGGACCTTTAGCCGAAGGAAAAATCTCAGAAATTTGAATACCAGTTGCATGCTTAGACATTTAAACACCATGCACTTTCAGCGTGGACGGACTACAAAAACTCAGGTAGCACATGTGCACCTGCTCCAACTGAAGGTAGCCAGCAATGCTACATCGCTTCCCCCACTGTAAGCCCACCGGTTAGCACACCACCAGCTAGAAATGTTGAGGTGTCGTCGCAAGGCAAAAGCAGTCAGAGAATCACAATGTTTTTGCAACGAGAGACTGAATCTAGGCCATCACCACCACCACCACCATCATCACCATCACCAACCCCCTCTCAGTCCACCATGTCCACCGCTAGTTCCCCCATATGCAGCTCTCAAGTCCAGCTCACCCTAGCAGACACTCTGAGTAGGACAAGAAAGTACTCATCCTCTCATCCGCGTACACTGGCTTTGAACGCCTACATTGCCAAACTGATCTCATTAGAGATGATGCCCTTCCGTTTGATTGAAAGCGCAGCGTTCCGAGAGCTCATGGCCTACTCTGTCCCACGCTATGACCTACCCAGTCGGCACTTTTTTTCTAGAAAAGCCATCCCTGCCCTCCACCTGCATATGAAAGACCGCATTGTCCATGCACTCAAACAATCAGTGAGTAGAAAGGTGCACCTCACAACAGATGCATGGGTCGGTAGGCATGGCCATGGCTATTACGTGTCCATCACTGCGCACTGAGTTAATGTGGTGGATGCAGGGTCCACAGGGGACAGCGGCGGTGGGACAGTGCTGCCTAGCCCACAGTATAGGCAACAGTTGGCTGCAGGCATTCGAGCCTCCTCCTCCTCCAGAAACAAAAGCTCGTCAACAGAGTGCAGTCGCACGAGCACTCCATCCGCAGCTGCCAGTGTTGCACACGAGGCACGTACCTGGCACATTGTCCCGATATGGGTAAGCACGGCTGCACTTTACTCTGCATGTATTATGGCACCATATAGGAAATATGATTTTTTTGCCGATACCTTTTTGGTGATCTTTCCCTATTGCGCTAAGTGGGCTCTATCATCTGGCGTCTGACTTTACATGTTTTGTCATAGATTGCATTTTACAAGGAGGTATACTGCATGTTTATATGCGCTACTATATATTGCTTTTCCTTGTAATGCCATTTTGCTGATGATAGGCTATACCCACTTTCCTTAGCCCGTTTATTTATCTTTACCTATATATATATATATATATATATATATATATTCTTTGTTACTTTTCTGTTACCATTCCTATTTTGGTTTTGTTAGGGTGATCACGCAGAGTCTAGTGTATGATTCAATGTTTTCCAGGTTTTTTCTCTTTTTTGTTCTGTTTACCATTATACTTCATCTGTGTATACACATTTTTGTGAACGTTTTTATATATATTTTTCAATAAAATTATTTTTGGAATAAACTTCTGTTGAATTTCCTGATATCTAGTTGGGCTAGATGCTCTGATATTCTCGTGTGATTTGATTATGTAAGGAGTTGCCCTGTTCCTTGTTGGAACTATGTTTAATTGTGTCACCCATGGTTTTGGTTTAAGTAATTTATGTTTTAAAAATTATGTCTTTGGGCGACAGCAGACACACCGCGGAGGTAATGGCGGACTACTTGCAGCGAGAAACTGAGTCATGGCTGGGCAGTCTACATCTTAAGGCAGGCAAGGTAGTCAGTGATAACGGACGTAATTTTGTGGCGGCCATAGCCCTGGCAAAACTCAGACACATACCTTGCCTGGCTCACACCTTGAACCTTGTGGTGCAGTGCTTCTTAAATAATTATCCAGAGTTAACAGCCCTGCTCCATAAGGTGCAAAGAC
Organism: Oophaga sylvatica; assembly: GCA_033576555.1. Lineage (NCBI taxonomy): Eukaryota > Metazoa > Chordata > Amphibia > Anura > Dendrobatidae > Oophaga > Oophaga sylvatica. Next base: position 554,796,895 of record JARQOD010000002.1, on the reverse strand, counting down.
TGTGCTTGCACATCCGTCGCTCGCCCGTAGACTCCAGTCGTATGCAGAGGCTGCAGCGATCGCTCCACCTCCCCAAGAACCGCCTAATCATAGACGCTGCAACAAAGTGGAACTCCACAATGCACATGGTTGAGAGGCTGTTCGAACAGAGGCGTGCTGTAATCTGTAATGCATTTGTGGGAGGATACACGGGCAGGCAGTTTGAGGGCAGACATGGAGTTGTCGTGTGTGCAGTGGTTAAAGCTGAAAGACCTCTGTAAAGTCCTTCAGTGTTTTGAGGAATGCACATGGCTGGTAAGAGCAGATGATGCCATCATAAGCATCCCACTTATGCGTCTGCTCATGCAAACTTTGACGAACATTAAGGATTAGGCGTCTGCAGCGGAGGAGGAAGAGGAGGAGGGAAGGCTTGATGACAGTCAGCCATTGTCTGCTCAGGGAACTGTCCTGGACGAGGTGAAGGAAGAAGAGGAAGAGTAGGAGGATGAGGGGGATGATTATTTTGGGGAGAAGGATGCTTCTCAGGGGGCAAGAGAAAATGTTGGCTTGCCAAGGTCAGGTACAGGGTTTGTGTGTGACTGGAGGGATGTGGATTTTGCAGAAAGTGCTCCTCCACCCACCACTGGCAGTGCATCATTGACACCTGGAACATTGGCCCACATGTGTGATTATGTCTTGCGGATCCTAAAAAAGGACCCCCCGCATTGCCAAAATTATGAAGGATGACGACTAATGGTTGGCCAGCATCCTCGATCCACGCTATAAAGGCAAATTACAGAACATCATGCCACAGGAGAACCTAGAGCTAATATTGGCAAACAAACAAGCAACTTTGGTAAACCGTTTGTTAGAGGCATTCCCAGCACACAGCAGTGGTGCAGGTTCTACCACGAGCCGTACTGGGCCAAATGGAAGAGGTGTTCATGGTGCACACTGCCGAAGTGGCGTTGGAGACAGGGTTTTCATGACCATGTTGTGGACTGATTTCTCGAGTACCGCTCACACGACTGGTAATACTGAATCGATTGCAACAGACAGGAGACAGCAGTTGTCAACTATGGTTCAAAATTACCTCTCCTCTCCTATCGATGTTCTCCCTCACAGTTCATTCCCCTTTGACTACTGGGCCTGTAAACTGGACACCTGGCCTGAATTGGCACAATATGCCTTACAGGAGCTCGCTTGCCCTGCTGGTAGTGTGCTATCAGAAAGAGTCTTCAGTGCTGCTGGATCAATCCTGACAGAAAGAAGGACCCGGCTGTCGACCTAAAATGTTGGTGATCTCACCTTCATTAAAATGAACCATGCCTGTGTTTCAAAGGATTTTGTACCACCTTCCCCTGATGACACATAGGTTGCCAGCAAAATGGCTCGCTTTGTCCTCCTCTTCCTCCGACTTCTCCAATTCCTCCATTTGCAGCTGCTGAACATCCAACCTACATCTCAACATATGCCAGTTTTTCCACTCCCTAACTGGGCTGTCCCCCCTCAGGGTCGAGGTCACCACCTGACGCACCCGGGCAAGTGCCGGTGCCCTGAGCGGGTAGGGGGGCCCACTCGTGGACGACGGCACTGGCACAGGGCCCCTCATAGTACGCCGGTGTCTCTGACAGTGGGGGGGCCAATTCGCCATCAGATACACCGGCGTACTGTGAAGGGCCCTGTGCCAATACCGTCGCCCACGAGTGGGTCTCCACTGCTTGCTCAGGGCCCCAGCACTTGCAATACCTACCTCTCCCTGCTCCACCGCTGTGACGTCTTCCGCGTTACCTGATAGTGACACTCAGGTCAGAGAGCGCAATGACGTCACGTCTGTACTCCCTCTGCCTGAATAGTCCAAGTGCAGAGAGCTGGAAGATGGCGACGCTGAGGAGTCCAGAGTAGAACAGTGCCAGCGAGGAGAGTTATTTCATTTTTTTTATGCTTGCAGCAATATATGGGGAGCATTATACACTGGAGAATTATATATTGGGCCCATCATATTCTTGAGCATCATAGATAGGGACCATTATACACTGGAGCATTATAAATGGGGCCCATTATATATGGAGCATTATATAGGCACATCATACACTGGAGACTCATCCATGGGGCCCATCATACATTGGAGCATTATAAATGGGGTCCATCATGCACTGGAGCATCATCCATGGGGCCCATCATATACTGAAGCATCATATAGGGCCTATTATTTATGGAGCATTATATAGGCCCATCATACACTGGAGACTCATCCATGGGGCCCATTATACACTGGAGCATTATAAATGGGGCCCATCATACACTGGAGCATCACATACAGGGCCCATTATACACTGGAGCATTATAAATGGGGCCCATTATATATGGAGCATTATATAGGCCCATCATACACTGAAGCATCATCCATGGGGCCCATCATATACTGGAGCATCATATGGGGCCCATTATATATAGAGCATTATATAGGCCCATCATACACTGGAGCATCATTCATGAGGCCCATCCTACACTGGAGCATCATCCATGGGGCCCATCATACACTGGAACATTATAAATGGGGCCCATCATACACTGGAGCATCATATATGGGGCCCATTATACACTGGAGCATTATAAATGTGGCCCATTATATATGAAGCATTATATAGGCCCATCATACACTGGAGCATCATCCATGAGGCCCATCAAATACTGGATCATCATATGGGACCCATTATATATGGAGCATTATATAGGCCCATCATACACTGGAGACTCATCCATGGGGCCCATCATACACTGGAGCATTATAAATAGGGCCCATCATACACTGGAGCATCATATACGGGGCCTATTATACACTGGAGCATTATAAATGGGGCCCATTATATATGGAGCATTTTATAGGCCCATCATACACTGGAGCATCATCCATGGGGCCCATCATATACTGGAGCATCATATGGGGCCCATTATATATGGAGCATTATATAGGCCCATCACACACTGGAGCATTATCCATGGGGCCCATCATACACTGGAGCATTATAAATGGGTCCCATCATACACTGGAGCATCATCCATGGAGCCCATCATACACTGGAGCATTATAAATGGGTCCCATCATACACTGGAGCATCATCCATGGGGCCCATCATACACTGGAGCATTATAAATGGGGCCCATCATATACTGGAGCATCATATGGGGCCCAGTATGTATGGAGCATTATATAGGCCCATCATACACTGGAGCATCATCCATGAGCCCATCATACACTGGAGCATTATAAGTGGGGCCCATCATACACTGGAGCATCATATACGGGGCTCATTTTACACTGGAGCATCATATACGGGGCCCATTATATATGGAGCATTATATAGGCCCATCATACACTGGAGCATCATCCATGGGGCCCATCATATACTGGAGCATCATATGGGGTTCATTATTTATGGGGCCATCATATATGGTATGAAGCATCATATGGAGCACATATGGGGCCTATTCTGTATGGAGCATTATATGGAGCACATTCTGTATGGAGCAATATATGGGGCCCATCATTAACTGTATGGAGCTTTATATGTGACTCATTATACTGTATGGAGCAATATGTGGGGCTCATTATACTCTATGAGGACCGTCCTATACTGTATGGCACATTATATGGGGACCATCATATACTGTAGCATTATGTAGAGCTCATCATATACTGTATGGAACATTATATGGGACCAATTATTCTGTATGGAGCAATATATGGGGCTCAATATTCTGTATGGCGCGCTATGTGGTGGCCATAATACTGTATGGAGGAATATAGTGTCCGGTTTTGAGCTATTGTAGAATTTACAATAGATATCACTCATGTAATGTAAGAAGTGAAGTATTTGGCATTGTACTATGCCAATATTTCTCTGCCATATTGGAGCATTATGATGTAAGGGTCTACGGAATGCACCAAATATTTGATGTAGAGAGGTGCGTTCGCAACCCGGGGTCCATCGTGCAGGCGGAGCCTGCTGCTAGTAAAATGGCGAAAGAAGCGAACTCTGTTATCCCGCAGAGTCGCCAAAATAAACGCCGTAACGCGCTGTGGCAATATGTGCGAACTCTGTTATTCCACAGAGCCGCTAGAAGGAGTGCCGCAGCGCTATATGGTGATGTGTGCGAACTCACTTAACACCACTGAGTCGCAAAATAAACACGCTAGGGCGCTGTCTAGAGTTGAAAGCGAACCCTGTTATGTCACAGAGCCGCTGAGACAAACTTCTGTGTCCTGTCAGGCACCCAGGTACACAGTTGACTGCTAAGCGAACATAGAACGTGATCATGCGCTAATGTCCTCGCTTGAGTCACCCGCAATCTATGGCGTCTGAACGCCAGGCCCTGAATACGGCAATCAAACTCCTCACCGGTTATGCCGGTAATCTAGGGCATCTAGGACACCGACTCTGACCAGCTAGCATACCAAACTCCTCACCGATTAAATCAGTATTCTAGGGGCTTATTTCAGCCGGGCCCTAACCACACACACGCATGACCACACTGGCGCAAAGCATATAACGGTTGATACTAGCGCATGGCGGCTCAGCATTGCCACCCTTTTATAGTAACAGCTACAGGACCTGTCAGAAACAAGGACCAATGAGAAACTGTTCCAAAACACATGTAGTTTCAGGACCTTCCTGGCGGACCAATAGAAGCTGCTACAGTACCTGAACATGTGACCCTGATCTCCAATGAGAGATCTTACCCTGGGCATGCTCAGATGGGGAAACGCAGGACTTCGTCCCAAAGACGTCTGCTCCAGCACTGGCTATAATAGCAGATCCAGGAGAGGCAGCAGCAAGTCTCTGCACAGTTTTGGAATGGGCAAGACGCTGGGACCGACCAGGGCCGGCTCCAGGTTTTTATGGGCCCCGGGCGAAGGAGCCTCAGTGGGCCCCTTTAACACAGACCATGATTCATGATGCACACATACTGCAGAGAAATATGGGTACAGTACAATGCCAAATACTTCACTTCTTCCATTACATGAGTGATATCTATTGTAAATTGTACAATAGCTCAAAAACTGCCAAATCCTCACAGCGCACAGAACAGACTGGACAGTACAGTCCCCCATACAATATTATGGGCACCACAGTCTCCCCTCATCACCCATATAATACCCCATGCAGGATGTCACCCCGCCATCCCCCATATAATGCTCCATACAGAATACTGGACCCAAAATAATGCTCCATACAGAATAATGGACCCAATATAATGCTCCATACAGAATACTGGACCAAAATAATGCTCCATACAGAATACTGGACCCAATATAATGCTCCATACAGGATAATGGTCCCCATATAATGCTCCATACAGGATACTGGTCCCCATATAATGCTCCATACAAAATATGGAGCTCTCCTCTGCGCTGTACTGCGTTCTGCACTGTTACGGCTCAGGAAAGGGCGCTGTGGAAAGCCTCCCCATTATCATCAATGCCTGCCCATCATCATCATGGCCTCCCCATCATCATCATGGCCTCCCCATTATCATTAATGCCTGCCCATCATCATCATCGCCTCCCCAATATCATCAATGCCTGCCCATCATCATCATGGCCTCCCCATTATCATCAATGCCTGCCCATCATCATTATCGCCTCGCCAATATCAATGCCTGCCCATCATTATCATGGCCTCCCCATCATCATCATGGCCTCCCCATTATCATTAATGCCTGCCCATCATCATCATCGCCTCCCCAATATCATCAATGCCTGCCCATCATCATCATGGCCTCCCCATTATCATCAATGCCTGCCCATCATCATTATCGCCTCGCCAATATCAATGCCTGCCCATCATTATCATGGCCTCCCCATCATCATCATGGCCTCCCCATTATCATCAATGCCTGCCCATCATCATCATCTCCTCCCCATAATCATCAATGCATGCCCATTATCATCAATGCCTGCCCATCATCATTATCGCCTCCCCAATATCATCAATGCCTGCCCATCATTATCATGGCCTCCCCATCATCATCATGGCCTCCCCATTATCATCAATGCCTGCCCATCATCATCATCTCCTCCCCATTATCATCAATGCCTGCCCATCATCACACACAGACAGCACACAAGCACTCTCTCACATACATACATACACATACACACACACACACACACACACAGACAAAGCACCGCACTACATACACACAGACACACAAGACACATACACACACACACACACGACACATCTCACCTGTCTGGCGATCGCGCCCTCTCTGCCACAGCCGGCCGCTGAATGATGACGTCATTCAGCAGCCTGCTGTGAGAGGAAGCGCCGGCGCCCCCTGGAGCCCGGGGCTGCAGCAGCGGAGGCACGGGAGAGGTAAGTATTGTGCCAGCTCCTGCCGGGGCCCTGACAACGGGGGGGGCCCAGCGGCGGCGCTGACACCGCTCTCCTCCGCTAACGGGCGCGGGGGTGCCAGACGGCGAGTGGGCCCCCCGCCTGCTCAGGGCCCCGGCACTTGCCCGGGTGTGCCGGGTGCTGACGCGGCCCTGGGACCGACGTCTCTGCTGAGCAGGCTCCACTGCGGCCGAGATGAATGGGGGACCGCAGCGGGACTGATTCGAGACTCCCCTTGTGCAGCAGCGGGAACTTGAACCCTAACATTACCCCCCCTCCTAGGGCCCCTCCTTCTTTGGGCCTCGCTGCGCTCAAAGGCAGCGATGAGCTGCGGAGCCTGAATACGCTCAGCAGGCTCCCATGACCTATCCTCAGGCCCATAACCCCTCCAATCCACCAAATAAAACTTTTTGCCATGTACCACCTTGCACCCCAGAATAGCATTCACCTCATAATCGTCTGTAGACTAACCCGATGTCCCGGCAGATGACTCGGAAAACCGGGACAAGTATACGGGTTTCAGGAGGGAGACATGGAATGTGTCGGTGATACCCAGGCGTGGCGGAAGGGCTAACCGGTAGACCACAGGATTGACCTGTTCAAGGACCTTGAAGGGACCCAAGAAGCGAGGTGCGAACTTAGTGGACTCTACACGCAGCCTGATGTTACGGGCGGAGAGCCACACTAAATCGCCAGGGGCAAAAGTCGGAGCGGGGCGCCGATGTGCATCAGCAGATGACCTCATTCTCTCCTTGGAGGCCTGAATGGCATCCTGAGTGCGGTCCCAAATGTCCCGTGCCTCCACAGCCCAGTCTGCCACCCTGGAGACACGGGCATAGGTAGGGAACCCGCGGATGCTGACCGTAATTAAGGAGAAATGGGGTTTGTCCAGTGGAATCAGCCACAGCATTGTTTAATGCAAACTCCGCCCATGGTAACAAGGATGCCCAGTCATCCTGCCTAGCTGAAACAAAATGTCGCAGATATGTGACCAAAGTCTGGTTGGCCCTCTCTACCAACCCATTCGTCTCGGGATGATAAGCAGAAGAGAGATTTAACTCAACACTGAGAAGGCGAGAAAGCTCTCTCCAGAACCGAGACGCAAACTGGGGACCCCGATCGCTGACAATTTTGTCCGGCATACCGTGTAAGCGGAAGATATGTTTGATAAACAGTGTCGCCAAGGCCCGTGCAGAAGGTAACCGGGGTAGCGGCACCAAGTGCACCATTTTAGAGAAGTGATCGGTGATAACCCATATGATGGTACACCCACGAGATTTGGGCAATCCTACAACGAAGTCCATCCCGATCATTTCCCAAGGCCTGTCTGCCACGGCAATGGGTAAAGTAACCCAGCTGGCCGTTGACGAGGGGACTTATTTTTGGCACAGGAGACTCATGCCCGAATATAATCTCCAACGTCCTGGACCATATGCGGCCACCAGTATGTCCTTGCGAGTAGCTCAGATGTCCTTTTTTTCCCAAAATGTCCACCCACCCTGGACGAATGGGCCCAAGAGAGAACCTCCGGTCGCAAATTAGATGGTACAAAAGGTCTTGCCCGGAGGGACAGACTCTAGCGAGACCGGAGCTACAGTTCTCAGGCTCTCAGAGGGGACAATAAGCCATGGCTCCCCCTCCTCAGAAGAAGAGACACAACGGAGTGAGAGAGAGCGTCAGCCCGAATGTTCTTCTCTCCCGACAGAAAATGGAGGGTGAAGTGAAAGCGGAGAGAAAAACAAGGACCATCTGGCCTGACGGGAATTTAGCCGCTGGGCAGTCTGTAAATACACCAGATTTTTGTTATCCGTGAAGACTTGGAAGGGAAAGCGAGCCCCCTCCAACAGATGTCTCCACTCCGAGAAGGCCAACTTCATTGCTAGCAACTCCCTGTCCCCGATGGAATAATTCCTCTCTGCTGGTGTGAAGGTCTTGGAGAAAAAGAAGCATGGGTGCTTCCGACCTTGAGCATCCTTTTGAAAGAGGACTGCTCCAGCACCAACAGACGAGGCATCCACCTCCAATATAAATGGCTTATCAACATCGGGGCGATGTAGGATGGGAGCGCTAGCGAAATGGGACTTAATAGAAGTGAAGGCCTCGGAGACCTCTTCAGACCACAATTTTGGATTTGCTCCCTTTTTGGTGAGGGCTACCACGGGAGCTACCAAAGTTGAGAAGTGAGGAATAAACTGGCGGTAGTAATTAATGAACCCCATAAAGGCTGCACCGCCTTCAGAGAATGGGGTTCTTGCCAGTCCATCACCACCTGTAGTTTGGCAGGATCCATAGCCAATCCCTGGGCGGAGATGAGATAGCCCAGGAAAGGTAAGGACTCCTGCTCAAACACATTTCTCAACTTTGCGTAGAGGGAATTTGCCCGTAAGAAGTCGAAGACTCTGCAGACATCTCTCCGGTGGGAGTCAATATCTGGGGAAAAGATGAGAATATCATCCAGATAGACTACGACTGAGGTGGAGAGCATATCCCGGAAGATGTCATTAACAAAGTCTTGGAAGACGGCTGGGGCATTACAGAGCCCGAAGGGCATCACCAGATATTCATAGTGCCCGTCCCTGGTATTAAAAGCCGTCTTCCATTCATCCCCCTGACGGATGCGAATCAGGTTATAAGCACCCCGCAGATCTAATTTCGTAAATACCCTTGCCCCCGTAGCCTATCAAATAGCTCAGAAATCAGGGGCAACGGGTATTTATTCTTGACGGTGATGGCATTAAGACCCCTGTAATCGATGCATGGACGTAATTCTCAGTTCTTCTTCTGCACGAAGAAGAACCCCGCCCCTGCTAGTAACACTGACTTCCTAATGAATCCTCTTGCCAGGTTCTCCTGAATATATTGAGACATAGCCTCCGTCTCCGGGAGAGAAAGGGGATAGACCCGTCCCCGAGGAGGTTCTGCTCCAGGCAAGAGGTCAATAGGACAGTCATAAGGATGGTGAGGTGGAAGGACTTCCGCAGCCTTTTTGGAGAATACGTCTGCATACGACCAATAGTATTTAGGAAGTGAAGTAAGATCTGCGGGCATCTCTGTAGTGGCCACCTGAATGCATTCCCTCATACATCTGCCTTTACATGACTCACCCCAACCCAATATCCTCCCAGAGTTCCACTCAATGTGTGGGGAGTGGAAACGGAGACAGGGTATCCCTAACAAAATCTCGTCTATTCCCTCGGGAATGACCAGAAGTGAGATAATCTCCTGATGGGAAGGGGACATTGACAACGTGAAAGGGATGGTCTGATGTGTGATTGGTGAAGGCAGTGTCGACCCATTCACTACTCGAACAGTCACGGGTTTGGCGAGCATCACCAGAGGTATAGAGTGGCGGAGAGCGAAGGTAGAAGACATGAAATTTCCTTCGGCTCCAGAATCCACACAAAGCGTGACTGTTAAAGTGGATGAGCCAAAATTGATTGTCCCCCTAAAGGACAACTTGGAGGCGTGTACTGCTGTGTCTAGTGAACCCGCCCCAATGGTTACTAGACTCGGTCGTTTCCCGACCGCTGTGGACATTTATTAGCATAATGCCCTACTTGTTGGCAAGCATTACAAGTCACAGATACTCGAGCGGCCCGAGACTTAGGTCTCGCTCGAGAAATCTCCATGGCCTCAGGGGAATCGGACGCCTGAATGGAAGATTCAAGAGGTCTGGCGAAGGTGGGCGCCAGCCGGAACCTCTGCCTACACTGGGCCCGCTCCAACCTCCGCTCGTTAAAACGGAGGTCGATGCGGGTAGATATGGTAATGAGCTCCTCCAGTGTGGCAGGAATCTCCCTGGTGGACAAGGCGTCCTTCACATGGTCTGCCAATCCCCTCCAGTACACTGGTATAAGGACTTTATCTGGCCAGTCCAGCTCAGAGACCAGAGTCTGAAATTGGACGGCGAACTGGCTGACCATGGATGAACCCTGGGTGATTGCCAACAGTTGAAGAGTCGTATCGTGGGTGACGCGAGGTCCTAAAAAGACCTGTTTCAGAGTGTCCAAGAAGAGAGGAGCACTCTGCACCACACGATCATCGCGCTCCCACAACGGCATTGCCCACTCCAACGCCCTGCCCGACAAAAGGGATATGATAAAACCCACTTTCGCCCGCTCCGTGGGAAAACGTGCAGCCAGAAGCTCTAGATGTATGGAGCACTGACTGACGAAACCCCGACATTGTTTACTGTCACAGGTAAAATTGTCTGGAAGTGGGAGGCGGGAAATAGTCAGAGCAGGGGTGGCAGAAGACAAACTGGCGGCGGCCACACCAGCAGCCTGAACCGCGAATGCGGTAACATCCACAGCTGAGGTTGTGCGCGCTAGAGTCGCCAACCTACCCTCCAGCTGCTGGATATACCGCTGCAGGCCTGGTCATCCGCCATTTTACCAGCCAGACCCTGGCGCTAGTATTATGTAAGGGTCTGCGGAACGCACCAAATATTTGATGTAGAGAGGTGCGTTCGCAGCCCGGGGTCCACCGTGCAGGCGGAGCCTGCTGCTAGTAAAATGGCGCAAGAAGCGAACTCTGTTATCCTACAGAGTCGCCAAAATAAACGTCGTAACGCGCTGTGGCAATATGTGCGAACTCTGTTATTCCACAGAGCCGCTAGAAGGAGTGCCGCAGCGCTATATGACTATGTGTGCGAACTCACTTAACACCACTGAGTCGCAAAATAAACACTCTAGGGAGCTGTCTAGCATTGAAAGCGAACCCTGTTACGTCACAGAGCCGCTGAGACAAACTTCTGTGTCCTGTCAGGCACCCAGGTACACAGTTGACTGCTAAGCGAACATAGAACGTGATCATGCGCTAATGTCCTCGCGGGAGTCACCCGCAATCTATGGCATCTGAACGCCAGGCCCTGAATACGGCAATCAAACTCCTCACCGGTTATGCCGGTAATCTAGGGCATCTAGGACACCGACCCTGACCAGCTAGCATACCAAACTCCTCACCGATTAAGTCGGTATTCTAGGGGCTTATTTCAGCCGGGCCCTAACCACACACACGCATGACCACACTGGCGCAAAGCATATAACGGTTGATACTAGCACATGGCGGCTCAGCATTGCCACCCTTTTATAGTAACAGCTACAGGACCTGCCAGAAACAAGGACCAATGAGAAACTGTTCCAAAACACATGTAGTTTCAGGACCTTCCTGGTGGACCAATAGAAGCTGCTACAGTACCTGAACATGTGACCCCTGATCTCCAATGAGAGATCTTACCCTGGGCATGCTCAGAAGGGGAAATGCAGGACTTCGTCCCAAAGACGTCTGCTCAGCACTGGCTATAATAGCAGATCCAGGAGAGGCAGCAGCAAGTCTCTGCACAGTATTGGAATGGGCAAGACGCTGGGACTGACGTCTCTGCTGAGCAGGCTCCACTGTGGCCGGAGATGAATGGGGGACTGCAGTGGGACTGGTTCAAGACTCCCCTTGTGCAGCAGCGGGAACTCGAACCCTAACACATGAATTGTGGTATGTGTTAAAGGGGCCCACTGAGACTCTTTGGCCCAGGGCCTGCAAAAATCTGGAGTCAGCCCTGCCCCTCCACAACTTTAGCCAGATAACCCCCCGTTTTCAATGCGTAACTATTATTATAAAGTAAATTAAGGTTGACAAGCTTAAGTAATAAGAATTGATGTTGGCATTGAAATGGGCACTGTAGGTGTGTTTACTGTCCTCCAGTCCCTGCCGACTTTGCTTCCCCATTGACTTGATTGGGTTTCGTGTTTTAGTCCGACCTTCGACTTTTGCCGATAGTCGGCCGAATTCGTTCGACTCGACTTTTGTGAAAGTCGGGTGGTCCGAAACCCGACTCGACCCTCCCGGAGGCAAAGTCGCTCATCTCTAGTAACAAGACATAGTTGTAAAAACACTCAAGCTAAGAGAAATGGTCAAAAATGTTTATGTTTGTAATCAAGTCCTAGAATTAATTGTCAGATGTCCTGACTTTTCAAGAATATTTGTGGGGTCCACATTTTTTAGTATACAGATATGGGCATGTGGACGAGAATTTGTTTGAATAATATTCTAGTATGTGATTGATCAAGTACTGGAATTAATTGTCAGATGACCTGACCTTTTTCAAGAACATTTGTGGGGTCCACATTCTAGAGCATACAGATGTGGGTATGTGGACGAGAATTTGTCTGAATAATAGTTTGGTATGTGATTGATCAAGTCCTGGAATTAATTGTCAGATGACCTGACTTTTCTCGAGAACATTTGTGAGGTCCACATTATGGAGTATACAGACGTGGGCATGTAGACTAGAATTTGTCTGAATAATAATTTGGTATGTGATTGATCAAGTCATGGAATCAATTGTCAGATGAACTGACTTTTCTCGAGAACATTTGTGGGGTCCACATTATGGAGTATATAGACGTGGGCATGTAGACAAGAATTTGTCTGAATAATAGTTTGGTATGTGATTGATCAAGTCCTGGAATTAATTGTCAGATGACTTGACTTTTTTCAAGAACATTTGTGGGGTCCACATTCTATACAGACATGGGTATGTGGGAGAGCATTTGTCTGAATAATAGTTTGGTATGTGATTGAACAAGTCCTGGAATTAATTGTAAAATGGAGTAAAATGTGTTTTGCTGAAAAAGAAATATTCTTTTTATTACTTGTCCAATAAAAATTCCTCTCTACTGAGGCCCACTAAACTGAAAATATTAATTATTTTGAAAAAAAAGACGCTACCACACAATTTGGTCTTATTCATGTCTAATAATAATAATATGTGTGTGGTAGATTTAAAAACAGGGAGTGACACAAAGACCTGGTTGGAATGGGCACATGGGACAATAATATCGGGAATCACTCCTTCTACCGTGCTTCCTACAAACCCGCATCTTTTTTGGGGACGGTTTTGGGTGGGAGTGGCAGGGACAGGGCGAATAAAATGACGCTCCGATAGTCTCCGAACATCCTATCACTCAAGACTGCCTCCTGTGCCTGTGTTGAGTCAAATAGGAGACACTCAACAATTTTCTCCTGGTATTGAAGACATGTCAATGCTCTTGTGACCTTTAATAGAGGAACAAGCTACTAGGTAGCAAGCTGAAAGAGGTAGATTGAAACCTTTTTGTACCAGTCCCTAGTCTTCCGCTTCACCAGATACGGTTGAAGCACCTGCTCCAACAAGTCATCTCCTCCCATGTATTTACAATAGTCTGAAATGCAGACTGGTTTTGCTTGTCCCTGGTGGCGACCCTGTCTCTGACCGTCACAGTGGTGTCCGCATGCAGTGTGGTCTACATATACTCATTCTTCTTGTCATTCCACTTCGCTGCAAGAAATTTGTCACTTACAAGTGAGTATGACGCCCCCTTCTCCAAACATTTGGACATCAACTGAGACGCACTCTGTTTTTCCTGACTGCCCCACAGGCCCCTGTATTTGCAGCCTGGAGGGATTTGTATAGAGGGATACTCATGTAGCAGTTATCTGTGTACACATTGTACCCTTGATGGAGAAAGTGTGTCATTAGCTCCTAGACAATTTTACTAGGGGTGCCAATTGTCTGGGGGCAGTTTGGGAGCTAGTTTGGAGTTCGTTACCTTCAAAAATTGTAAAGGCGGACGTATAGCCTGTTGTGCTCTTGCACATTTTGTGGAGCTTGATGCCGTATTTTGCTCTGTTGGAGGGGAGGAATTGGCAGAACAACAAAAGGCCCTTGAAGCTCATCAAGGACTCTTTGACTGCCACATTTTGCTCTGTCAAATAGGAATTAAGAAATGAATCTTTCAAGAGGGAAATTATGGGTCTTAATTTGTTGAGCCGATTGTAGTTGGGGTCAGTTCTTGGGGGGCCTTGGGCATTGTCACTAAAATGTAGGAATCTCTGTAGGGCTTCATGAGGGGCTAAGGACATGACAGCTGCAAATATAAGAATGCTGGTGTGGTTTTTATTTACCAATCCCATGTTCAGGGTAATGCCTAAAAATTGTTTATTTCGGGGAAATTTGTGGGGATTCAGGCACGGGAATGAAAGGCAAAGGGTTTTTGGGAAATATATTGATGGGCAAATAAATTGGTTTGATGGGAGATCAATTGCAAGACTTCAGGGGTAAAGAAAATTTGGAAAAATCTAAGTGGTTAAAAATGGCTACATGAACTTTTATACCAGGGGCTGGTAAAAAAGGAGGATTTTGTGAGGAAAAGTAACCATTGTGATACCACATACTTCATCAGTGAAGACTGACTCCACTACCATGGGGTATGGGATCCTGTCGAGGAAGAATTGTTGTCACTGGCTGAAAACTGCTCTGCTTCAGAAAGGCAGATTCTATTTCACTGCCGGAGCAAAGAAGGCTTGCTCCACACTAAATGTTCTGTGGGCCATTGTTATTTTATATGCCTGCCTTACAAAAACTAAACCCTAATCTAATACTACTAGCCCTAAATCTAATCTAATAATACTAGCCCTAAAACTGATCTAACACGAGAATTTTTTTTATATATATTTTTTTTTCCGTAACCCTAACTGCAAAAAATTCCAAAAATAAAATTTCTTCTGCTGATGTCAAGATCTTAAACAAAACTTAGCTAATTAGAGGAAAAGTTAATCGAGAGTACACATCTCTTATAGTACTTTGGATAGTAAATTATTTGATATGCCCTGACTCCTCTCATACGAATTATGAAGAGTTATTTTGTCTACAATATCTGCAATTGTGGGAATGGATGCGGTTTTCCAATTTGCAGCTATGGCATTTTTCGCTACTAGAAAAACGTGAGTTAGTATAGGTTTTAAAGATGGATTTACCAAATCCAAATTTGAAGAAAGTAAAGCCATTTGGGGAAGTAAGATAATGTTCTGTCTTGTTATTTGATTAACAAGTAATTATATTTCTTTCCAAAAATGTTGCAGTTTGGGACATTCGAATAGTACGTGTAATTAATCTCCCTACAGCCTGCATTCCCTCCAGCAAAAAGGAGATTGGTTTGGGAAAGCCTTTGTTAGTTTATTTGGAGGAGCATACCATCTAGAAATGGTTCTGTAAAAGGCTTCATGTAAGAGGCGCAAATGTATGATGAGTAAGTGGATTTTAAGTGTGTTTGCCATTGCTCAGGAGAAAAGGTTTTCTTCAATTTTCTTTCCCAGTTTAAACACAAAGGGAGCTTTTTCCAAAAGAGGTACGAGGGGTGTTCATTAAGATTTCACCTGATACACTTCCTGTGGACTGAGAGCAATGAAGCTTGGCACAGTTATTAGTCCTTCTCAACATAGGTGCCACCTAGGCACACACACTTCTCCCATCTCTTTAAGCAACTGTAAACACCTCGCTTGTAGAAGTCAACAGGTTGCTCCACATTGTGACTTCGGAAATCAGAGTCTCATTATCTGGAAAATGTTTGCCCTTCAAAAATAACTTAATTGTTCGAAAGAGGTGGAAGTCTGATGGTGCTAGGTTGAGTGAATAAGGGGAATGCGGTAGAATTTCAAAGTCACAGAAGCATGCTTCCATTTGGCAACATGCGAGTTGTGAACTGGTGCATTGTCTTGCAGAAGGCGGACACCTTTGGTGAGCATGCCACATCTCTTGGTTTTGATGGCCTCCCACAATTTCCTACAAGGCTCCAGGAGCTCTCAACAGAGCAAATGAAACCCTGCACTGCCAAAAGAAATTTACACCGTTTAATAAGAAGTAAAGTGCTTCTAATCAGTGCAGGAGTAGGAGAAATCAGACGCTGCAGTCTTTTGACTCCTCTCTCTTGCTGTAAACCCGTGACACATATATTTTTGGTCCTCGATAACAAGTTATTGTTTTAATTGCACAGAAGTAAGCTAATGGGTTCAGTTAGTAGAGTTTTTTGTTTTAAGAGGATAGAAATTGTTGAGAATTCCAATATTGTAATTAGTTTGCTTATTAAACATTTTTAGGTTTTGGAATGGAATAAATCTGATTCCATAATGGAAATCCCTGCTTTTCTTTAAGAGCAAAGATTTCCAAGTATGGGGAATTTTTTGGCCAAAAATTAGTTGAATAAAATACATTGAGATGTTTTTGATTTTATCGAATTTTGTCATTTTTCTACTTAAAAAGCTAAATAAACATAAACTCTGCTGTAACTAAATACTTATTAAGTTACAGCAGAGTTTATGTTTATTTTGCTTCTTGTACGTTTTGTATGCTTTATGGCCAATGTAACCATGCATTTATGTGCTGCATGTATACCAGCGTAAACCAAACTCAATTTTTGTGTTTTTACTTAAAAGCTAGCAAGTTTTCCAATGCATGAGTAACTGCTGATATAGTAGGGTGTTGAGGAAGTGTAAGTGTAAAGGTACTGCCACACTAAACAATCCCGCTAGCGATCACGATAACGACGCATACTAATGCGATCGCTAGCGGGATTGTTTCTATATCGCTAAATGCGGCCACATTTAGCGATATAGTTAACGACGCTATCGCCGTTAGCGATCTTCTTAACGACTTTAGCGGTACAAAAGTACCGCTAAATCGCTAAGAAAAGGTGCCACACAGCGATTAGATACTTACCCAGCGGGAGCGCCGACGAGAAAATAGGGTCCGGAACGATTCCAGCGACGAGCGAGATCACAGCAGGAAGCTCGTCGCTGGAAGCTGCCGCACTGAACAACATCGCTAACAGGATCGCTAAATAGTGACGTTTTTTAGCGATCCCGTTAGCGATATTGTTTAGTGTGGCATACCCTTAAGTGTAAGAGAGGGAATAATAATATGCTTCAAAAGTAGAGAGACAGGGGGTATATTGTTATTAAAATAAGCTTCCAGAACAGTCTAAGCCAGAGTTGAATTTTTATTCATGGCCGTTCTTTATACCAAAAGTGGTAACAAGACAGTATTGAATTGACTTATATACTGTAGGTGGTTTGTGAAATGCACCATAAGATGTTACTCATGACTAGCTGTTCTGTTTCAGAATTTGCTATTTGCCAAACATCCTAATTTAGTTTTAAACGATGAATCTGGTACATTTTAAACTGTTGTAGAGCCCCGTGAAAACCTGGCATTATTGTTTATTTGCTTAAGCCCTTAAAGCTCTAAAAAGGAAAAAAAAACAGGATCTTTTACTGTCTTGATAAGTATTTACTAGGGTTGAGCATTCCGATACTGCAAATATCGGGTATCGGCCGATATTGGCTGTATCGGAATTCCAATTCCGAGTACCGATATTTTCGTCATATCGGATACCGGAATCGGGATGTCACTGTCACTGTCAGTGTCCGTCTGTCGGGTCTGTCAGGAGTCAGCGGCACTTACCCGGCAGAAGATCTCCGGCGGTCACATCCCGGACTGCTTAATGGCCGCCATCCTCTTCTCCCCGGCGGTCACATGCAGTTTCTCGCGATAACTGCAGTGACTGCTGGGTAATCGCGGCCGTAAAGCAGTCCGATGACGTCACCGCCGGGGAAGCAGGTAATCAGCTGTGCTGCGTTGCGATGACAGGCTCTGCCTGTCATTGCGATGTAGCAGAGCTGGATCGTCGTGGGACTGTCGTTATGGACTGCGTCGGACAGGTGGTATACTGTTGGTTTGTTTTTTTTATTTTTTTACAGGAGATCGATGGCGTCGCAGGAATGAGAGAGTAATAAAAAAAATGAAAACTGTGTTGTCTCTTTTATTTCATTAAAAGACTTTTTTCTGGCTGTGTCTTTTTTTTACACATTTAAAAACTTTGGGATTAATAATGGATCGGTGTCTTATTGACACCTCTCCATTATTAACCGGGCTTATTGTCACCGTGCAATCAACGGTGACAATAACCCCTTATTACCCCACTTGCCACCGCTACAGGGCAGTGGGAAGAGCCGGGTAAAGTGCCACAATTGGCACATCTTTGATGCGCCAAATGTGGGGCTGCTGTAGCCTGGTATTATCAGGCTGTTGAGGGCCAAAATCCATGGGCCTTGACAGTCTTTTAATACCAGGCCGCAGCAGTCTGCATTTTACTTGGCTGGTTAACAAAAATAGGGGGACCCCTACGCCGTTTTTTTTTCGAGGGATCCCCTATTTTTGTTAACCAGCCAAGCTAAGCAGACTGCTGTGGCCTGGTATTATCAGGCTTGCAAGGTCCATGGATATTGGATCCTTACCAGCCTGAAAAACCAGGCCTTAGCGGTCTGCTTCATCTGGCTGGTTAACAAAAATAGGGGGGACCCCACGCCAATTTTTTTCGAGGGATCCCCTATTTTTGTTAATCAGCCAAGATATGCAGACTGCTGTGGCCTGGTATTATCAGGCTGGCAAGGTCCATGGATCTTGGCTCCTTAACAGCCTGAAAATCCAGGCCTCAGCGGTCTGCTTCATCTGGCTGGTTAACAAAATAAGGGGGACCCCACGCCATTTTTTTTTCGAAGGGAACCCCTATTTTTGTTAATCAGTTCCCTCTGACGTCACTGATGGTGTCCCTGGCTGACCTGAAGTGAAAGTGGAAAGCAATCAATTAAGCTTTCCACTTCCTCTCCTGTCAGCCAGGAGAGGAGCTCATTCATTTGGGGGTTTACTGTGAGGCTGCAGTATTAGCTGCGGTCCCTGCAGTAAACATTAACCCTTTCTGAAGGATTACACCATGGGACCTGACTGTGCATCGGATTGGTAAGAATAATTTTGCTTTATTATTTTATTTTTATTACAGAAATGGTTTTAGCAGGTAAATAAAATATGGTCAAAAACTGTGTGATTATTTCATTAAACTTCTTTTTTATTAAAGTGTGTGTGTTTGATTTTTCTTTCATACAATAGGATTAATAATTGATAGTTGTCTAATTGACAGCTCTCAATTATTAACCTGGCTTAAAGTGACCTTTCAATTGCCAGGTCATTTTAACCCCTTATTAACCCATTCGCCACCGCTACAGGGCAATGGGAATAGACGGGCAAAGTGCCAGAAAGGGCAAATCTAATTAGAGATTTGCCCTTTCTGGGGTGTCTGGGGCAGATGTTAAGTAGCCGGGGGGGCCAAAAAAAATGGTCCCTCTCTGGGCTATTATTATCTGCCCCCACTCACTGGCTTTGTCTGTCTGGTTGCGAAAATAGGGCGGGAGCCCACACATTTTTTTCAGCAATTTTACACCTCATATATATATATAACAGTACAGACCAAAAGTTTGGACACACCTTCTCATTCAAAGATTTTTCTGTATTTTCATGACTATGAAAATTGTAGAATCACACTGAAGGCATCAAAACTATGAATTAACACATGTGGAATTATACATTACACTTTACAAAAAAGTGTGAAACAACTGAAAATATGTCTTATATTCTAGGTTCCTCAAAGTAGCCACCTTTTGCTTTGATTACTGCTTTGCACGCAGAAAAGGTGAACGGCTGGACTCTACATGCCTGGTTCCCACCGTGAAGCATGGAGGAGGTGGTGTGATGGTGTGGGGGTGCTTTTGCTGGTGACACTGTTGGGGATTTATTCAATTTTGAAGCGGTGAGCGGTCCAGCTCACCCCAAACCATCTTGATTGGTTTCAGGTCTGGTGACTGTGGAGGCCAGGTCATCTGGCGTAGCACCCCAACACTCTCCTTCTTGGTCAAATAGCCCTTACACAGTCTGGAGGTGTGTTTGGGGTCATTGTCCTGTTGAAAAATAAATGATGGTCCAACTAAAGGCAAACCGGATGGAATAGCATGCTGCTGCAAGATGCTGTGGTAGCCATGCTGGTTCACTATGCCTTCAATTTTGAATAAATCCCCAACACTGTCACCAGCAAAGCACCCCCACACCATCACACCTCCTCCTCCATGCTTCACGGTGGGAACTAGGCATGTAGTGTCCATCCGTTCACCTTTTCTGCTGCAAAGCAGTAATCAAAGCAAAAGGTGGCTACTTTGAAGAACCTAGAATATAAGACATATTTTCAGTTGTTTCACACTTTTTTGTAAAGTGTAATGTATAATTCCACATGTGTTAATTCATAGTTTTGATGCCTTCAGTGTGATTCTACAATTTTCATAGCCATGAAAATACAGAAAAATCTTTGAATGAAAAGGTGTGTCCAAACTTTTGGTCTGTACTGTACATGTCATTGAATTTGTGACACATATATATATATATATATATTTATATTTATAGTTCATACACTTCTACATAGTATAATAGCCGCTAATTCAATTGCCGGCTTTTGTGAAATCCCCGACATGAAATGACACTTGGTGTACATAGGGTTAACCATGTCTTTTCATGTCGTTTGCTATCTGATTTGCACAAACAATTACATCAGTCTATGTGTGCAAAATTTCACACCTGTAGGGGTTGATTAAAGGTGTAAATTCGTAGCAAAAAAGTCCATTTTTTTACAACGAATTTACACCTTTAATTAACCCCTACAGGTGTGAAATTTTGCACACATAGACTGATTTAATTGTTTGTGCAAATCAGATAGCAAACGACATGAAAAGACATGGTTAACCCTATGTACACCAAGTGTCATTTCATGTCGGGTGCTTCTGTCTTTTCACAGAAGCCGGCTTTACCCGGCAATTGAATCAGAGGATATTTTACTATGTAGAAGTGTATAAACTATACATATATGTATATATATATGTCACAATGACATGTATATATATATATATATGTATTCTATGTGTGTATATTTAGTGTTTACAAGGAAAGAAAGAGTTTTTTTAGTTGCGATATTTTGTTCCCATAGACTTACATGGGACTTCCGGTATCGGTATCGGGTATCGCCATATTTTAGTGATATCGGCGATACCATTCCGATTCCGATACTTTTGGATATCGGAAAGTATCGCTCAACTCTAGTATTTACATAAATGTATTTCATGAGATGATGAACACAGACAGGTATTTATATATTCTGGTGTAGTGACCCATGCTACAGCTAGGGGCGCTGTGTATGCTCCTCAAGATATGCATGGAGGCGTGATTTGAGTGGTAAAACAGTCCCCGGGATTGTTGTAAATGGAAGGTATGTGTCGCAGAGCTTCTCTGCGCTGTAAGCCAAGGTAATGTTCTGGGACTTGTAGTCCCATAAGGCCTCTTTCACACATCAGTTTTTCGCCGTCAGGCGAGATCCAGCAGTTTTTGAAAAAAAACGGATCCGTTTTTTTCTTCTCTCTCTCTATCCGTGCTAGACATGCGTACAATACATTTTCCCGGTTAAAAAAGTTCACGACGGATCCGGCGACAAACCGCATCCGGCACTTCAGTTTTATACAATCTACGCTGGATCCGTCATTTTAGAAATTGGACGGATTTTGCCTGATTGCAAAAGACTGATGTGTGAAAGAGGCTTAGAGTTGTGTTTATTTTCTAGGGTGGCTTACAGGGTTAGCTTGTGAGCTGGGTGGGACTGGCTAACCACACAAACACCGCCCATTGGTGGTTGTGAGTTTTGCAGGACCTGTGATGAGGTCATGTGCATGTGACCAGACCATGTGCTCCATACCTCAGCTGGGGGAGTGGCTATAGGTATGTAAGGAAGTGTTTAGCACATGGAGAGAGTGGGTAGTCTGTGTAGGTAATCTGAGACTATGAAGAGTCTGTGAGTGTGCTGGGAGTCTGTCAGCCTGGACTGAGCTCCCTGACATCCAGGCTGGATGTCTCACAGACTGAGGAAGCAAGGCTGGCAAACTTGAGCCAGCGGAATGTACGGTCTTGAAAACCGTGGTGACACTGATCGGGATCGGAGTGAAGTGAGAAGTGTGGATTGGATACCTCTGAGATTGAGGGATCCGGGAACCTGCGTGGCCAACAGGTGACAGACAGGAATCTGTGGTGAGATGACCGGGGTCTTGAAAACCGTGGTATGCTGATCGGGATCAGAGAGAAGTATTCGTGAGAGAAGGACTGTGTTTGGTGTTTGCTGGATATCTCTGAGACAGGAGGTCTCCAGGAACCTGTGTGGCTGATGCCAACAGGTAACGGTCTTGAAAACCGTGTTATGCTGGTCGGGATCAGTGAGAAGTATTATTGAGAGAAAGACTGTATTTTCGTGTTGAGTTTGCTGTAATAAATAAAATGGACTATTGTTTTAACCCTGAGCGTCCCAGTGTTTACCTCTAAGACCAGCAAAGTGAGTGATCCCCGTCCACACACAGTGTGGAACATCACAATTGGTGTTAGAATGCTGGCAGCGGCCCAGGGAGCACGTGTGCAGGGTTTTTTTTCTGTGGATCGGCAAGTCCATGAAGGGGGCGGTGACCCAAACAGGGTGGTGACCCAAAAAGGGGTGGATTCCCAAAAGGGGGTGGTGGCCCAAAAAGGGGTGGTGTTCCGAAAGGGGGCAGTGACCCAAAAAGAGGCGGTACTGGTTACCTCAGTGGACATGTCTGAGCAACAGCGGTGTTCATGTTATACAGGTTCTGAGTGCGGAATAGACTGTTTAATGACAGGCTGCAAGTGTGTACCGTGATGTTACTTCGGGAAGGAGTCTCTAGACAGTTGGACTCAGAGTCAGGTGATTCTGAGGGGAAATCCTCTCGTTCTCTGTCTGACCAAGAAAAAGGTCAAGGTTCACTGCATCCATGGGGTCACTGTGGATTATACTGTGGATAGAGTGATGATGACTATGTACAAAAATGTCGAGTGCCAAGATGGCGGTATAACACCGAACTTGGTGTACCCCTTTGAGAGGGACCGGGACTTTGTGTTCTTTGAAGATGCATGGGAAGTTGATGTTGTGTGGGGTGGCTCTGGAGGCCTCTCTACTGTTGGGGTGGTATGCATTGATGCGGGAATACCTACCAAAACGGACGAATCAGACGTAGGGGTGACCGGAGGAAAGAGTGTGTCTGGCCAACTTACTGAACTGACGTCCCTTGAAGTGTATGACAGTATGGCTGATGCTGAGGTGATAGTTAAACAGAGTGGAGCGGACACCCAGATAGAGAGTAACTTGGGGGTTCACCATACTATGGGGTGTGACACAGACACCAGGGATGACTGTGACTCTAAAGAAAGGGAGTACAGTAAGGCAGAGAGCCCATCTGAAGATCTTATTAAAGAAGTGATGGTGCGCCACCTGAAGTCTGAGTTTGGGGCCATCAAGGCTCAGTTTGGAGAGAAAGCACAGGAGTGCCAGATCCTTGCTAGAACGTTGTCTTGTGAGAAGGAAAAGTCTGCTGATTTACAGACCGAACTAAAGACCATTAAAGAGCATATCGAACAAGAAAAGGCCCTGAGACAAACTGCTGAGCATAGAGTGGATGAGCTGGAGAAGGAAGTCTCTGAACTCTGAGGTCACCTGTCAACGTGGCAAAGTGTGAATAAAGCCTTAAGAGAAGACGTAGATGTGCTCAGAGAAGCAGTATGAGGTCTTCTGCAGGAGGAGAAGTTGGTGGTCGAAGACTTACAGCGGCCGTGCCCGAGTGATAACAAGGCGGAGTTGCCAGGGCCTATCTTGGCAAGGGGTCTTGAAGAATGTAAATCTCAGGAAGAGAATGAGGTTTCGCTCTTTAAGTGCGTGATGGAGGTACCCGAAGACATGCGAGAAGCCTGTGCCAGCGAGGGTGTGCATGAGGCTTTAAAAAAGGCAATAAAAGCCTATAGTGTGAACTGGGCACCAGAGACGAACCAGTTGGTGATACTGGCGGATAGGGAAGTCACAGAGAAGCAGGTGGCTGTCCTGAAAGAGATGCATCTACAATGTCTCCGCACGAAACAGATGATCATGTTGGGTAATATGAAAGCCACTCAACGCCTGGAGCTGGCGAAGGAAGCTCAAAGTCGGCTGGGCTTTCTAGAAGACATAATTCCGGTACCCAGAAATCTGGTGGGGAAAGTCGTTGGAAGACATGGAAAGGTGATGCAGGAACTAGTGAATCGTTCCTGTGTGGTGAGAGTGAGGATTCCAGCTGATGGCGAGATCAAGGTGGCTAGTGAAGAAGAGATGGTTCCATTCGTCATCGTGGGCTCAGTGGAGAGCCTGAAGAACATCTGAATGCTCCTGGAATATCGAGTGACGTACCTACGAGAGGTAGAGCAGCTGATCTGGGAAAGAAAGCAGATTAAGGAACAGCTACAGGAGTTGGAACAAAGAGGGCGAATGCTTCCAGCCCTAGATATGGAAAGACAAGAGGCTTCTCTAGATACTGGCAGTAGGCGATCTGAAGCAATGAGGGTTAGAGCAGATGACACCTCTGTTAGCTCAGGGCTGAGTGACTTAAATGGGAGACCCTGTAGTGGACGAAAGGACAGACTCAGATCAACCAGTAGGCTCGACTGGACGATGGACTCATGACCGTGGGAGGCGGCCATGGAAAGAAAGGTCATGTGAACGGGCAAACGTGGAAAGTGGGTTGAGTAAAAAGGGTCTGGTGACACAGACTGAAAGACAAGGCCGACATACTGACCGCTGGGGGCAGGGGAGGTCCTAACAAAGAGATGATGTTGAATGATGCCCAAAATCAACTGAGACAGTCCCCTCGACTTGTAGGGCAAGGTGACATGGGTGCCCTGTCTGGAGGCCCTCGGTTTGGAATAAGTGTTCAACCCCACAAGTTTGAACAGAGTGGGGAGGTATGTGGTGTAGAGACCCATGCTACAGCTAGGGGGCACTGTGTATGCTCCTCAAGATATGCATGGAAGCGTGATTTGAGTGGTAAAACAGTCCCCGGGATTGTTGTAAATGCAAGGTATGTGTCGCAGAGCTTCTCTGCGCTGTAATCCAAGGTAATGTTGTTCTGGGACTTGTAGTCCCATAAGAGTTGTGTTTATTTTCTAGGGTGGCTTACAGGGTTAGCTTGTGAGCTGGGTGGGACTGGCTAACCACACATACACCGCCCATTGGTGGTTGTGAGTTTTGCAGGACCTGTGATGAGGTCATGTGCATGTGACCAGACCATGTGCTCCATACCTCAGCTGGGGGAGTGGCTATAGGTATGTAAGGAAGTGTTTAGCACATGGAGAGAGTTGGTAGTCTGTGTAGGTAGTCTGAGATTATGAAGAGTCTGTGAGTGTATTTAAATAAATACAGAAGATTGAATAAATTCTGTAAAAAGCAAATCAAGACAGCAAAGATTGAGGCAGGGAGACTCATTGCCAGAAAAAGTAAAAATAATCCCAAAATATTCTTTAACTACATAAATAGCAAGAAACTAAAAAATGATAGTGTTGGTCCCCTTAAAAATAGTCTGGGTGAAATGGTGGATGAGGATGAGGAAAAAGCCAATATGCTAAATGACTTTTTTTCAACTGTATTTACACAAGAAAATCCCATGACAGATAACATGATCAGTAGGGATGAGCGATTTTGCCCGAAATCGTATCGGAATTCCGATTTCCGATATTGGAAAAATATCGGATATCGGAATTTCCGATTTCCGATATCAATGCAAGTCAATGGGAGAAAAAAAATCGGAATTACAAAATGACCACTACAGTGCTATATAATGGATAAAATGGAGGGGAAACACCTCAGGATAATGGGGAAGGAGTATGCAGAGCAAAAAAATCGCTAGAAAAATGCACAGAGCGAAAACTGTAGCAAGAAACCTGGTCGCCATCTTCTTAACAGCGGTGTTTTTTCTTTGGGTTAGGATTAGTTGGGGTAGGGTTAGGGTTTATGGTTAGTAGGGTAAGGGTTAGGGTTAGAGCGAGCATTGTCGAAACACGTTTGGAGCAGGAGGTACCCGTGCCCTTGGGCACTCCCGAGAACCAGCTGGCGATGCTGGAACTTGGTTTACCCTTTGGGGGAGGCACCTGTGTCTGCACTTCACTGCCACGAAACAGCCAGCGTGGCTGGATCCCGCCTCTTGTGCTTCTGCCTATAGGTGTTTGGCATCTGTCGTCCTTTTTTTCCACTTTGGTCTAACGAGGTACAGCTCGCGGTACTGTTACCCAGAAACACAGCATGCTGTGAAAGTGGCAGTCATGGAAATGGGCACTAGCTGGCGGTACTAGAGCCCAGAAACACGGCATGCTGTGAAAGTGGCAGTCACCAAAATGGGCACTAGCTGGCGGTACTAGAGCCCTGAAACACGGTATGCTGTGAAAGTGGCAGTCACAGAAATGGGCACTAGCTGGTGGTACTAGAGCCAATGGAAAACAGTATGAGGTGAAAGAGTCAGTCACAGAACCAGGTGCTACCAAGTAGAGGCCAGAGCACGGGCATAACAGATTATGCTGTGTGCATAGGCACATGACAGAGCATGCATACTGCTACGAACCATGCATGTAACCTGTGTACTGTGGCCCAGGGCAGCAAAAGTCACCAGAAATCCAGTCCTGGTTCATTTTTAGGAATGTAAGCCGGTCCACAACTTCAGCGGATAGTCTGGTACGTTGGTCTGTTAGTACATTGCCAGCTGCACTAAAGACGCATTCAGAAATCACACTGGCACCAGGACAAGCCAGGACCTCCAAGGCATACTGGCTAAGCTTTGGGCCATGTATCCAACTTGGAGACCCAAAACTTGAAGTGGGCAGATCCATCCTGAAGCCCACTGACAGGGGTGAATAGGTATTGTGCCACCATGTCACGGTAACGTTGCCTCCTAGTGCGTTGCACTGTCGGTGCTGATGGTGCCCGAACTTGCGGGTTCAGAAACCGTTGGAATAGGTTGGGTATACTGAACCTGTCAGTAGCAGATGTACTGCTTCTGCTACCGGCTTCTGAACGGATTCTGCTGGGCCCAGGACGCACTTAGGTGCCTGCTAGTGCACGCGCATCACTGCTATGCGGTGGAAAAGAGTACATGAGTGAATTAACCAGTGCTTCTTGGTACTCCTGCATTTTACGCGCCCGGTTCAATGGTGTAATTAGGCTTTCAAGGCTGTCCCGGTAACGTGGATCTAAGAGGGTGGCGACCCAGTAGTCATTTGTGTGGATAATACGAGCCACGCGTGGGTCTTTTCTCAGACACTGCAGCATGAAGTCACTCATGTGCTGAAGGCTGCCAACTGGCCATGCATCGCTGTCACCAGCTGGAGGAATTTGCTCTGGCTGAACTGCATCACCCCATCCATGCTCTATCTGGTGACTACTAGTATAGCGCTGTGTACTTTCCTCCTCTAGCTCATCCTCATAGTCCTCCTCATCCTCTCGCTTGCTGTGTCCTGCCTGGACCTTTGTGAGGCACCCACAGAGCTTTTCTACCAACCAGGCCGATGAAGATTGCCTGGTTGGTGCAAGTGTCTCATCATACTCCTCCTCCTCCTGAGTAGTGTTGAGCATTCCGATACCGCAAGTATCGGGTATCGGCCGATATTCGCTGTATCGGAATTCCGATACTTAGTTCCATATTTTTCCAATATCGTATACCGGAATCGGAAGTTCCCATAATTCTTTGAGAGGCAATGTGTCACGCTGTATAGCAGATATATATATATATGTGATGACAGTAATCTATATGCTTAATGTCCAAACTCTGGAAACCCTGATGCCGCAGCTGCTACTGATCCATGACATGAGAATTTTAGTAGGCGTGAAAATGTCAGCTGTATAGCAGATATATAATATATGAAGTAATCTAATCAAAAGGGAATTACATATATGCGCTAGAATGAGATAACATGATTACGAAGAAAGTCCGTGGTCAATACGACGTTTACGTGTCCGGCTAGAGGGTGACCGGGGTCTATGCTGACCCTAAACTGGGGTCCTAACTAATCCCTCTACCTGGAGGTACTGTTAAAGGTACAGAGGTCCAGGCCACCAGCGTAAACCCTGTCTCCTATCAATCCCTGCCAACTGTAATCTAGTCCTAAGAAGGACCCTGATTACCACCAAAGGGAATGAACAGGTAACGGTTAATGAACAGAAAGACATACAAGAAAGACAAGAAATAAAGTAAATAAAGTCTTACATACAACACTCACACACAGTAGGAACACCTAAGGTCTCAGAGATAAACTATAAGCTATAAGAGTAAAAACAACTAAGGAGCTCTTAGCTTAAGTATTCTCAGAACTGATCCAGTCTGCTAGACTACATGAAGGCTTTCACCGGCATCTAACAAGCAGACTGGCAGGTATATGAAGGAATCTAATTAGAACATAATCAAAAGCAGCCGGGCGAGGCTGGACCTAGTCTTAGCAAAGAGCTAGGTAAAATTAACTCCCTCATTACCAAACACAAAGAAACAGCAACTCAGCTGTGAGAAGTCAGAGTGTGTAATCGCGACGATCCTTGTGGCGATACACCCATGACAGTACCCCCCCCTCTACGAGGGGACTCCGGACCCTCAGGGCCAGGTCTGCCCTGGTGAGTTGTGTGAAAGGTCCGAACCAATCGATCTGCATTAACATCAGACGCAGGGACCCACGTCCTCTCCACAGGACCATACCCCCTCCAATGAACCAAGTACTGAAGGGATCGGCGACTGAGACGTGAGTCAATGATTTTCGACCCATGAAATTCCACGTTATCATTGACCACCACTGAAGGCGGAGGTAGAGGTGACGGTATGACTGGTGCCACATACTTTTTAAGTAATGACTTGTGAAACACATTATGAATTTTAAACGTAGGAGGGAGGTCCAGACGAAATGCCACAGGATTAATTATGGAACTGATCCTGTACGGCCCGATGAATCTGGGACCCAACCTCCAGGAGGAAACTTTAAGTTTTATATTCCTGGTAGACAACCAAACTAGTCGTTCACCTTCAGATCTAGACCAGAAACTCTCCCCCTATCAGCCATCCGTTTGTAACGGTTCCCCGTAACCTTCAGTCTTAACCGATCTGGAACTATCAGTCTCCCTGGAAGTCCCACCGGGGCGTCCCCCTGAGCCCCCAATACCTCCCCCTCAAGCTCAGAGCATACAGCTGACACTACAACTCCCTCCTGAGGAATAGGAACCGGATCATCCGTCTTCCCGGCCCCTGGGAAAGTACGAGATAAGGCATCAGGAAGCAACTTTATTGAGCAGTCATATGCGCGATGAGGAGGTAACTCTTTACACCCCTCCTCTGAGAACATCTCCCCAAAGTCCTCCAGAAAAGGAGACAAAGTCCTAGGCACAACCGCACCGATGACCGTGCTCATGCAGTTATTCCTGCAAAATTCACCCCACTGGCTTATCTTTCCGGATTGCCAATCAATCACTGGGTTATGTTTAGCCAACCAAGGAAGTCCCAACACAATAGGAGTAGGTAGACCCTCCAACACATAACAAGACAATTGCTCTTTATGTCTTGCCCCTACTCGAAGATCTATGTTATGAACAGCTTGTACCAAGCTACCTTGACCGAGAGGTCTAGAATCAATAGAGACTATAGGGACCGGTTTGGCCAATACACTCAGTTGCATACCATGCACCTGGGCAAACCGAGCGTCCACCAGATTAGCCCCGGACCCACTATCAAGAAAAACAGAAATCCTCTCAGTTCTAGTACCAATCACCACCTCCGCAGGCACGAGAAACTGAGAGGGATTTGGGGACGAAATACACACTCCCAGGTTAACTCCTTTGCTCAAAGAGGCCCGGGATGGACACCCCCCAACAAAATGTCCCTCTCTCCCGCAAAATAAACACCTTCTAGTCTTGCGGTGCACCGCCAATTCCCTCCTACAAAAAGATGTCCCTCCCAACTGCATGGGTTCCTCAGAACAGACCAGGGGATCGTCGCGATTACACACTCTGACTTCTCACAGCTGAGTTGCTGTTTCTTTGTGTTTGGTAATGAGGGAGTTAATTTTACCTAGCTCTTTGCTAAGACTAGGTCCAGCCTCGCCCGGCTGCTTTTGATTATGTTCTAATTAGATTCCTTCATATACCTGCCAGTCTGCTTGTTAGATGCCGGTGAAAGCATTCATGTAGTCTAGCAGACTGGATCGGTTCTGAGAATATTTAAGCTAAGAGCTCCTTAGTTGTTTTTACTCTTACAGCTTATAGTTTATCTCTGAGACCTTAGGTGTTCCTACTGTGTGTGAGTGTTGTATGTAAGACTTTATTTACTTTATTTCTTGTCTTTTTTGTATGTCTTTCTGTTCATTAACCGTTACCTGTTCATTCCCTTTGGTGGTAATCAGGGTCCTTCTTAGGACTAGATTACAGTTGGCAGGGATTGATAGGAGACAGGGTTTACGCTGGTGGCCTGGACCTCTGTACCTTTAACAGTACCTCCAGGTAGAGGGATTAGTTAGGACCCCAGTTTAGGGTCAGCATAGACCCCGGTCACCCTCTAGCCGGAGACAGCGTATAACGGATTCCGTATTGACCCACTGGACATTGTCAGGTAATTCTATGTTATCATATATTTATGCGCATGTTATATAGTATGTTGCCCTTTTGATCTAGATTACTGACATCACATATATATATATATCTGCTATACAGCGTGACATTTTCAACGGCCATACTAAAGATTCCCCCCAGCTGTCATGGATCCAGTAGCCCAGCTGGCCCGGCAGTTGCAGGGGTTGTCCATGGAGTTTGCAGACATTAAGTCCAAGGTTTTGTCTCCCCCGGAGCAAACCAGATCTGAACCTAAGGTTGCTCTCCCGGACAGGTTCACTGGTGGGCGGGACAAATTTTTTACTTTCCGGGAGGCATGTAAATTGTACTTTCGGCTGCGGCCTCGGTCATCTGGGAGTGAAGAGCAGAGGGTGGGAATTGTTATCTCACTCTTACAAGGGGACCCTCAATCTTGGGCGTTCTCTATTCCTCCAGGCTCCCCAGATCTCCAGTCAGTGGATCGATTTTTTACTGCCCTGGGTCTGGTATATGATGATCCGGATCGAGTTTCCCTTGCTGAAACAAAGTTACGTAAAATACGGCAAGGAAATCGTCCAGCGGAGGAATATTCTTCTGAGTTCCGTAGATGGGCAACAGATACTCAGTGGAATGACCCAGCTCTTAGGAGCCAGTTTTGTCAAGGGTTGTCTGACAAATTAAAGGATGTGTTGGCTCAGTATGATTCTCCTCCATCACTGGAGGCTGCTATGGCCCTCGCTATTCGCATTGATAGACGAATTCGGGGAAGACGCGAGGTAACTCCGCCTCCCGTGATGACTCCACCTACTACTAAAGTCCCTTATACTGAGGTTCCCCATGTCTGTTCTGAGGAACCCATGCAGTTGGAGGGACATCTTTTTGTAGGAGGGAATCGGCGGTGCGCCGCAATACTAGAAGGTGTTTCTTTTGCGGGAGAGAGGGACATTTTGTTGGGGGGTGTCCATCCCGGCCTCTTTGAGCAAAGGAGTTAACCTGGGAGTGTGTATTTCGTCCCCAAATCCCTCTCAGTTTCTCGTGCCTGCGGAGGTGGTGATTGGTACTAGAACTGAGAGGATTTCTGTTTTTCTTGATAGTGGGTCCGGGGCTAATCTGGTGGACGCTCGGTTTGCCCAGGCGCATGGTATGCAACTGAGTGTATTGGCCAAACCGGTCCCTATAGTCTCTATTGATTCTAGACCTCTCGGTCAAGGTAGCTTGGTACAAGCTGTTCATAACATAGATCTTCGAGTAGGGGCAATACATAAAGAGCAATTGTCTTGTTATGTGTTGGAGGGTCTACCTACTCCTATTGTGTTGGGACTTCCTTGGTTGGCTAAACATAACCCAGTGATTGATTGGCAATCCAGAAAGATAAGCCAGTGGGGTGAATTTTGCAGGAATAACTGCATGAGCACGGTCATCGGTGCGGTTGTGCCTAGGACTTTGTCTCCTTTTCTGGAGGACTTTGGGGAGATGTTCTCAGAGGGGGGGTGTAAAGAGTTACCTCCTCATCGCGCATATGACTGCTCAATAAAGTTGCTTCCTGATGCCTTATCTCGTACTTTCCCAGGGGCCGGGAAGACGGATGATCCGGTTCCTATTCCTCAGGAGGGAGTTGTAGTGTCAGCTGTATGCTCTGAGCTTGAGGGGGAGGTATTGGGGGCTCAGGGGGACGCCCCTGTGGGACTTCCAGGGAGACTGATAGTTCCAGATCGGTTAAGACTGAAGGTTACGGGGAACCGTTACAAACGGATGGCTGATAGGGGGAGAGTTTCTGGTCTAGATCTGAAGGTGAACGATCTGGTTTGGTTGTCTACCAGGAATATAAAACTTAAAGTTTCCTCCTGGAGGTTGGGTCCCAGATTCATCGGGCCGTACAGGATCAGTTCCATAATTAATCCTGTGGCATTTCGTCTGGACCTCCCTCCTACGTTTAAAATTCATAATGTGTTTCACAAGTCATTACTTAAAAAGTATGTGGCACCAGTCATACCGTCACCTCTACCTCCTCCTTCAGTGGTGGTCAATGATAACGTGGAATTTCATGGGTCGAAAATCATTGACTCACGTCTCAGTCGCCGATCCCTTCAGTACTTGGTTCATTGGAGGGGGTATGGTCCTGAGGAGAGGACGTGGGTCCCTGCGTCTGATGTTAACGCAGATCGATTGGTTCGGACCTTTCACACAACTCACCCGGGCAGACCTGGCCCTGAGGGTCCGGAGTCCCCTCGTAGAGGGGGGGGTACTGTCATGGGTGTATCGCCACGAGGATCGTCGCGATTACACACTCTGACTTCTCACAGCTGAGTTGCTGTTTCTTTGTGTTTGGTAATGAGGGAGTTAATTTTACCTAGCTCTTTGCTAAGACTAGGTCCAGCCTCGCCCGGCTGCTTTTGATTATGTTCTAATTAGATTCCTTCATATACCTGCCAGTCTGCTTGTTAGATGCCGGTGAAAGCATTCATGTAGTCTAGCAGACTGGATCGGTTCTGAGAATATTTAAGCTAAGAGCTCCTTAGTTGTTTTTACTCTTACAGCTTATAGTTTATCTCTGAGACCTTAGGTGTTCCTACTGTGTGTGAGTGTTGTATGTAAGACTTTATTTACTTTATTTCTTGTCTTTTTTGTATGTCTTTCTGTTCATTAACCGTTACCTGTTCATTCCCTTTGGTGGTAATCAGGGTCCTTCTTAGGACTAGATTACAGTTGGCAGGGATTGATAGGAGACAGGGTTTACGCTGGTGGCCTGGACCTCTGTACCTTTAACAGTACCTCCAGGTAGAGGGATTAGTTAGGACCCCAGTTTAGGGTCAGCATAGACCCCGGTCACCCTCTAGCCGGAGACAGCGTATAACGGATTCCGTATTGACCCACTGGACATTGTCAGGTAATTCTATGTTATCATATATTTATGCGCATGTTATATAGTATGTTGCCCTTTTGATATAGATTACTGACATCACATATATATATATATCTGCTATACAGCGTGACACCACCGCTGTTTGTAGGCATCTGCACGTGTCACTCACTGACTCTTTTTTTTAATTTTATTTTGTGGAATTGGTGCAGCTCCATTATATTTGAAAAAAATCTAATCTATTAGTGTGACGCGCTTCCATCCGTATACAATACATTGGTTGCAAACACTATAGAAGTACAGAAAGGAGCCTTTCACAGATAGTGAACAGTTGTGTTTCAGTGTTCACTGCAGTCTGTGAGGTTTTGATTTTTTGAGTGCAGATCACACTCCAGTTAGTTCTTCAACCACTGCTGGTTGTAGTCTGCTGAGCGTGTGTCACTGCCTCATCCTTCACATTTTTCTTTAATTGGTGCTGCTCCATTATATTTGAAAAAAATCTAATCTATTAGTGTGACGCGCTTCCATCCGTATACAATACATTGGTTGCAAACACTATAGAAGTACAGAAAGGAGCCTTTCACAGATAGTGAACAGTTGTGTTACAGTGTTCACTGCAGTCTGTGAGGTTTTGATTTTTTGAGTGCAGACTACGCTCCAGTTAGTTCTTCAACCACTGCTGGTTGTAGTCTGCTGAGCGTGTGTCACTGCCTCATCCTTCACATTTTTCTCTAATTGGTGCTGCTCCATTATATTTGAAAAAAATCTAATCTATTAGTGTGACGCGCTTCCATCCGTATACAATACATTGGTTGCAAACACTATAGAAGTACACAAAGGGGCCTTTCATAGCTACTGAACAGTTGTCTGCAGTGTTCACTGTAGTCTGTGAGCTTTTCATTTTTTGAGTGCAGATTACGCTCCAGTTAGTTCTTCAACCACTGCTGGTTGTAGTCTGCTGAGCGTGTGTCACTGCCTCATCCTTCACATTTTTCTCTAATTGGTGCTGCTCCATTATATTTGAAAAAAATCTAATCTATTAGTGTGACGCGCTTCCATCCGTATACAATACATTGGTTGCAAACACTATAGAAGTACACAAAGGGGCCTTTCACAGCTACTGAACAGTTGTCTGCAGTGTTCACTGCAGTCTCTGAGGAATAACCACACTTAGGCCTTATAACTTTTCTGACTTTCTTTATCAATCTACCAAGATGAAGAAGGCAGGGAGTAAGGCACGTGGTCGAGGCCGTGGAGTTTCAGCAGGGAGAGGACGTGGGGATTCTGTGGCTGCTGCCGCACCCAGTGACACAGCATCCACCAGTTTTCCCCGTGAGCGTTCCTTTATGCGCACTTTTGTAGGAGCTCAGCGTACCCCCCTGCTGCGGGAAGAACAAATTGAAGCCGTTGTTGGTTGGATGGCAGCCAATGCATCGACTTCAATTGCTTCCACCTCCTCTCAGGACCACAGCACTGTTGAACAACCATCTGTCTCTTCACCGCCTGCCAAATTGCCCAGGCAGTCAGAGAGTTCTGAACTGGAGCCATCTGAGTCTCTGCTTCTGTTCTCAGAATCTGTTGGCTTGCAAACAGGGGCCCAGCCAAGCAGCATTCTGGAATGTGAAGAAGAGGCAGTATGCAGTGATGCGCAACAGCTGTGTCTCTCTGAATCTGAAGAGGCGGGTGAGCCAGTGCCGATGGTCAGCACACCGCAGAACGCATCTGATGATGATGAGACTCAGGTGCCAGTTTCTGTTGAGCATGGTGCTGGCCAGACCACCCAACAGCAGCAGGTGTTGGAAGAGGGTAGTGGAGATGATGAGGTCCAAGACCCAACATGGCGTGAGGAACAGGAAGGTGGTGGTAGCAGCTCTGAGGAAGAGATTGCCCCAACGGTCCAAACAGTAGGGAGAGGTAGGCTGCAGACTCGGTTGCCTGTAGCCTCCAGTTTGGCACCCGTTCGTAGCAGTTCTCTTCCAACAGCAAAAAACGGGCGCTCCCAGGACTTGCACTGCGTGGTCCTTTTTGACACACTTGCAGATGATATTTGCTATGTCAAATGCAAGCTGTGTAATCAAAAAGTAAAAAGAGGTAAAAGTGTCAGTAACCTTAATACCACAAATATGTGGAAACATGTGCGGTCAAAGCACGTGGTTGAGTTACAGACACACTGGAGATGTAGGCCAACCTACAGCAGCACCTACATCTTCAGCTCGTGTTGGAGCCTCTTCCTCCAGCTCACACAGCTGGTTCGGCTTCCTCACAGGATCGCCATGGAAGAACCTCTGTCACTGTTGTCCAGAGACCCAGTGTTATTCCACCCACAGCTGCAAGTTCCCTGTCATCCTCACACTCCCAGGCCACAAAACAGCCATCGGTAGCACAGGCATGGGATAAAAGACGGCCATACTCGGCAAACCATCCACGAGCACAGGCTCTGAATGCTGGCATTGCAAAACTCCTGTCCCTTGAAATGCTGTCATTCAGGCTGGTGGAGACTGACAGTTTCCGTAACTTAATGGCATTGGCAGTCCCACAATACAATGTGTCCAGCCGATTTTATTTCAGCAGGCAAGCCGTCCCTGGTCTGCAAAAGCATGTTGAGGGAAAAATTAAACATGCGCTACTAAACGCCGTCAGTAGCAAGGTCCACCTGACCACCGATGCATGGACCAGTACCCATGGCCAGGGACGATACCTTTCCCTCACTGCCCATTGGGTCAATGTTGTGGAGCCGGGTACAGATCTTGCGAGTGGCGCTGTACGTGTTCTGCCAACTCCAAGGATTGCAGGAATCAAGTCTGTCCACATTGACTCCTCCTCCTACTCCAGTTCCTCAGAATCATCGCTGCAGGAGCCGTCACGGTCTACCTCCACATGGACCCGTGAACGCTTACCTGATGTGACCGATATGAGCACAGCCGTGGCCAAACGTCAATAGGCAGTCCTGAAATTAATTTCCATGGGGAATCGAAGCCACACAGCGCAGGAGCTCTGGAATGCCATCAAGCAGGAGAGCGACGTGTGGTTTTTGCCAGCGAATCTCCAGCCAGGCTTGGTAGTGTGTGACAATGGCCGAAATCTGGTGGCAGCTCTGGGCCTTGGCAACCTCACTCACATACCATGTCTGGCACATGTGCTCAACTTGGTCGTGCAGAGTTTTTTGAGGGACTATCCGGATCTTGATGCACTGCTGCACAAGGTCAGCCTAGAGTGCGCTCACTTGCGACGTTCCAGCATGGCCAGATCGCGCATTGCAGCTCTGCAAGTCAGATTTTGCCTTCCTGAACATCGCATCATATGTGACGTACCCACCAGGTGGAATTCCACGTTACATATGTTGGAGCGGTTGTGTGAGCAGCAGCCAGCAGTAATGGAGTATCAGCTGCATCAGGCGCAATCAACTCGCAATTTGCGCCGTTCACACTTCACCACTACTGAGTGGGCCTCTATGAGGGACATCTGCCACGTTTTGCGTCCGTTTGATGAGTCAACGCGGATGGCGAGTGCAGATGATGCACTAGTCAGCCTGACTGTCCCCCTTATCTGCCTGCTTCAAAAAACACTGCAAGCACTAAGGGATGAGGTTTTGGAAGAGGTGGAGGATGAGGAGTCACAAATTCTATCACCTTCTGGACAGTCAGCGCAACGTGGTTCCTCACAAAGGGCTGGGCAGGGCTCACTTTGTGAGGAGGATGAGGAGGAGTCAATGGAGGAGGAAGACATCGCTCCAGAGGGAGGTACACAACGCCTAGTCAGTATGTAGAGCGAGGGTGGGGTGATGCAGAGCAGGCAGAGATGACGCCTCTTGCAGGGGACAGCGTTTCTTGGCCAGTTGGGAGTCTGCAGCACATGGTTGATTTCATGCTGCAGTGCCTGAGAAACGACCGCCGCATCGCCCACATTCTCACCACGTCTGATTATTGGGTGTACACCCTCCTAGACCCTCGCTACCGGGACAACTTACAAAGCCTCATCACACCGTTGAACTGGGAGCGTAAAATGCGGGAGTACCAAGACACACTGGTGCAATCCATAATGTTCTCCATTCCAGCCGAGAGCACTGCTGCTGCTACTGCTTTACAAAGCAGCTCTGTGCGTCGAGGCAGTGGAGACAGCTCTGCAACAAGAGGGAGCACAAGCAGCGCCTCTGCACAGGGCAAGACCAGTATGTTCCAAATGTGGCGAAGTTTTGTGGCAGCGCCACAAATGTCTACACCATCCGAGACGGCTCCAGTCAGCAGGAGGCAACGTTTCCGTAAGATGGTGACAGACTACATGTCTTTTCCTCTCAGTGTACTCCCAGATGGCTCTTCCCCATTCAAGTTTTGGGTCTCTAAGCTGGATACATGGCCAGAGCTTAGCCAGTATGCATTGGAGGTGCTGGCTTGCCCTGCTGCCAGTGTATTATCGGAGCGCGTCTTTAGTGCTGCAGGTGGTGTACTAACAGACCGCATGCGACTATTCTCCGATAATGTAGACCGGCTTACTTTTCTGAAAATGAACAAGGCATGGATCTCGCCAGAATTTGTCTGTCCGTTTTCAGATTAAATAACTGGTTCGCAACGTTATCCATGTCTCCTGTTATGTTCATCTTTCTACCACCTGAACTCTACTCCCTGGGCTACAACACTGCCAGTTGCTGCTCAGAAGTGTCGTGTCCACAGACCAATACACAAGCTATAGTGTTAGTGGGGTTCAGTAACGCCAGCTGTTCCCCTGCTGTGTGTCCGGCAAGAAGTCTCCTGTTCCCTACACATGCACAGAAAAACCCATGTCGAACATGCTCCAAATAGGGAAGAGCCGTCACCCTGATTGTTATGCTTAAAACATTAAATTGTGAAGTTTTCCAGGCCTAGAATGATAAATTTTTATGACAAATATGGACAAATAATAATTTGTCATCACAGCGCATATCTGCACATGTCTATTAGAAATGGTAACAAAAACTAAAACATAGTCTTCACTTTTTGAAATTAATGCATAAAAGTACATTTCATACTTATCAATTAATGCTTTTTAAGGAACTTTATCTGTACCTGTAAGATAATGCAGTGAATGGATGTACGAATCATAAAATCCTCATCATCATCATCACGAGTTTTATTTATGACAGACATTATAAAATACACATACTGATGCCAACTGTAACTTCACACACCATATATGAAATGGCCAGCATCTAAACCTGGTAATAATGTGCAATAATAAATTATTACATCTAGAAAGTGCATCATGCATACTGACAATAGGTAGTTTATACCTGCAAGTGCTGTTGAAACAACCACAACAGATATAAATTAATAATGGTATATAGGTATCACAGTGCATAGTTACTCATGGACAATGTCGATGTAATACTGTACCTCAATAAAGTCAGCGTCAACCATTATGCTTGTTAGTCTTGTAGATTGTTAAAGAGGGAACGGTCTTTTTTTGTTGGTCATAGGTGGAGTATTAGACAGTAAATGATTACTGCCGTCGTATTTTTGGCGTCCCTAGGTCGCAATAACGCTGCGTAACGTCACATTTTATAGAGTCATCTAATTGACACACGCTACCTACCCTACGCGTGACAGTAGGAAGGTAGTGTTGACGGATAAAGCCTTGTGCCACCAGACATGCTTTTACCCTCTTCAACACTGTACAAGCAAAAAATGCATGATTGCGCCGCAGACTTTATTGACGTACAGTATAACATCGCCATTACCCATCAGAGGCTGTCCACTGTCTGATACAGACATAGAATATACCTTTGCTATCCGTAGCCTTTGTTTCACCTACACTTGCAGGCACACACTTAAATTGTGACAATGCATTATGTTTTTTTAAATGGTTATTTTTTATCGTACATTATTGTGTCATCACATTGATGAGTCCATGCTGGACATGTCATACATGCTGCACAAAGTAACGATTTTATTAACTTAAATAATTGAAATGTCTGTGACTGTCACATCTAAATTGCAATGATGATGATGATAAGTGACTATTACAAAATCCATTGTCTTCACTATGTTATGGTTTAACATAGCGTTCCTTAAGCATTATTCATAAATACAAAAATGGACTTTTATTCTTAAATTTACAACACTATATTTTGTAACCAATTTTTTGGGTGGTGTGTTGTTCCATTTCTTGTTGGCATGTGCATATATGCGTTTATATTTGCAGTGTCTTTATTTTTATTCTTGAAGTTAGGAAACATGTGTATCTTCGTACCGTGTTAGCCAGTAGATAGAAAAATATTTAGACTTGAGAGTCCGCAGTGGTTGATACCTTTTAATGGATAACTGAAAAGATGGTAACAAATTGCAAGCTTTCGAGGCTACTCACGTCTCTTCATCAGGCAAAGACTAAAACAAAAATGAAGCATCACATATTTCTATACACAACAGGACACAGGAATAGTGCAATAGGTAAGACAAGTAAGTGACGTGTAGCAGAACTGTCATTATCACAGAGGGATGAACATAAATATTGGAACAGTTCCTAGATAAGGATAGAAAGTTTTATTGCCCTCTGATTGGGGTCTGGTTTTGTGTTTTCATGCCCCTGGAAGGGCAGAGACGCAGATTCCTTAATTGATATAGAATGACATAAATCCGTGTGATCTATTCATTCCATCACTAACAGTGTCAAAGGTCATGATGAGCTTATATTCTGAAACCTTTGTATCTTTCTCATATTTGAAGTTATATTTTAATACCAGTAATTCCATATCCATCATGCTATGACCGGGCATACAAAAGTGTTTTGCCACAGGTAAATCCATTATTTTTTCTCTTATTGTGTGGCGCTGATAATTCATCCTTGTTCTCATTTTTTGGCCGGTCTCCCCTCACTTGTCCCTCCCTCACTTGTCTTACCTATTCCTGTGTCCTGTTGTGTGTAGAAATATGTGATTCTTCATTTTTTGTTTTAGTCTTAGCCTGATGAAGAGACCTGAGTAGTCTCGAAAGCTTGGAATTTGTTACCATATTTTCAGTTAGCCATTAAACGGTATCAACCACAGAGGACTCTCAAGTATAAATATTTTTCTATTCTTGGAATTGAAATTCATCATTTTATTGTACTAGTAAAACTTCATTTATTCTTGTTTGAAGTACATACATTTGCAATGGCCACGTAACAAGGCAATAACTCAATATTTTATGCCTACACCCTCCTTGACCCTGGGCTTCAACACCGCCAGTTGCTGCTCAGAAGTGTTAGATGCACAGATGAAAACAATCGCTGATGTGTTTGTGGGGCTCAGTAACGCCTGCTGTTCCCCTGCTGTGTGTCTGGCAAAAAATTACTGCTGCTAACTACAACTTCAACTTCAAACATCTCATACTAGGCCTCTGCCTACACCCTCCTTGACCCTGGGCTTCAACACCGCCAGTTGCTGCTCAGAAGTGTTAGATGCACAGATGAAAACAATCGCTGATGTGTTTGTGGGTTCAGTAACGCCTGCTGTTCCCCTGCTGTGTGTCTGGCAAAAATTACTGCTGCTAACTACAACTTCAACTTTAAACATCTCATACTAGGCCTCTGCCTACACCCTCCTTGACCCTGGGCTTCAACAGCGCCAGTTGCTGCTCAGAAGTGTTAGATGCACAGATGAAAACAATCGCTGATGTGTTTGTGGGGTTCAGTAACGCCTGCTGTTCCCCTGCTGTGTGTCTGGCAAAAATTACTGCTGCTAACTACAACTTCAACTTCAAACATCTCATACTAGGCCTCTGCCTACACCCTTCTTGACCCTGGGCTTCAACACCGCCAGTTGCTGCTCAGAAGTGTTAGATGCACAGATGAAAACAATCGCTGATGTGTTTGTGGGGTTCAGTAACGCCTGCTGTTCCCCTGCTGTGTGTCCGGCAAAAATTACTGCTAGCTACCTAATCATGGTGAAAAAAACATGACATGTCAAAGTGTCTAGTGCTACACATAGATATGAGGCTACACCCTGATTTCTAAGCTGTAAACATTTGAAACGTCAACTTTAAAACCATAAAATGATTAGTCTTTGTCACAAATCTGTAACAAAATAATTGTGACATATTATTACAGATATGCACATGTCGAAAACAAATGCAAACACAAAAGCCTACTTATGCTATAGGATACTGATGGTCAACCTTGTCACTCCATATCTTAGACAAATCCAACTCACATCATGACTCAAATGCTGCAATGTTGGAAGTGCATAATGTGGGTTGAACTTTGACAACTGCTGCAGTGCGAAGGTTATACTTCAGTGTTCTTGCCTTTTAAATAAAAGCATACAAGTAAATATAATAATCCAATGTTGATTAAGGGACGTGATGTACACCTGTAATATTGTGCAAACAATGCATATAGGAATAGTCCTCTTCAACATTACTTATATTTGTGTCATTTTAAAAAATACATATTTAATTAGAAAGTTAACAGCCCATATCATAAAGGTCCTTCATGTAAACATGATAATCGCTAACAAAAATCATGCATTACCTTGGTAAAGTCAATAGTGCATAGTCACAATAGCAAAATATATACCTGTAAGTGGTGCTGAAAGAACGACAACTGATAGAATAGGTGAATGATATCTATTTATCAGACTGAATAGCGACACCTGTACAATGTCGATATAATACTGTACCTTAACAAAACAGCTGTGTCACACCTCACACTCGTTTTTCTTGTAGCTTGTTATGTAATAGGGCACATGCGTGTATGTTTCATCATAGGTTCATGTTTACTGAGTAAAGCAGTCATGACAACGCCTTTGTGTTGTCGGTACGCTTGCGATGATGAACGATGCGCACCGTGAATGTTAGTCTGCGTCATAAGACGTACAGACGCTCCAATACCCAACGCGTCACAGCAGGAAGCCAGTCTGTGCGTCCAAACAAAGGCGCAACCATACATGCACGTAACCTTTTATAAAGCTATATAAAAAAAAGGATGTAGTAGTAACGCACACTTTATTGAGGTACAGTATTACATCGCCATTCACCATCTGTGGCTATGCAGTCTCATCTATATATACCTTATCTATCCGTTGTCATGCTTGCAAGTCCACAGTCAGGCATAAATATCTGTTTTCACTCTGCACTATGCACTTTTAAAATTTTTTGTTTGTTAATATAAATGATTGGCACATATTATCAGTATTACATGATGGAAATTTTAGATATTTTTAAAAATTTTTTGGTGATATTACTCACCAAATGTAAAGTTTTATGAATGTCAAAGATAACTTGTAATGCTGATTATGTTTTTAAGTCAGCCATTCATTGTCTACACAATAAAAATGGTGTACATACTGTTACTTAGCCATCATTAATGGATTCTGATATGTACTTGTATGCTTTTATTTTAAACCGTATAGCAGATTATTTAACCTATTTTAATTGTGGTTTGCATTGCTTTTCAACATGTTAATGTATGCGTTTATGTTTGTAAATTATTAATTTACATATATTTTTTTAAGTAAAATCATCATCTTATGGTACTAAAGGTTATATTTCTCTTGTTTGGAGTATAGACATTTTTAATTGACACGTAACAAGGAAAATACTTGATATAGTATTTAAACATCCTCCTTGACCCTGGGCTCCAACACCGCCAGTTGTTGCTCGGAAGTGCTGCTAGCACAGTCAACACTTGCTCCTGTGTTACTGGGGTTCAGTAATGTCAGCTGTTCCCCTGCTGTGTGAACGGCAAAAAGTCCTGCTGCCTCCACCATGTTCTCTTCTCATTCCTGGGCTACAACACTGCCAGTTGTTGCTCGGAAGTGCTGTTAGCACAGTCAACACTTGCTCCTGTGTTACTGGGGTTCAGTAATGTCAGCTGTTCCCCTGCTGTGTGTACGGCAAAAAGTCCTGCTGCCTCCACCATGTTCTCTTCTCATCCCTGGGCTACAACACCGCCAGTTGTTGCTCGGAAGTGCTGTTAGCACAGTCAACACTTGCTCCTGTGTTACTGGGGTTCAGTAATGTCAGCTGTTCCCCTGCTGTGTGTACGGCAAAAAGTCCTGCTGCCTCCACCATGTTCTCTTCTCATCCCTGGGCTACAACACCGCCAGTTGTTGCTCGGAAGTGCTGTTAGCACAGTCAACACTTGCTCCTGTGTTACTGGGGTTCAGTAATGTCAGCTGTTCCCCTGCTGTGTGAACGGCAAAAAGTCCTGCTGCCTCCACCATGTTCTCTTCTCATTCCTGGGCTACAACACCGCCAGTTGTTGCTCGGAAGTGCTGTTAGCACAGTCAACACTTGCTCCTGTGTTACTGGGGTTCAGTAATGTCAGCTGTTCCCCTGCTGTGTGAACGGCAAAAAGTCCTGCTGCCTCCACCATGTTCTCTTCTCATTCCTGGGCTACAACACCGCCAGTTGTTGCTCGGAAGTGCTGTTAGCACAGTCAACACTTGCTCCTGTGTTACTGGGGTTCAGTAATGTCAGCTGTTCCCCTGCTGTGTGTACTTCAAAAAGTCCTGCTGCCTCCACCATGTTCTCTTCTCATCCCTGGGCTACAACACCGCCAGTTGTTGTTCGGAAGT
This sequence comes from Oophaga sylvatica, assembly GCA_033576555.1. Taxonomy (NCBI): domain Eukaryota; kingdom Metazoa; phylum Chordata; class Amphibia; order Anura; family Dendrobatidae; genus Oophaga; species Oophaga sylvatica. The sequence continues at coordinate 554,752,984 of JARQOD010000002.1, read as the reverse complement.
GCTGTTAGCACAGTCAACACTTGCTCCTGTGTTACTGGGGTTCAGTAATGTCAGCTGTTCCCCTGCTGTGTGAACGGCAAAAAGTCCTGCTGCCTCCACCATGTTCTCTTCTCATTCCTGGGCTACAACACCGCCAGTTGTTGCTTGGAAGTGCTGTTAGCACAGTCAACACTTGCTCCTGTGTTACTGGGGTTCAGTAATGTCAGCTGTTCCCCTGCTGTGTGTACGGCAAAAAGTCCTGCTGCCTCCACCATGTTCTCTTCTCATTCCTGGGCTACAACACCGCCAGTTGTTGCTTGGAAGTGCTGTTAGCACAGTCAACACTTGCTCCTGTGTTACTGGGGTTCAGTAATGTCAGCTGTTCCCTGCTGTGTGTACGGCAAAAAGTCCTGCTGCCTCCACCATGTTCTCTTCTCATCCCTGGGCTACAACACCGCCAGTTGTTGCTCGGAAGTGCTGTTAGCACAGTCAACACTTGCTCCTGTGTTACTGGGGTTCAGTAATGTCAGCTGTTCCCTGCTGTGTGTACGGCAAAAAGTCCTGCTGCCTCCACCATGTTCTCTTCTCATTCCTGGGCTACAACACCGCCAGTTGTTGCTCGGAAGTGCTGTTAGCACAGTCAACACTTGCTCCTGTGTTACTGGGGTTCAGTAATGTCAGCTGTTCCCCTGCTGTGTGAACGGCAAAAAGTCCTGCTGCCTCCACCATGTTCTCTTCTCATTCCTGGGCTACAACACCGCCAGTTGTTGCTCGGAAGTGCTGTTAGCACAGTCAACACTTGCTCCTGTGTTACTGGGGTTCAGTAATGTCAGCTGTTCCCCTGCTGTGTGAACGGCAAAAAGTCCTGCTGCCTCCACCATGTTCTCTTCTCATTCCTGGGCTACAACACCGCCAGTTGTTGCTCGGAAGTGCTGTTAGCACAGTCAACACTTGCTCCTGTGTTACTGGGGTTCAGTAATGTCAGCTGTTCCCCTGCTGTGTGAACGGCAAAAAGTCCTGCTGCCTCCACCATGTTCTCTTCTCATTCCTGGGCTACAACACCGCCAGTTGTTGCTCGGAAGTGCTATTAGCACAGTCAACACTTGCTCCTGTGTTACTGGGGTTCAGTAATGTCAGCTGTTCCCTGTTATGTTACGGTAGCTGAGGAGTGCAGGTAAAAAAGGAAATACACCAGAGCAGTTGGAATCTATGAGATTGCAGTACCCTGACTAACCACCGCAACTAGAGGCAGCCGTGGAGCGTTCCTACGATGGTCCTAGACGCCTCGTCACAGCCTGAGAAACTAACTACACCTAAAGATAGAAATAGGAAAGCTATCTGCCCCGGAGCAGAACCCCAAAGATAATAGAAAGCCCCCAAACATGTAATGGCGGTTAGACAAGAGGAAATACTGACACAGAAAGAAAATAGTATGAGCAAACGCTGGGGCCCAAACTATCTAATAGAAAAGGATAGGAAGGGTACTTACTGCAATCCCAGAAAACCCTGAAAAACACCAACTCCACTAATTTCAAAATCACCTGAGATCACACGACCTCTACCACCTAAATTAGTTCTCTGGTGTAACAAAAACAGCAGCCACTGAAAAAACTGCAAAAAGCAAAAGTACAAAACACAGTGGCTGGACTAAACTGAGAGGGCAAAAGCCCCCGGAGGGGACCCAGAAGGCCCCCACAGAAGTGCAGGACAAAATGCAAAAATATAGCAAAAACACAAAATAAGAAATTGTCTTATCTGATAGCAGGAGATGCAGACACGACACAGCAGGCTACAAGGGAAACTGGAAAGAAGGATTCAGACCAGAACAATTGATCACCGGCAACCTTGATGGGAAAATGATTCCCTTAAATAAGACCAATCAGTAACACCTGATTCCCAATCCTCACTAGTACCGCTTGTAACCACCAGAGGGAGCCTCTGTTCAGAACTCATCTCAAACCCATTCACAACAGTACCCCCCCTTGAGGAGGGGTCACCGAACCCTCATTTGAGCAACCAGGTCGGTCAGGATGAGTTCTATGATACGCACGGATAAGTCTCCTAGCATGGATGTCCGAAGCAAACACCCAAGAATTATCTTCCTGACCATAACCTCTCCATTTAACCAAATACTGGAGTCTTCGTCTAGAAAAAACGAGAATCCAATATTTTCTCAACCACATACTCCAGATTGCCCTCAACCAAAACAGGGTCAGGAGGCACAGCAGCAGGAACCACTGGCTCAACAAACCTCTTCAACAAGGACTTGTGGAACACGTTATGGATCTTAAATGTCCCTGGAAGAAGCAAACGAAAAGAAACAGGATTAATAATCTCCATGATCTTATAAGGTCCAATGAACCTAGGCTTAAATTTAGGAGATGCTACTCTCATAGGAATATTCTTTGAGGACAACCAGACCAAGTCCCCCACTTTAAACCGAGGACCATCAGTCCTATGCCGGTTAGCAAACCGCTGGGCCTTCTCCTGAGAGAGGGACAACCTCTCCACTACCTGGTCCCAAATCTGCTGCATACGCTCAACAACAGAGTCAACACCTGGACAGACAGAAGCCTCCGTCTGTCCTGAAGAAAATCGAGGGTGAAACCCAGAATTACAGAAAAACGGAGACATCAAAGTGGCAGAGCTAGCCCTATTATTAAGAGCAAACTCAGCCAAAGGCAAAAAAGAGACCCAGTCATCCTGATCAGCAGACACAAAGCATCTTAGATAAGTCTCCAATGTCTGGTTTGTTCTCTCAGTTTGACCATTGGTCTGAGGATGAAATGCGAGGAGAAAGACAATTGAACACCCAGTTTAGAACAAAAAGTCCTCCAAAATCTGGAAACAAACTGGACTCCTCTGTCAGACACAATGTTCTCAGGAATGCCGTGTAAACGAACCACGTGCTGAAGGAACAACGGCACCAATTCAGAGGAGGAAGGCAACTTAGGTAATGGCACAAGATGTATCATTTTGGAAAACCTATCACAAATTACCCAGATGGTGGTCATTCTCTGAGAAACAGGAAGATCGGAAATGAAATCCATAGAGATATGGGTCCATGGTCTCTTGGGCACAGGCAATGGCATCAACAAACCACTAGAGCGAGAGCAAGGCTTGGAGCGAGAGCAAGTCCCGCAGGACTGCACAAATTCCCTGACATCGCGAGACAAGGTAGGCCACCAAAAGGACCGACTAACCAAGTCTCTGGTACCAAAAATTCCGGGATGCCCAGCCAATGCGGAACAATGAATCTCAGACATCACACTCTTTTTCCATTGGTCCGGGACAAACAATTTTCCAACAGGGCAGCGCTCGGGCCTATCCTCCTGACACCCCTCCAGAGCAAGTCTCAAATTGGGCGAGATGGCGGAAAGAACTACACCCTCCTTCAAAATAACAGAGGGATCAGATAGCTCAGGAGAGTCCGCAAGGAAACTCCTCGAGAGGGCATCCGCCTTAACATTCTTAGTGCCAGGAAGAAAGGAAACCACAAAATTAAAACGTGTGAAAAACAAGGCCCACCTGGCCTGTCTAGGATTGAGTCGCTTGGCAGATTCCAGATAGACCAGATTCTTATGGTCCGTAAGGACCACCACCTGATGTTTGGCTCCCTCCAGCCAATGTCTCCACTTCAAAAGCCCACTTCATGGCCAATAACTCCCGATTACCCACGTCATAATTACGTTCAGTAGGAGAAAATTTTCGAGAGAAAAAGGCACAAGGGTTACTTTTAGAGGTCTCTGGATCTTTTTGGGACAAAACGGCACCTGCCCAATTTCAGAGGCATCAACCTCCACCTGAAATGGCAGAGAAACATCAGGCTGCCGTAGAACAGGAGCAGAAGTGAATCTCTGCTTAAGTTCCTGAAACGCAGAGACTGCCTCAGGAGGCCAATTCACCACATCAGAACCCTTTCTGGTCAAATCAGTTAATGGTTTAACAATAACAGAGAAATTACCAATAAATTTACGATAAAATTGGCAAAACCCAAAAATCTCTGAAGAGCCTTTAATGAAGTAGGTTGGACCCAATCACAGATGGCCTGAACCTTGACCGGGTCCATTTCAATAACAGATGGGGACAAAATGAATCCAGAAATGAGATCTTCTGTACGCCAAAAGACACTTTGATCCCTTCACATACAGAGCATTCTCTCTCAAAATCTGGAATACAGTTCGAACATGTTTCACATGAGAGTCCCAGTCATTAGAAAAAATCAAGATATCATCCAAATAAACAATCAGAAACTTGTCCACAAAATCCCTGAAAATGTCATTCATGAAGGACTGGAAGACGGAAGGAGCATTAGTGAGCCCAAAGGGCATCACAAGGTACTCAAAATGCCCTTCAGGGGTGTTAAATGCCGTCTTCCATTCATCCCGTGCTTAATGCGAATAAGGTTATACGCCCCCTGAGGTCAAGCTTGGTAAACCAAGTAGCGTTTTTTCACCCTGGAAAACAGGTCAGAAATCAAGGGTAACGGGTAGAGTTGAGCGATACTTTCCGATATCCTAAAGTATCGGAATCGGAATGGTATCGCGATATCACTAAAATATCGGCGATACCCGATATCGATACCGGAAGTCCCATGTAAGTCTATGGGAACAAATATCGAAATTAAAAAAAACCCATTCTTGCCTTGTTGGTTAATTGTACATGAAGGAAAACAAGAAAGAGTAATGTAGAATGTATTGGGGAAGGTTGAGGAGACATTAAAGGCATAGATGTTTAACCCAATCAAATGGAATAGCATAAATATTTTTTTTTTAAAGATGTTCGGATTGACGAAGAAATTGACAATGTTACGTTTTTTATATTTTGGCAAATATGTATATTACACAACTTCCATGCTCTTCATCTTCACCTTTTTAACTTTTCACACACTTTCTCCTTCATAATCTTCTGCAGCATCATCTTTTTCATCAAATTATTCTTCATCTTCACCTTCTTTATCTTCTTCTTAAACTTCTTGCTATTCATCTTTGTTAACATTACTCATATTCTTCTTATTAAACTATTATTCTTATTCATATTCTGCTTCATCTTCTTCATCATATTTTATTTGTGACAGAGAATCCTGTACTTGTAATCTGTCAAAGTATGAATTTTTCATCCTTCCGTTCTTGCTGTCACAAAAGATTTAAATTACAACAGTATTTGTCCGTGTTCAGTTTAGCCTGCAGCAGCAGGCATTTTCCAGGGGCACCACGAGGAGGAACGGACTCACCCCCATACACTGCTTAGTCTTCTTCTGCTTAGAATTTAGAGCATATATTTTGCTCTTCATTTTGGTCTTATACTTCATGTTCTTCTGCTTTTAGATCTTCTGCTTATTGTTCTTGTGTCTCTTGTTCCGTATCTTGTATTTGTAGCACAATCTTGTACCAGCTGATGTTACTGGGACACGGTTACTAAGCAGGAGGTTACCTGTGCTCCAAAGCACTACCAAGGACCAGCAGACGTTGCTGGAACTCGGATACCGAGATGGAGGCACCTAGGCCAAAGGCACTGCGGAGAACAGTTGACGGTACTGGAACCCGGACGGGTAGCAGAAGGTACAAGAGCCAATGCAAGTAACGAGGACCAGCTGACTGTGCTGGAACCGGAGGGGCAGCAGAAGGAAAAGAGCCAATGGCACAAACGAGGACCAGCTGACGTTACTGGGACACGGTTACTAAGCAGGAGGTACCTGTGCTCCAAAGCACTACCAAGGACCAGCAGACGTTGCTGGAACTCGGATACCAAGATGGAGGCACCTAGGCCAAAGGCACTGCGGAGAACCAGCTGACGGTACTGGAACCCGGAGGGGCAGCAGAAGGAAAAGAGCCAATGGCACAACCGAGGACCAGCTGACGTTACTGAACCCAGTAACACAGGAGCAAGTGTTGACTGTGCTAACAGCACTTCCGAGCAACAACTGGCGGTGTTGGAGCCCAGGGTCAAGGAGGATGTTTAAATACTAGATCAAGTAATTTCCTTGTTACCTGTCATTTTAAATGTCTATACTTCAAACAAGAGAAAGATAACCTTTACTACCATAAGATGATGATTTCATTTAAATAATATCTAGATAAATAAAGATTGACAAACATAAACACATACATTAACATGTTGAACAGCAATGCAAACCACAAATAAATTAGTTAAGGAATCTGCTATTACGGTTGTACATAAAAGCATACAAGTAAATATCTGAATCATTAATGATGGATAAGTAACAGTATGTAACACATTTTTATTGTATAGACAATGATGTCTGACTTCAAAACATCATCAGCATTACAAGTTATCTGTGACATTACTAAAATGTTACATTTGCTGAATAATGTCACTAAACAGTTTATACAAAATTATACAATTTCCATCATGTAATACTCATAATATGTGGCAATAATCATGTTTATTAACAAACATAACCTTTAAAAAGTGCATAGTGCATAGTGAAAATTGCTATTTATGCCTGACTGTCGACTTGCAAGCATGACAACGGATAGATAAGGTATATATAGATGAGACTGCATAGCCACAGATGGTGAATGGCGATGTAATACTGTACCTCAATAAAGTGTGCGTCACTACTACATAATTTTTTTTATATAGCTTTATAAACAGGGTACGTGGATGTATGCTTGCGCTTTGTTTTGACGCACAGACTGCCTTCCTGCTGAGACGCGTTGGGTAGTGAACAGTTGTGTGCAGTGTTCACTGTAGTCTGAGGTTTTCCTTTTTGGAGTGCAGATCACGCTCCAGTTAGTTCTTCAACACTGCTGGTTGTAGTCTGCTGAGCGTGTGTCACTGGCACATCCTTGAAATTTTTCTCTAATTGTTGCTGCTCCACTTATTACAAATAATAAAATCTATTAGTGTGACGCGCTTCCATCCGTATACAATACATTGGTTGCAAACACTATAGAAGTACACAAAGGGGCCTTTCACACCTACTGAACAGTTGTGTGCAGTGTTCACTGCAGTCTCTGCGGAATAACCACACTTAGGCCTTATAACTTTTCAGACTTTCTTTATCAATCTACCAAGATGAAGAAGGCAGGGAGTAAGGCACGTGGTCGTGGAGTTTCTTCAGGGAGGGACGTGGGGATTCTGTGGCTGCTGCGGCCCCAGTGACACAGCATCCACCAGTTTTCCCGGGCCTGTGAGCGTTCCTTTATGCGCTTTTGTAGGAGCTCGGAGTACCCCTGCTGCGGAAGAACAAATTGAAGCCGTTGTTGTTTGGATCTCAGCCAATGCATCGACTTCAATTGCTTCCACCTCCTCTCAGGACCACAGCACTGTTGGGCAACCATCTGTCTCTTCACCGCCTGGCAAATTGCCAGGCAGTCAGAGAGTTCTGTACAGGAGCCAGCTGAGTGTCTGCTTTGTTCTCAGAATCTATTGGCTTGCAAACAGGGGCCCAGCCAAGCAGCATTCTGTAATGTGAGAGAGGGAGTATGCAGTGATGCGCAACAGCTGTGTCTCTTGAATTGAGAGGCGGGTGAGACAGTGCCGATGGTCAGCACACCGCCCGAACGCATTGTGATGATGATGAGACCCAGGTGCCAGTTTCTGTTGAGCATGGTGCTGGCCAGACCACCCAACAGCAGGTGTTGGAAGAGGGTAGTGGAGATGATGAGGTCCAATACCCAACATGGCATGAAGAACAGGAAGGTGGTGGGAGCAGCTCAGAGGAATAATAATAATATTTATTTATATAGCGCCATCTATTCCGCAGCGCTTTACAGTTTAGCAGTTTCAGAACACAAGTCATAAGTAACAACGTTAATCAATACAATAATTTAAGCTAAATAAGTCGCCCCTGCTCGTGACAGCTTACAATGTACAATGAGATGGGGGAGATACAAAGTATAGGGGTTTATATACAATGGTGCATTTACAATGATGTTCCAGCCATCTTAGGGACTGAGGGATGGAGATAGTGAATGGGCTAGAGACACACACACACTTACACAGAATACATAGAATGACTTTGATTAGTGAATGTGATAGGCCGCTTGAACAAATGTGTTTTGGAGGGAGCGCCTGAAAACCATGCAAATTGGGATAGTCCTAATTTCTTGGGGTACAGCATTCCAGAGGATTGGCGTTAGAGCAGGAGAAGTCTTGGAGTCGGGAGTGGGAGGTACGTATTAGTGCAGAGGTTAGTCGAAAGTCGTTTGCAGAGCGCAGCAGTCGGTTAGGCCGATAAGATAGAAATGAGGGAGGAGATGTAGGAGGGGTGCTGCACTGTGGAGAGCTTTGTGGGTGAGAACCAGTACTTTGGTTGAAAGCTGGAGAGGCCTAGAGAAATGGTTAGTGATAGAAGGAAGATAGAGGAAGACATTGCCCCAAGGTACAAACAGGAGGGAGAGTTAGGCTGCAGACTCGGTTGCCTGTTAGCCTCCAGTTGGCACTGTTCGGAGCAGTTGTCTTCAAAAGTCAAAACGTGGCTCCCAGGACTTGCACTGCGTGGTCCTTTTTTCACACATTGCACATGATATTTGTATGTGAAATGAAGCTGTGTAATCAAAAATTAAAAAATAGCTAAAAGTGTCAGTCACTCAATACCACAAATATGTGGAAAACAGTGCGGACAAAGCACGTAGTTGAGTTACAAAGACACACTGGAGATGTAGGCCAACCTACGCAGCACCTACATCTTCAGGTTGTGTTGAAAGCCTCTTCATCGAGCTCCACCCAGATGGTTATGCTTCCTCACAGGATCGCCATGGAAGAACCTCGGCCACTGTTGTCCAGAGACAAACTGTTATTCCACACACAGCAGCAAGTTCCCTGTCATCCTCACACTCCAGGCCACAAAACAGCCAGCGGTAGCACAGGCATGGGTAAAAAAACACGGCATACTCCGCAAACCATGCACGAGCAAGGCTCTGAATGCTGGCATTGCAAAAACTCCTGTCCCTTGAAATGCTTGATTCAGGCTGGTGGAGACAGACAGTTTCCGTAACTGATATCATTGTCAATCCCACAATACAATGTGCCAAGCCGATTTCATTTCAGCAGGCAAGCCGTCCTGGTCTGCAAAAGCATGTTGAGGAAAAAATTAAACATGGCTACTAAAAGCCCTCAGTAGCAAGGTCCCTGACCACGATGCGTGGACAGTACCCATTGTTATGATCTGCTAAACAGTAAGGAAAGAAGGGAATCTGTCCCTACAATACAACTAAGCTGAATCCCTACGATGTAACGGGGAACCTGATCCTGCGACCAGACCCGCTAAAGTCCTCATCTGTGTGAACGAAGACCTATAGTTGCGAGGGGTAATCCTACAAGATCTAGGGATGGGAGGAAAAGGTGGACACCTCCTAACATAAATTGTAGCCATGGATATTAAACAGAAAATAAATACTTTGTGATCTAAATCAGCAAAACTCACAGATTAAGGCACCTAAGCACCTGGCTAGCTTAACAGTAGATAATTACAATGAAGTCAAGCAAAGCCAGAAGGGCGGAGCCAGACTAAATAGGAAAAAAAGGTCATGTGACCAGCAAACTGAAACAAAAACCTAACAAGAGGGTTCTAACACCCATGGCCAGGGACAATACCTTTCCCTCACTGGCCATTGGGTCAATGTTGTGCAGCCGGGTACTGATCTTGCGAGTGGCGCTGTACGTGTTCTGCCAACTCCAAGGATTGCAGGAATCAAGTCTGTACACATTGATTCCTCCTCTATTCCAGTTCCTCAGAATCATCGCTGCAGGAGCCGTCACGGTCTACCTCCACATGGACCCGTGAACGTTTACCTGTTGCGACCGATATGAGCACAGCGTGTCCAAATGTCAACAGGCCATCCTGAAATTAATTTCCATGGGGAATCTTAGCCACACAGCGCAGGAGCTCTGTAATGCCATAAAGCAGGAGAGCGACGTGTGTTTTTGGAAGAGAATCTACAGGCAGGCTTGGTAGTGTGTGACAATGGCCGAATCTGGTGTCAGTCTGGGCCTTGGCAACCTCAGTCACATACCATGTCTGTCATATGTGCTAACTTGGTGTGCAGAGTTTTTTGAGGGGACTATCGGATCTTGATGCACTGCTGCACAGGTCCGCCTAGAGTGCGCTCACTTGCGAGTTCCAGCATGCCAGATCGCTGATTGCAGCCTGCAACGCAGATTTCACCTTCATGAACATCGCATTATATGTGACGTACCCACCAGTGGAATTCCTCGTTACATATGTTGGAGCGGTTGTGTGAGCAGCAGCCAACAGTAATGGAGTATCAGCTGCATCAGGCGCAGTCAACTCGCAATTTGCGGCGTTCACACTTACCATACTGAGTGGGCCTCTATAATAAGAATAATAATATTATTTATTTATATAGCGCCATAATATTCCGCAGTGCTTTACAGTTTACAGTTTCAAAACCGAGTCATAAGTAACAACGTAACAATACAATAATTAAAGCAAAATCAGCCACCCTGCTGGTGAAAGCTTACAATCTACAATGAGTGTGGGAGATACAAAAGTACAGGTGTTTTATATACAATGGTGTTTTTACAATGTGGTCCAGCCATTTTAAGGAAGTGAGGGATGCATGGAGATAGTGAATGGGCTACACACAGAATTACACATAGAATGACTTTGATTAGTGAATGTGATAGGCACTGTGAACAAATGTGTTTTGAGGGAGCGCCTGAAACATCCAAATTGCGGATAGTCCTAATTTCTTGGGGTAGAGCATTCCAGGGATTGGCGCAGCGCGGGTGAAGTCTTGGAGTTGGGAGTGGGAGGTACGGATTAGTGCAGAGGTTAGTCGAAGGTCGTTTGCAGAGTGCAGCAGTCGGTTAGGCGATAAATATAAATAAGGGAGGAGATGTAGGGGGGTGCTGCGCTGTGGGAGAGCTATGTTGGTGAGAACCAGTAATTAGATTGGTCCTATAATGAATGGGCAGCCACTGCAGTGTAATGAGTGGCGAATAACTCTATGAAGGATATCTGCCACGTTTTGCGTGCGTTTGATGAGTCAACGCGGATGGCGAGTGCGATGATGCACTAGTCAGCCTGACTGTCCCCCTTATTGCCTGCTTCAAAAACACTGCAGCACTAAGGCATGAGGTTTTGGAAGAGGTGGAGGATGAGGAGTCACAAATTCCATCACCTTCTGGACAGTCAGCGCAACGTGGTTCCTCACAAAGGGTGGAGGACTTTCAAAGTACATGCTGTATCAAACAATTGAAACCTCAGAGTCGCTGTCTATTATTTTCATAACCATTACAAACTTTTAATGTATTTACAAAGCACATAATGTAATTTTTGTCTATCCTTTTGTAATGCTATTGTGTTTCCATAAATGATGTTACAGAATTATGATACAAAGTTTTTAAATTTTGAGTTTTAAATTTTTGTAAATTTATATGTATTTGAAGGACTTTGTGAGGAGGATGAGGAGGAGTCAATGGAGGAGGAAGACATCGCTCCGAGGGAGGTAGACATGCTCTAGTCAGTATGTAGACCAAGGGTGGGGTGATTGCACAGAGGCGGAGATGACGCCTCTTGAGGGGACAACGTTTCTTGGCCAGTTGGGGTCTGCAGACATGGTTGATTTCATGCTGCGTGGCTGGAACGACCGCCGCATCGAACACATTCACACCACGTTGATTATTGGGTGTACACCCTCCTAGACCCTCGCTTCCGGGACAACTTACAAAGCCTATCACACGGTTTGAACGGGAGCGGTAAATGCGGAAGTTACCAAGACACACTGGTGCAATCCATAATGTTCTCCATTCCAGCCGAGAGCACTGCTGCTGCTACTGATTTACAAAGCAGCTCTGTGCGTCGAGGCAGTGGAGACAGCTCTGCAACAGAGGGAGCACAAGCAGCGCCTCTGCACAGGGCAAGAACAGTTGTTCCAAATGTGTCGAAGTTTTGTGGCAGCGCACCAATGTCTACACCATCCGAGACGGCTCCAGTCAGAGGAGGCAACTTTCCGTAAGATGGTGACAGACTACATGTCTTGCCCTCTCAGTGTACTCCCAGATGGCTCTTCCCATTAAAAGTTTTGTGTCTCTAAAGCTGGATACATGGCCAGAGCTTAGCCAGTATTGCATTGGAGGTGCTGGCTGATCTGCTGGCAGTGTTTTATCGGAGCGCGTCTTTACTGCTGAGGTGGTGTACTAACAGACCGTTGCATGCGACTATCCTACGATAATGTAGAAGGCTTACTTTTCTGAAAATGAATAGCATGGATCTCGCCTGAATTTGCTGTCCGGTTTCAGATTAACTAACTGGTTGACAACGTTTTCCATGTCTCCTGTTATGTTCATCTTTCTACCACCTGAGCTATACTCCCTGGGCTACAACCACTGCCGTTGCTGTCAGAAGTGTGTGTCCACAGACCAATACACAAAGCTATAGTGATAGTGGGGTTCAGTAACGCCTGCTGTTCCCTGCTGGTGTCGGCAAAAATTACTGCTACCTACCACACATGTTAAAAAAAATGACATGTTAAAGTGGCTAGTGTACACATAGATATCAGGCACACCCTTATTTCTAAGCTGGTAAACAAGTGAAACGTCAAATTTAAAAACCATTCAATGATTAGTGTTGTAACAAATCTGTAACTAAATAATTGGACTATTATGGCAGATATCCACATGTCTAACAAAATGCTAACACAAAAAGCATACTTATGCTATAGGGTACTGATGGTGAACTTTCATCCATAACTTTGACCAATCCAATCACATCATGCCTCAAATGCTGCAATGTTGGAAGTGCATAATGTGGTTGAACTTTGACAACAGCTGCAGTGCGAAGGTTATCCTTCTGTGTTCTTGGTTTTAATAAAAGCATACAAGTAAATATAATAATACATTGTTGATTAAGGGCAGATGTAACTTTAAATTGTGAACAATGGTTGTTGGACTATTCCTCTTAACATTATTATATTTGTGTCATTTGAAAAAATACATATTTTAGTTAAAAATTAAAAACCCATGTTCAGTAGCTGGAAAGGGCCCGTTTGTGTACTTAAATTGTTTGAACCAATGTTTGTATACGGATGGAAGCGGTCACCAATAGATTAGATTTATTTTAAAGGAATGTAGCGAACCAATTGGGATAATGAAAAGGATGAGCCACTGAGACACGTCAGCAGGTACAAGCAGCAGTGCTTGAACAGTAACTGGAGGTGATCTGCACTCAAAAAGTAAAAAACCAGACTGAAGTGAACATGAAAACAAAATGTCCAAACGTGAAAAGTCCTTTCTGTACTTCTTAGTGTTGAACCAATGTATTGTATCGGATGAAGCGCGTCACCTAATGATTAGATTTATTTTAAATGGAATGTAGCAGACCAATTGGGATAAATGAAAAGGATGAGCAGAGAACGTCGCAGAGTCAAGCAGCAGTGCTTGAACATGTAACTGGGGCGTGATCTGCACTCAAAAAGTAAAAAACACAGACTGAATGAAATGAAACAAACGTCCACAATCTGTGAAAAGCTCCTTTCTGTACTTTATATGTTTGCAACCAATGTATTGTATACGGATGGAAGGGTACAAATAGATTTGATTTATTTTAAAAGGGAAATGTGCGAACATTTTGGAAAAATGAAAAAGGTGGAGCCACTGAGAACACGCCGAGGTTAAGCAGCAGGCTTGAAATGTAATGGGGTGATCTGCACTCAAAAAAGTAAAAAAAAAGATGAAAGTGAACCTGAAACACAACTGCCACAATCTGTGAAAAGCTCTTTCTGTACTTCTATAGTGTTTGCAACCAATGTATTGTATAAGGATGGAAGCCCCACACTAATAGTTTGATTTTTTTTTCTAATTTAATGGAGCTGCACCAATTCCACAAAATAAAAAAAAAAAAAAAAAAAAAAAGAGTAGGACACGTGCAGATGCCTACAAACAGCGGTGGTGCAGGAAATGAGGTCACCTGCAATGTACACACACACCTTGCACAGAGCGTTAAAACAACCTGGCAAATGAAGCTTTACACAGCGGTTGGTAAAATGCCTGCCTCAAGCACAGTAGTACACAAAAT
>JARQOD010000002.1:554704738-554738897 GCA_033576555.1 Oophaga sylvatica | reverse complement strand
GATTGTGGTCCTCCAGAGAAATTGGTTCCTTGGTTAGTACAAAATTATGGAGGACCACACACGCTTTCACTACATCATCAACAGTCTCGGTCTTCAAGTTAATTGCAGTCAAAATGACACGCCATTTTGCTGTCATAATGCCAAAGGCACACTCCACCATCCGTCTGGCTCTTGTGAGGCGGTAGTTAAATATCCGCTGTCATGGAAATATATATGTATTCCATATATTCAAAGTATATTCACATATATGTATTCACAGTTCACAGTTAGATAGATCTCACTTGCTAAAAAAACCTTGTGCTCACATATTTCTAGGCCAGATATAATCAGTCGTTTTAAAGAAATCTGGCCTCCATAAACCTTCGTAAAGGAACAAATGCATGAAGTACAAAATGTCCTATTAGATATCTGTTGTTTACATTATAGTTATGCAAGGCAACTAGGTCACAAGAATATAAAACATAATTTCTGCAACTTCAGCTCTTTTAATCATAATTATCATATTTACACTAGAACAGCCAATAATCTAGCAGCTTTTAATTGTATGTTTAATTGACTAACCAGCCCCTTTTTGTAAACGTATAAAACCTTGAATGAATAATAAATGTATGTCTTTGACGAACTGTTATACTGACACTTTCGTGTGGACAGTCCTCATTTCGTTCTGAGCGCTCAAAATGACATTATATAGAGATTTGGACATGGCAAGCAGCAAACACAGGATATTTTTATCCTAATTAAATTTCCATATCAGTTTGGCGCCTGCACGCGGGCATTGGACGAAACGCACGAGGACTCGGCCGACCGGAGAGACGGGGGTTGGCCCTGGCCTTGGCACACGGACGGAGACTGCAGCTCCATCAGTAAGGTAAGAAAACTTTGTCATCTTACCTGAATGTTCCCTGTGCCTAGTCCTAGCCTACACTTCCAGCCGGTCGGACGTGGTCATCACCGCATTCCCAGGTTGTGTAAAAAGTCCATACCCTTATCCAAAAGCCCTGGGATATAAGCCGAGTTGGTTGCTGCTGTGCTGTATATGTTTCATTTTTATGTGAACCGGGAGAAAGTTGGAACGGTGACTGTGTTTTTGCTTGCTGATCTCGGGGGCTGTATAGCAAAAGACAATTGCTGCATAAGTTCCAGCAGTAAACTTTCACGCACCGGGAGGCCATCCCAGTCAAATCAGACGTGAAGGGCGGGAGCTTTGTTTTGGATAAGTCCACGCAGATATTCTTCACACATGGAGGGAGGTTATCCCAAAAAAAAAATCCAGTTGTGGAAGCGAGGCTTTGTTCGGTTAAGTTTCTGCAGTAAACTTTCACGCACTGGGAGGCCATCCCAGTCAAATCAGACGTGAAGGGCAGAAGCTTTGTTTTGGATAAGTTCTCACAATAATTGTCCACGCACCGGGAGGCCATCCCAGTCAAATCAGACGTGGATAGTGAGAATTTTGATGAAGGCTATTGCAGATTACTGTGACCGACGCACCGGCCAGGGCTACGGTACAGAGCGATAGAACCTTGAGCTTCGCCGCGCTCAGTGCAATTGGTGAGTTATCAGTTACCAGAGCAGCTTGTATGTGTCACAGATCATCAAAAGAGGGATTCGTATTCTCCCGGGTGTCTGTCTCATTGTCTGTATCAGGTACTGTCGCTTTAAATCACATCTCCGTGCGCTCTGTCAGTAACTCATTCAGAGCAGTGTGCTGGCTGCAGCAGCGAGAAAACCCCTTTGACCCCCCCTCCTCTGCTAATCACGTTATCAGACATTCTGTTTCTTGGCTTTGATTTTTTTTTCTTTTAAGCTAGTTTTTTGGCTACAGGTTTTAATGTGAAAATTCTCAGGCATTCAGACTGAACTATATTCATTTTTTGCTATTCTGAGAATAATAATTTTTTTTTTTTTTTTTTGTTACGTGATTTCAGTGCCAATAGAGACAGCAAGCAGAGATATAAGGAAGGGAGGGAGGAAGCAGCCAGCTGACATTCCAGAGATTTTTAATTAGCTGTTTTAGTAACAAGGGTTGTTTTTCAGAGTTTTATGATTAATACAGTTTTTCTTTTCTCCCCTTTTTGGTGAATTTATTTATTTATTTTTTATTTTTTTTTTTTTGTTTACTTTTTCTAGAGTTTTTTTTTTACTAAATCTAACTTTGTTTTTAAAATTTTTCTTTTAAGTACATTTTTAAATGATTTTGGAGAGATTTTTTCTCTAAGCAATTTATTTTAGAGCTTTATTTCTCCAGCCATTTTTTTTTTCTACAAGCTTGCCTTAGAACAAGGTCACATAGATAAGGAGAATTACAGGCTGTGGGAGAGAGCAGACACAAACTACGCAGTGGTCTGAGCAGCCCCTCCCGTCGGGCATTCGGCGAGGAAATTTTTTTTTTTTTTTTTTTTTAAAAAAATGGGGAACAAGATGGGCAAGCAGGAGAGTCTTATGCTCCCTGGAGAGAAAACTGCCCCCCAGCTGGTAGCTGAACAAGAAGGAGTAAAGTATGTAAAAAATTACAGACAGCTCATGAAAGTGTGTGAAATCCATAAGAAGGGCAGACTCCAAGCTGCGGAATGGCAGGGTGTATTGAAAAATAGAAAAGGGAAGCTAGTAGATTCAAAATTGCTGACTGATGCAAATGCATGGTACAAAGTGGCAGTAAACTTGCATCGTTTAGGAAGTCCAGAAAGATATGTGAACAAGCCAGGATATGATTTTTATGTGTACAAGATAGAGAAAGATGCTAAGCCATCACCACCCCCATATGGTGAAGGGAAATATTGGACATGTTCAGTCTGTTCTCAACAGAATCCATGGTACAGGGACACTTGTGCAACATGCGGTGCCTCCCACCTCTCCCTACTGGGAGATGGCATCATAGCTCCAGCCATGCCCTCCCCAGGCTGCACGAAGCGGGGAAGATCTTTCTCCTCCTTCCTCCTCCTCTCAGGCACACCTCCCCTTCTTTTCCTTTTTTTCCTGCTTCGTTACCAACTGGGTCAACGCCCAATCCAAGCAATGTGGTGTCCCTGTATTCAGTGTCTCCAGCACAGGGCACCTTGTCTATCCCAAGCACAGTACAAACATTGCCAGTCATTATATCAGGAGAAGAAATGCAGATCTCCCTACACTAAACGCTACATGTAGCCCCCAGACACAACAGTCCACTGCTAGGGCTTCACAGGGAGTGGTATAGCTACAGGGCTGCTAGCATGGAACCATGACACTGATCCACCGCAGCCTCAGCAAGGAAGTGGGAAATCCCCATGCAGCAAGACAACTTTAAAGCCCAAATCTCACCCAGTGTATGCACCAAGTACACCATGTCACTTCTTATCTGATGAAGATGAAGATGCAACGTCACACATGCTGCCCAATACTAGGGAAGAAAACACACAAGCACCAATAGAGCAGGGACAGGTAGAGGCACCATCCTATGAGCCCTTCATCCCAAGCCAGGTGATCAGTATGCTGCCAGACCCAGGGATACATCCCATGCTATTTTGCCAAAAAATGCAGCAGATCCAGCAAACGTATACAGCAGCCTGGATTGATCTCTGGACCGAAATGGAAATAAAAGCAGGTGATGCATTCTGGTCAATTATGAGAGAACACTTCAAGCTTCCAACAGAGTTAGATGCCTGGGAGACAGGACCAAAGCTAATTGAGCAACTCAGAGAATGGGCCAAAAGCAGACTGACAGGACAAACTCTCAGCCTACATGTCACGAGTCAAGACAAGACAGAGCTGTGGAGAAGTTCCATGACAGAGTAATGCAAGTGTTTCAAGATTTGGGCCTCATTACCCATGATCAGACACACAGACGGATGTTGGCACAGGCTTTTGTGCATGGACTGAGAGAACCAATCAGGAAACCACTGGTAGCAGCCAGGCCTGAGTACACGTCAATAGCCATGGACACCCTGCTCACAGTAGCAAAAAGGATTGAGTCCCGCCGGGACAGAAGGAATGTCAAGTGTTACAACTGTGGCAAGCTTGGCCATTACCGGAACCGCTGCAGAGAACCCCTACGACCCACCACTTTGTCTAGAGAAGCAAGCCAAGGAAGAAACACAGAAAGCAGTGAAGAACCCCGTCCATAGGACAAGAGCACACCAAGTCCACAAGGAACCCCACCAGTGGGACCAATATCCTGAGAGTGGATGGCGTAGTCATATCTTTTCTTGTGGAACTCCGCAACCTCACCTACCTATCAGAATCTTCTGCTTCCTGCATGGGAATTGATGGTCAAGTCAGATATTTCCAGATTATGAAGCCCCTGAGCGTGTGGACTCAGCCAGAACACTCCATCATGTCCCAGTTTGTTGTGTAAAAAACCTGCACCCTCAACCTATTGGGAGTGGACCTACTGCAGAAGCTGAAAGCAACCAGAGTGTTCCAGGAAGATGGGACCATGACACTTTCTTCACCCCTGACCCAAGAAGAAACAGGAACCTCAAACAACCACACTGCAGACCTATCACAGGAGGTGCTGGATATAGTACCAGAAAAGCCACTCCATCACCCAGGGTCAAGATGTCTCTGACCAACTGAAGGTCTAAGTGAACTCGCTTAAGAAGACGGCCTGAGAACTTTGGCATTGGCCAGGATATTCAACTCAAGAAGGACTCTACTCGCTTCATGGAATGGCAACACCTCATCCAGCTCTAACGCCAGAGGTTCATCTTTTGCAAGCACCAGGAGGTGCCCCTTGCAATCAACCAGTTCACCCAGGCCCTAGACCGGAAAAAGGCCACTCAGCTCTTCAAACTTGTGCACAAATACTGACCTGAGACCGAGCTGGAGAAAAAGAAACTACTGATGGCCCGTGCTGAAAGAAAGCAGCCGTTTAAGGAGACGTCCCAACAAGAAGACCCCCTGTGACCAGAACAGGTGCTAACACAGTAACTGTCTTGGTGGAGAACAAGAAAGCCAGCTGGTCGTCATCTCTCATGATGTAGATCCTAGTAGACGGCTTGTTTTCCCGCCAGCTCTGCACCAGCAGATGGGAGTCCCCTGCCGCATACTGAAGGACAAGGCCAAACTGGGCTGCCTCGCCCATCGGAATCAATCCCAGCTTTCCACAGTGAAGAAAAAGATTGTAAACCCCACTGAGTTCAGAATGGTGCAAGGCCTGGAGGCCGCGAAAGAGGCTACGGTATTTGAAACCCCAACAGTGCTGAACCATCACACTCTGCTCTCAAGAGTCCCAGTCACCGCAACGGTATTCACGGTGATCAACCTGGCCAGTACCTTCTTCAGTGTTTCCCCTCCACCTGGAGGCCTGCTTTCACGCACCAGTGCAGTGCATATGGACAATGTTGCCTCAAGGTGCTCAAAACAAGCCCTTTAAGTTTCACCAAGACAATGTCCTCCATCCTCATCAACTGGATTGCAGAATATGCAAGAGTCACTCTTCTACAACACGTGGATGACTTCCTCTTTTGTGTGGTTGACATCGACACCTGCACAGTCTATTCCTTGTCTCTCCTACTCTACCTGGAAGAACAGCAACGCAAGGTCTGGAAGAACAAAGTCCAGTGATGCCAGAAGCAAGTTACATCCCTGGGACACTGTATTGCCCACAAGACGAAACACATGTCAAAAGACTGGAAGACCACTGTGGAGAAGATGGCTCCCCCAACAACTCCAAGAATGCTACAGGCCTTCCCTGGTCTAGTGTCGTATTGCAGAACCTGGATCCCTGATGCCTCAGTCCTAATGCAGCCTCTGTGCGCTTGCATCAACGCAACCCCGCTCCTTCTATCAGACGCAGCCTTCAACCCATTCAGGAGATTGGAAGAACTCCACAGTCTCAGCGCCAATACCAGGCCTACCTGACTATGAAAAGTCTTTCCGTCTACCTGATGGAAGAAAGAAGGTCATGCTACTGGAGTCCTGGCACGGATTCACGGGGGAAAACAGAGACTTTTAGGCTGCCTCTCAGCCCGCTTGGATCCAGTTGCAAGAAGAGCACCCTCCTGCCTGATGGCAGTATCTGCAGCACACACCCTCCTGGACAAGGTTGCTGACATCACTCTTGGACAGCCACTGGAAACTCTCACTCCACATGACATCTTGGCAATCTTCAATCAAGCTCAACCAACAGTAATCTCCCCACCGCCAGGCATCTTTGTGGCGCCTCTATTGCCTTTGTCTCATAATGTCACCGTCTCCAGACCTACAGTCCTCAGCCCGGCCACTCTACTCCCACTCCCAAGGGGGGATACTTGGATGGCTCCAGAAGAAGTTTCAACACAGGAAGTGCAGTGACCAGCAATCAAGAAATCCTGTGGTCCAGAAGTCTGTCACCTAGCCTGTCAGCCCAGGAAGCAGAATTGATAGCGCTGACGAAGGCCTGCCAGATGGCAGAAGGCAAGACTGCAAACATCTACACGGACTACAGGTACTCGCATGGCATAGCACACGACTTTAGACCCATCTGGGCTACAAGGGACTTCATCACAGCAAACGGGACAACCGTGAAGCATCATGGAGCTTTCAGGGACCTACTGGGTATACTCCAACTTCCAAAATGGTGGCAATTTGAAAAATCAAAGTGCATGGAAAACTGAGAACAGAAGAGGCGTGAGGCAATAACATGGCGGACATGGCAGCCAAAGAAGCAGCCAAAGGAAGACAACATGGAGAAGTGGGAGAGGTCGTAGAGCCGGACGGCTACTACATGACGACTGAAGACAAGAAACCTGACAAAGAAACGTCCTGGAATCTGCTCAAGAAGTTACAAGACCAAGCTCCAAAAGGAGAAGAAGAGCTGAATGCGAAAAAAGCAACATGTGAAGAAAGAAGGCTATCAATAATAGACTTCAAACTCTGCCTACCACAAAGTATGCACCCTATGGTGGTCCAATGGGTACATGGACCCACATCCACATATCAAAGACACAGATGAATGATCTGATTGGTGCTTACTGTTTCGCTTCAGGGATCTCCACCCTAACAGCCAAATTCACCAGCAGCTGTCTGACCTGCGGCAAATGCAAGCCTGGACGTATTGAAGAAAGACCCCCTCACCTCATCTGGAAAGACCACTCTACCAGCTTCAAAGGATCCAGATAGACCACATCCAGATATCGCCAAGTGAAGGATTCAAATACGCCATTGTGGTCAAAAGAAGTATTTTCAAGATGAACAGAAGCCTTCCAAGTCAGCAAAGACTACTGCAACGAAGCTACTTTCGGAAAATAGTGTGCAGATACGGGGTTCCAGAAATGATAGAAATTGATCAGGGACTCGCATTCACAGCAAATCTGACACACAAGACCCGATTAGCAGTAGGGTCAGATTTAGGCCTACACACTTCTTACCACCCCCAGAGCAGCGGGAAGGTAGAAAGACTGAACGAAACACTTAAGAATAGAATGCTGAAAAATTGCCCAAGAGACACGCAAACCATGGCATGACACACTCCTAATTGCACTGTTTAGCGTAAGGCACACTCCCAGAGACCCAGAAAAAGCTGTTTCGTGCCTGCATCTTCTGCTAACAGATAAGACATTTTCTTCTTTTAGTTTTTTGGTGCCTGCATTTTGTCCTGCACTTCTGTGGGGGTCTGCCAGGTCCCCTTCGGGGGGCTTATGCTCCTCTCAGTTTAGTTCAGCCACTGTTTGTTCATTTGCCTTTTCCAGTTTTTTCAGTGGTTTCTGTTTAGTTTTTGTTACACCAGAGAACTAATTTAGGTGGTAGAGGTCGTGTGATCTCAGGTGTTTTTGTAATTAGTAGAGTTGGTACTTTTCAGGGTTTTTTGGGGTTGCAGTAAGTGCTTTTCCTATCCTCTTCTATCTAGACAGATTGGGCCCCAGCGTTTGCTCATTCTATTTTCTGTCTGTGTCTGTATTTCCTCTTGTCTAACCGCCATTACATGTTTGGGGGCTTCCTATGTTCTTTGGGGATCTGCTCCGGGGCAGATAGCTTTCCTTTTCCTATCTTTAGGTGTAGTTAGCTTCTCATACTGTGACGAGGCGTCTAGGACCAACGTAGGAACGCTCCACGGCTGCCTTTAGTTGTGGTGGTTAGTCAGGGTACTGCAATCCCATAGATTCCAACCTCTCTGGTGTATTGCTTTTTTTTTGCCTGCTCTCCTCAGCTACCAAATCATAACACTTATGTAATTGAATTGGTCAAAAACTAATGTCCATTCTCGAGTTTTTCTCCTCACTGCCAGATTTGATGATCCTGTCCAAGAGCCCCAGATGACATCAACCTCTGTGTAACTAGAGGGAAAGCCTGTTTGAATCCACGTATCGCATTGCAAGGAAGCTCCCGTACCAGGAGAGACACCTAAGCCATGAAGGATGTCGTGGATGCTCTGACTGACCAGACAGATGACCAGATGACCTACCTGATGAGTTCAAGGCCAGAGACCAAGTTAAAGCAGGATTTGAGTCACTATTGCCACTAGTAACTATAAACAAAAATGTTGATTGGATAAATTACATCTATTATAACCAGCAGAGATTTGTTAACTTCACCATAGATGCTGTAAAAGGTTTGGCAGCACAGTTAGGCCCCACTTCCATTATGGCATTCCAGAATAGAATGGCTTTGGATATGATTCTAGCTGAGAAAGGAGGTGTTTACAAAATGATCAAAGACACCTGTTGCACCTACATCCCAGACAACACTGGCCCAAATGGTAAAGTCACAATGGCAATACAGAAACTTACTGAGTTATCAGAGGAACTGAAACAGAACTCAGGTGTCACTGACCCATGGGATCGATACTTTGGGTGGATGAGTGGGTGGCAGAAAATGTTGGCACAGGTTGGGACAGCCATTATGGGGGTTCTCATTTTTGCATTAATTACTGGCTGCTGTGTTATTCCTTGTATCCGCAGGAAAATGGAAAAAACTGTTCAGGAGACAACCAATTTGATGCCACTCACCATCTTGGACCTCGCACCAGTCCGGATGGAACTGCCTGGCTTGACCAGATCTCCGAACTACCTCCAGACTGAGAATACACATCCTTGATGAAACATCATATCAACTATGAGATTATGATTGCAAACACATAAACCCCCGACAGGGACAGTCCTCCTGACCGCCCATTTGCGAAAAGTCTGTATTCGGTGGGGGAGACATGCACTAGGGGTGTCTCAACTCACCGGCAGCATAAAAGAGTTGCAGCGCTTTGGGCCAGGAGCAGGTTTTTTAGGGCAAGTGGTATCTAAGGGGGGACTGTCATGGAAATATATATGTATTCCATATATTCAAAGTATGTTCACATATATGTATTCACAGTTCACAGTTAGATAGATCTCACTTGCTAAAAAACCTTGTGCTCACATATTTCTAGGCCAGATATAATCAGTCGTTTTAAAGAAATCTGGCCTCCATAAGACCTTCGTAAAGGAACAAATGCATGAAGTACAAAATGTCCTATTAGATATCTGTTGTTTACATTATAGTTATGCAAGGCAACTAGGTCACAAGAATATAAAACAATAATTCTGCAACTTCAGCTCTTTTAATCATAATTATCATATTTACACTAGAACAGCCAATAATCTAGCAGCTTTTAATTGTATGTTAATTGACTAACCAGCCCCTTTTTGTAAACGTATAAAACCTTGAATGAATAATAAATGTATGTCTTTGACGAACTGTTATACTGACACTGTCGTGTGGACAGTCCTCATTTCGTTCTGAGCGCTCAAAAAGACATTATATAGAGATTTGGACATGGCAAGCAGCAAACACAGGATATTTTTATCCTAATTAAATTTCCATATCACCGCTTTGTATGTGTCAATTCTCTGCTGGCATACGGCTTCAATAGGTGTTGGGACAGCTGGAATGCCTCATCACCTACACACACGAATGGCATCGGTGGGCCTGAGGTTTGAGGCAGTGGCCTAGGGGGGGAAATTAAAACTGTTTCCATACAATTTACGTCCCATAGCAGATAGTTTAAACACTTGGGAGTCATTAGACCGTCCATAAGACCCAATGTCCACCGCGATAAACTTGTAGTGCGCATCTGCAATAGCCATCAGGACGATAGAGAAATATTTTTTATAGTTAAAAAATTCAGATCCAGTTCCTTTTGGCTTTTGAATGCGGATGTGCTTTCCATCAACGGCCCCCAGGCAATTGGGGAACTGGCAGATGAGTAGAAACTGGTCCGCTATTTGAAGCCATCGCTCTGTTGTTGGCTCTGGAATAAATTCTTCAAACAAAGTATCCCACAGAGCACAACAAGTATACTTTATTATGCCGGATAGTGTTGAGATTCCCATCCGATACTGAAAATGTAGCGATGCCAGCGTCTCACCAGTTGCAAGAAATCTGAAAACAAATTAGAAAATACAAATTATTTTAGAAACGCAGCATTACATACCAGAACTCAGCTACGACTATTGGAGATACCAAACATAATCACATCTATGACAAAGACTGTTTTATAACTAAACTTGGGGATACTCATGTGGTTTCCTAGTTGGCCTGTGATGTTCAATTAATGATAAAATTACAAGTGCGCTCAAGCAAACAGATCCAATACATATAGCTTACCTTATAGTCACCATGAGACGCTCCGCCGGTGTCCGATTTTTTAATTTTGTCTCCAACACGCTCCAGCAAATCATCAAAGTTTTCTTTATTCATCCGCAGATAGGCAAAGAACTTATCTGGATTTTGTCGCAGCTCCATGTTTAGTGTGGAATAGACACCACGAGTTAATCTCTGTGCCGTAATGGGGTGGATCCACATACGGCGGCGTCTTCGCAGGCGCTGACGCCTAATGCGCTGCTCCTCAAACTTTCGCTCCTTCTCCAGAACGATAAACCTCAATCGATTCATCTCCGCAGTAAAATCAACAAGATTCCTGAAGATATTGCCGATAATGACATCCATGTTCGCCAATCACTTGCTACTTGCTCTTCTCTCAAAACTGCACTTGCTCCTCTACAACCTGTCAAAGATGGGATGTAGGAGCAGTGTATATATAGGATTACAGTAGCCAATCATGTTTGGAACCCCAAAAAGGGTGGTCTTAAAAAACCGGATCCGGCGCATACGGCGTCAACGGACGCCAAACCAGATACACCGGATGAGACGGATGCGTTTTTTTGCCGCATTCGTGAACCGGATGCGGCGAAAAACCGGATGCGGCGCATACGGTTTTCATACAAAATACCGGATGCGGCGCTGCGGCTAAATGCCGAGGGCGCCATTTAGGCGCCCGCCGGATGTGTGAAAGAGGCCTTAAAGGGATCCCCGGTATGGAAGTTAGGACCGTTCCACTCAGCTCTGTGGTTCTGATCCCAGGGTCTCTTAAAGGGATCATTAATATGGAAGTTAGGGCAATTCCACTAAGCGCTCTGGTTCTGACCCCAGGCCCCTCTTAAAGGGATCCCCAATACGGAAGTGAAGGCAAATCTAATCTTCGCTTTGGTACTGACCCCAGGCCTCTCTTAAAGGGATCTCCGGTATGGAAGTTAGGGCAAATCCCTCAGCGCTCTGATTCTGACCCCAGGCCTCTCTTAAAGGGATCATTGGTATGGAAGTCAGGGCAAATCCATCCAGCGCTTTGGTTCTGACGCCAGGCCTCTCTTAAAGGGATCCCCAGTATGGAAGTTAGGACCGTTCCATTCAGCGCTGTGGTTCTGACCCCAGGGCCTCTTAAAGGGATCATTGGTATGGAAGTTAGGGCAATTCCACTCAGTTCTCTGGTTCTGACCCCAGGCCCCTCTTAAAGGGATCCCTGGTATGGAAGTGAGTGCAAATCCAATCTGTGCTTTGGTACTGACCCCAGGCCTCTCTTAAAGGGATCTCCGGTATGAAAGTTAGGGTCATTCCACTCAGCGCTCTGGTTCAGACCCCAGGCTGACGGGATAATGTGGGATATTAGGGGTAGTAGTCTGGCGGCTGTGACGGGATGATGTGGGATATTAGTGGTAGTTGTCCGGTGGCTATGGCTGACGGGATGATGTGGGATATTAGGGGCAGTAGTCCGGTGGCTTTGACAGGATGATGTGGGATATTAGTAGTCCAGTGGCTCTGGCTGACGGGATGATGTGGGATATTAGGGGTAGTAGTCCGGTGGCTCTGGCTGATGGGATTGTGTGGCATATTATAGTGAATGTGGCTATGCAGAGTGGGTGGAGCTATACACTCAGCTTTATATATATAGATATAATCATTATAATTTTTTATAACTAACCGTAGTTAGTTACTATGCCCGGGCAGCACCGGGCTCTTCAGCTAGTTAATATATAAATTTAAATTGAGGATAATGTCACATTTGCATGTAGTTGAAAAGTGGGGCCCTGGAGTTGGTTACTGGTGGGCCCTTGGCACCCCTGTCTGATACTGCTTGCGATACAGTATAATGAATGAGTGACATTCCATTCTATAACTTTTCAGAATACATTTCTATTTTTAGCATTTTTATAATAATTCTTCAGCTTTAAGCCTTTCTACTTCTCAATGTCACTTGTCGATCAATTTTTCCATCAAAGATTAAATTCATTTAGAACTTGAAAAAGTAAATGATGCACAATAAGCACAATCTATATGCTCTGTACAGAAAGTACGTATAGTGTTCACAAAGTGTTCATGCTATATGACCTGCAGAGCAAAATATATAAATATGTTCTTCACATCTATGTAAAGACAGGCAATAGCAATGTGAAGCTTGTGTGGAGATCAACATGACACTTTTTTTTCACAAACGTAAAGTTAAATGAAAAAGTTTAAAATTGGAACTATACTTTCAGTCAACTTTTCATAAATCAATAATACAGACTAACTGTCACGCTGTCTAGCAGATGTATAAATATATAATGTCAGTAATCTAGCAAGTGGGACAACATTCTATATAACATATAAATAGATAACATTAACATGTATATATAGCATAGTATTACCTGACATAATATCCTGTGGGTCAATACTGAATCCTTTTCACGCTGTCTCTGGCTAGAGGTGGACCGGGGTCTATGCTGACCCTAAACTGGGGTCCTGACTAGTCCCTCTACCTGGAGGTACTGTTAATGGTACAGAGGTCCAGGCCACCAGCGTAAACCCTGTCTCCTATAAATCCCTGACCACTGTAATCTAGTCCTTAGAAGGACCCTGATTACCACCATAGGGAATGGACAGGTAAAGGTTAACAAACAGTATAGACAAACGAGACAGACAGGGATAAAGTAAATACTGTCTTTCATACAACATATAAACACAGAG
Organism: Oophaga sylvatica; assembly: GCA_033576555.1. Classification (NCBI taxonomy): domain Eukaryota; kingdom Metazoa; phylum Chordata; class Amphibia; order Anura; family Dendrobatidae; genus Oophaga; species Oophaga sylvatica. The sequence continues at coordinate 554,725,691 of JARQOD010000002.1, read as the reverse complement.
GGAATACCAAAGTAAAGATAAACTATAAGCAAGGAGAGGAGAAACAACATAGGAACTCTTAGCTTAAGTCTTCTCAGAACCGATCCTAACTGCAGTCTGTATGAATGCTTTCACCGGCATCTAACCAGCAGACTGGCAGCTATATAAAGGAAACTAATTAGAACATAATCAAAAGCAGCCGGGCGAGGCTGGACCTAGTCTTAGCCAAGAGCTAGGTAAAATTAACTCCCTCACCACCAAACACAAAGTAACAGCAACTCAGCTGCAAGAAGTCAGAATGTGTAATCGCGACGATCCTCGTGGCGATGCACCCATGACAGTACCCCCCCTTCTACGAGGGGCCTCCGGACCCTCAGGGCCAGGTCTGCCCGGGTAAGTTGTGTGGAAGGTCCGAACCAATCGATCTGCGTTAACCTCCGACGCAGGGACCCACGTCCTCTCCTCAGGACCATATCCCTTCCAATGAACCAAATACTGAAGGGACCGGCGATTCAGACGTGAGTCAATGATCTTCAACACTTGAAATTCTAAGTTACCATTGACCACCACTGGAGGAGGAGGTAGAAGTGACGGTATAACTGGCGCCACGTACCTCTTAAGCAACGATTTGTGGAATACATTATGGATTTTAAACGTAGGAGGGAGGTCCAGACGAAATGCCACAGGATTAATTATAGAACTGATCCTGTATGGAGCGATGAACCTGGGACCCAGTTTCCAGGAGGGAACTTTGCGTTTTATATTCCTGGTAGACAACCACACCAGATCGTTCACACCTAGGTCCGGACCAGACACTCTCCTCCTATCAGACCTCCGCTTGAAACAGTTCCCCCTAGCACTCAGACCATTCAGCACTCCTTCCTGAAGGATAGGAACCGGGTCATCCGTCTTTCCAGCCCCTGGGAAACTACGAGATAAGGCATCAGGAAGCAATTTTATTGAGCAGTCATACGTGCGATGAGGAGGTAACTTTTGATACCCCTCCTCTGAGAACATCTCCCCAAAGTCCTCCAGAAAAGGAGGCAAAGTCCTAGGCACGACCGCACCGATGACCGTTTTCATGCAGTTATTCTTGCAAAATTCACCCCACTGGCTTATCTTTCTGGATTGCCAATCAATCACTGGGTTATGTTTAGCCAACCAGGGAAATCCCAACACAATAGGAGTAGGAAGACCCTCCAACACATAACAAGACAACTGTTCTTTATGTATTGCCCCTACTCGAAGGTCTATGTTATGAACAGCTTGTACAAAGCTACCTTGACCGAGAGGTCTGGCGTCAATAGAAAGTATAGGGATCGGTTTGGCCAATACACTCAGTTGCATACCTTGCACCTGGGCAAACCGAGCGTCCACCATATTAGCCCCAGACCCACTATCAAGAAGAACAGAAATCCTCTCAACTCTCGCACCAACCATCACCTCCGCAGGCACGAGAAATTGAGACGGACCTGGGGACGAAATACCTACTCCCAGGTTGTCATCCACTACACAACCTGGGATTAACGGTTTTTCGGTGACTTTTTTGCTCAATGAGGCACGGAAGGGACACCCCCCAACAAAATGTCCCTCTCTTCCGCAGAAGAAACACCTTCTTGTCTTGCGGCGCACCGCTGATTCCCTCCTACTGATATGGAAATTTAAATTAGGATAAAAATATCCTGTGTTTGCTGCTTGCCATGTCCAAATCTCTATATAATGTCTTTTTGAGCGCTCAGAACGAAATGAGGACTGTCCACACGAAAGTGTCAGTATAACAGTTCGTCAAAGACATACATTTATTATTCATTCAAGGTTTTATACGTTTACAAAAAGGGGCTGGTTAGTCAATTAACATACAATTAAAAGCTGCTAGATTATTGGCTGTTCTAGTGTAAATATGATAATTATGATAATCATGATTAAAAGAGCTGAAGTTGCAGAATTATTGTTTATATTCTTGTAACCTAGTTGCCTTGCATAACTATAATGTAAACAACAGATATCTAATAGGACATTTTGTACTTCATGCATTTGTTCCTTTACGAAGGTCTTATGGAGGCCAGATTTCTTTAAAACGACTGATTATATCTGGCCTAGAAATATGTGAGCACAAGGTTTTTTAGCAAGTGAGATCTATCTAACTGTGAACTGTGAATACATATATGTGAATATACTTTGAATATATGGAATACATATATATTTCCATGACAGTCCCCCCTTAGATACCACTTGCCCTAAAAACCTGCTCCTGGCCCAAAGCGCTGCAACTCTTTTATGCTGCCGGTGAGTTGAGACACCCCTAGTACATGCCTCCCCCACCGAATACAGACTTTTCGCAAATGGGCGGTCAGGAGGACTGTCCCTGTCGGGGGTTTATGTGTTTGCAATCATAGTCTCCTTATTTGATAGGATGTTTCATCAAGGATGTGTATTCTCAGTCTGGAGGTAGTTCGGAGATCTGGTCAAGCCAGGCAGTTCCATCCGGACTGGTGCGAGGTCCAAGATGGTGAGTGGCATCAAATTGGTTGTCTCCTGAACAGTTTTTTCCATTATCCTGCGGATACAAGGAATTACACAGCAACCAGTAATTAATGCAAAAATGAGAACCCCCATAATGGCTGTCCCAACCTGTGCCAACATTTTCTGCCACCCACTCATCCACCCAAAGTATCGATCCCATGGGTCAGTGACACCTGAGTTCTGTTTCAGTTCCTCTGATAACTCAGTAAGTTTCTGTATTGCCATTGTGACTTTACCATTTGGGCCAGTGTTGTCTGGGATGTAGGTGCAACAGGTGTCTTTGATCATTTTGTAAACACCTCCTTTCTCAGCTAGAATCATATCCAAAGCCATTCTATTCTGGAATGCCATAATGGAAGTGGGGCCTAACTGTGCTGCCAAACCTTTTACAGCATCTATGGTGAAGTTAACAAATCTCTGCTGGTTATAATAGATGTAATTTATCCAATCAACATTTTTGTTTATAGTTACTAGTGGCAATAGTGACTCAAATCCTGCTTTAACTTGGTCTCTGGCCTTGAACTCATCAGGTAGGTCATCTGGTCATCTGTCTGGTCAGTCAGAGCATCCACGACATCCTTCATGGCTTAGGTGTCTCTCCTGGTATGGGAGCTTCCTTGCAATGCGATACGTGGATTCAAACAGGCTTTCCCTCTAGTTACACAGAGGTTGATGTCATCTGGGGCTCTTGGACAGGATCATCAAATCTGGCAGTGAAAAGAAAAACTCGAGAATGGACATTAGTTTTTGACCAATTCAATTACATAAGTGTTATGATTTGGTAGCTGAGGAGAGCAGGCAAAAAAAAAAAAGCAATACACCAGAGAGGTTGGAATCTATGGGATTGCAGTACCCTGACTAACCACCACAACTAAAGGCAGCCGTGGAGCGTTCCTACGTTGGTCCTAGACGCCTCGTCACAGCCTGAGAAGCTAACTACACCTAAAGATAGAAAAAGGAAAGCTATCTGCCCCGGAGCAGATCCCCAAAGAACATAGGAAGCCCCCAAACATGTAATGGCGGTTAGACAAGAGGAAATACAGACACAGACAGAAAATAGTATGAGCAAACGTTGGGGCCCAAACTTGTTATGTTACGGTAGCTGAGGAGTGCAGGTAAAAAAGGAAATACACCAGAGCAGTTGGAATCTATGAGATTGCAGTACCCTGACTAACCACCACAAATAGAGGCAGCCGTGGAGCGTTCCTACGTTGGTCCTAGACGCCTCGTCACAGCCTGAGAAACTAACTACACCTAAAGATAGAAATAGGAAAGCTATCTGCCCCGGAGCAGAACCCCAAAGATAATAGAAAGCCCCCAAACATGTAATGGCGGTTAGACAAGAGGAAATACTGACACAGAAAGAAAATAGTATGAGCAAACGCTGGGGCCCAAACTATCTAAATAGAAAAGGATAGGAAGGGTACTTACTGCAATCTCAGAAAACCCTGAAAAACACCAACTCTACTAATTTCAAAATCACCTGAGATCACACGACCTCTACCACCTAAATTAGTTCTCTGGTGTAACAAAAACAAAACAGCAGCCACTGAAAAAACTGGAAAAAGCAAAAGTACAAACACAGTGGCTGGACTAAACTGAGAGGGCAAAAGCCCCCGGAGGGGACCCTGAAGGCCCCCACAGAAGTGCAGGACAAAATGCAAAAATATAGCAAAAACACAAAATAAGAAATTGTCTTATCTGATAGCAGGAGATGCAGACACGACACAGCAGGCTACAAGGGAAACTGGAAAAAGGATTCAGACCAGAACAATTGATCACCGGCAACCCTGATGGGAAAATGACTCCCTTATATAAGACCAATCAGTAACACCTGATTCCCAGTCCTCACAATCCTCACTAGTACCGCTTGTAACCACCAGAGGAGCCTCTGCTCAGAACTCATCTCAAACCCATTCACAACAGTACCCCCCCCTTGAGGAGGGGTCACCGAACCCTCATTTGAGCAACCAGGTCGGTCAGGATGAGTTCTATGATACGCACGATAAGTCTCCTAGCATGGATGTCCGAAGCAAACACCCAAGAATTGTCTTCCTGACCATAACCTCTCCATTTAACCAAATACTGGAGTCTTCGTCTAGAAAAACGAGAATCCAATATTTTCTCAACCACATACTCCAGATTGCCCTCAACCAAAACAGGGTCAGGAGGCACAGCAGCAGGAACCACTGGCTCAACAAACCTCTTCAACAAGGACTTGTGGAACACGTTATGGATCTTAAATGTCCCTGGAAGAAGCAAACGAAAAGAAACAGGATTAATAATCTCCATGATCTTATAAGGTCCAATGAACCTAGGCTTAAATTTAGGAGATGCTACTCTCATAGGAATATTCTTTGAGGACAACCAGACCAAGTCCCCCACTTTAAACCGAGGACCATCAGTCCTATGCCGGTTAGCAAACCGCTGGGCCTTCTCCTGAGAGAGGGACAACCTCTCCACTACCTGGTCCCAAATCTGCTGCATACGCTCAACAACAGAGTCAACACCTGGACAGACAGAAGCCTCCGTCTGTCCTGAAGAAAATCGAGGGTGAAACCCAGAATTACAGAAAAACGGAGACATCAAAGTGGCAGAGCTAGCCCTATTATTAAGAGCAAACTCAGCCAAAGGCAAAAAAGAGACCCAGTCATCCTGATCAGCAGACACAAAGCATCTTAGATAAGTCTCCAATGTCTGGTTTGTTCTCTCAGTTTGACCATTGGTCTGAGGATGAAATGCCGAGGAGAAAGACAATTGAACACCCAGTTTAGAACAAAAAGTCCTCCAAAATCTGGAAACAAACTGGACTCCTCTGTCAGACACAATGTTCTCAGGAATGCCGTGTAAACGAACCACGTGCTGAAGGAACAACGGCACCAATTCAGAGGAGGAAGGCAACTTAGGTAATGGCACAAGATGTATCATTTTGGAAAACCTATCACAAATTACCCAGATGGTGGTCATTCTCTGAGAAACAGGAAGATCGGAAATGAAATCCATAGAGATATGGGTCCATGGTCTCTTGGGCACAGGCAATGGCATCAACAAACCACTAGAGCGAGAGCAAGGCTTGGAGCGAGAGCAAGTCCCGCAGGACTGCACAAATTCCCTGACATCGCGAGACAAGGTAGGCCACCAAAAGGACCGACTAACCAAGTCTCTGGTACCAAAAATTCCGGGATGCCCAGCCAATGCGGAACAATGAATCTCAGACATCACACTCTTTTCCATTGGTCCGGGACAAACAATTTTCCAACAGGGCAGCGCTCGGGCCTATCCTCCTGACACCCCTCCAGAGCAAGTCTCAAATTGGGCGAGATGGCGAAAGAACTACACCCTCCTTCAAAATAACAGAGGATCAGATAGCTCAGGAGAGTCCGCAAGGAAACTCCTCGAGAGGGCATCCGCCTTAACATTCTTAGTGCCAGGAAGAAAGGAAACCACAAAATTAAAACGTGTGAAAAACAAGGCCCACCTGGCCTGTCTAGGATTGAGTCGCTTGGCAGATTCCAGATAGACCAGATTCTTATGGTCCGTAAGGACCACCACCTGATGTTTGGCTCCCTCCAGCCAATGTCTCCACTCTTCAAAAGCCCACTTCATGGCCAATAACTCCCGATTACCCACGTCATAATTACGTTCAGTAGGAGAAAATTTTCGAGAGAAAAAGGCACAAGGGTTACTTTTAGAGGTCTCTGGATCTTTTTGGGACAAAACGGCACCTGCCCCAATTTCAGAGGCATCAACCTCCACCTGAAATGGCAGAGAAACATCAGGCTGCCGTAGAACAGGAGCAGAAGTGAATCTCTGCTTAAGTTCCTGAAAGCAGAGACTGCCTCAGGAGGCCAATTCACCACATCAGAACCCTTTCTGGTCAAATCAGTTAATGGTTTAACAATAACCGAGAAATTACCAATAAATTTACGATAAAAATTGGCAAAACCCAAAAATCTCTGAAGAGCCTTTAATGAAGTAGGTTGGACCCAATCACAGATGGCCTGAACCTTGACCGGGTCCATTTCAATAACAGATGGGGACAAAATGAATCCCAGAAATGAGATCTCTGTACGCCAAAAAGACACTTTGATCCCTTCACATACAGAGCATTCTCTCTCAAAATCTGGAATACAGTTCGAACATGTTTCACATGAGAGTCCCAGTCATTAGAAAAAATCAAGATATCATCCAAATAAACAATCAGAAACTTGTCCACAAAATCCCTGAAAATGTCATTCATGAAGGACTGGAAGACGGAAGGAGCATTAGTGAGCCCAAAGGGCATCACAAGGTACTCAAAATGCCCTTCAGGGGTGTTAAATGCCGTCTTCCATTCATCCCCGTGCTTAATGCGAATAAGGTTATACGCCCCCTGAGGTCAAGCTTGGTAAACCAAGTAGCGTTTTTCACCCTGGAAAACAGGTCAGAAATCAAGGGTAACGGGTATTGATATTTCACAGTAATATTGTTCAAGAGACGATAATCAATACACGGCCTTAATGAACCATCTTTTTTGGCCACAAAGAAAAAACCGGCACCTAAGGGTGAAGAGGATGGTCTGATATGACCCTTCTCTAATGATTCCTTGATATAAGACCGCATAGCGTCATGTTCAGGTACAGACAAGTTAAAAAGGCGACCTTTAGGGAATTTACTACCTGGCACTAATTCAATAGCGCAGTCATAGCTCCTATGGGGAGGTAAGGATGCAGATTTACTTTCGCTAAACACATCAGAAAAATCAAACAAAAAGTCAGGAACATCCTCAGCCTGGGGGGAGGCAGAAAAAACAGGAGTGTTGGTATTAACACATTGGCAGCCCCAACTGGTTACAGACACAGATTTCCAATCCAAAACAGGATTATGAGACTGTAACCAAGGGAAACCCAGCACTATAATGTCATGCAGATTATATAGAACCAAAAATTTGCAGCACTCCTGGTGATCAGGTTCAACCCTCATTATCACCTGAGTAGAAAACTGGGGTTTATTCTCAGCCAAAGGGGTAGAATCGATCCCCAGTAAAGGAATAGACTTCTGTAGGGTATCAAGGGAAACCCACAACGTTTAGCAAAATCATAATCCATCAGGTTAATAGCTGCTCCAGAATCAACGAAAGCCTGAGCAGAAAATGAGGACAGAGAGCATATCAGAGTGACAGTTAATAAAAACTTAGTCTGAACACTACCCAAGACAACTGAGCGTGCAAAATGTCTTCCCCGCTTAGGGCAGACTGAAATAGCATGAGAGGCATCACCACAGTAGAAACATAACCCATTGCGCTTTCGAAACTCATGACGCTGTGCCCCAGACACCACTCTATCACACTGCATGGGCTCAGCAGCTGGCTCACAAGGCAACACCACTCCACGCATACTTCTCCGCTCACGCAAACGTCTGTCAATTTGAATCGCTAATGACATAGAATCATTGAGACCAGAGGGGACAGGGAATCCCACCATAACATCCTTTACATTATCCGACAGACCCTTCCGGAAAAGGGCCGCCAAAGCGTCGTCATTCCACTTGGTCAGGACTGCCCACCTACGGAATCTCTGACAGTATAACTCAGCGTCATCAAGCCCCTGATTTAATGCCAACAAGGCTTTTTCAGCTTGATCAGTGACATTAGGCTCATCGTACAATAACCCCAAAGCCTGAAAAAATGCATCAACATCACTCAAAACAGGATCCCCAGGTATCAGGGAAAAAGCCCAATCCTGAGGATCGCCGCGCAGGAGAGAGATGATAATTTGAACCTGCTGCGCTGCGTTTCCTGAGGACTTAGATTTTAAGGCAAAAAACAATTTACAATTATTTTTGAAATTCTGAAACTTAGCTCGATCCCCTAAAAACAAATCTGGCATGGGATCCTAGGTTCCACAACAGGCAACCTAGCAAGATATGCAGCAATACTCTGAACCTCAGTGGCAAGCTGATCCACACGGCCAGACAACTGTGCAAACTCCATTGGGAGAAAAGATCCTCCCCAGCACCCAGAGATACAGAGGGAAAAAAAAAAAAAAAAATGCAACAAACAGAAAAATATCTCTGACAACTTTTCTTCCTTCAAAATATTTTTTCCCTTCTGTGAGTACCATACTATTTTTATGGCCGGTGATACTGTTATGTTACGGTAGCTGAGGAGTGCAGGTAAAAAAGGAAATACACCAGAGCAGTTGGAATCTATGAGATTGCAGTACCCTACTAACCACCACAATAGAGGCAGCCGTGGAGCGTTCCTACGTTGGTCCTAGACGCCTCGTCACAGCCTGAGAAACTAACTACACCTAAAGATAGAAATAGGAAAGCTATCTGCCCCGGAGCAGAACCCCAAAGATAATAGAAAGCCCCCAAACATGTAATGGCGGTTAGACAAGAGGAAATACTGACACAGAAAGAAAATAGTATGAGCAAACGCTGGGGCCCAAACTATCTAAATAGAAAAGGATAGGAAGGGTACTTACTGCAATCTCAGAAAACCCTGAAAAACACCAACTCTACTAATTTCAAAATCACCTGAGATCACACGACCTCTACCACCTAAATTAGTTCTCTGGTGTAACAAAAACAAAACAGCAGCCACTGAAAAAAACTGGAAAAAGCAAAAGTACAAAACACAGTGGCTGGACTAAACTGAGAGGGCAAAAGCCCCCGGAGGGGACCCTGAAGGCCCCCACAGAAGTGCAGGACAAAATGCAAAAATATAGCAAAAACACAAAATAAGAAAATTTTCTTATCTGATAGCAGGAGATGCAGACACGACACAGCAGGCTACAAGGGAAACTGGAAAAAGGATTCAGACCAGAACAATTGATCACCGGCAACCCTGATGGGAAAATGACTCCCTTATATAAGACCAATCAGTAACACCTGATTCCCAGTCCTCACAATCCTCACTAGTACCGCTTGTAACCACCAGAGGAAGCCTCTGCTCAGAACTCATCTCAAACCCATTCACAACACAAACTGTCTAGATAGAAGAGGATAGGAAAGGCACTTACTGCAACCCCAAAAAACCCTGAAAAGTACCAACTCTACTAATTACCAAAAACACCTGAGGTCACACGACCTCTAAACACCTAAATTAGTTCTCTGGTGTAACAAAAAACTAAACAGCAACCACTGAAAAAACTGGAAAAGGCAAATGAACAAACAGTGGCTGAACTAAATGAGAGGAGCATAAGCCCCCCTGAAGGGGACCGGCAGACCCCCAACAGAAGTGCAGGACAAAATTCAGGCACCAAAAACTAAAAGAAGAAAATGTCTTATCTGTTAGCAGAAGATGCAGGCACGAAACAGCTTTTCTGGGTCTCTGGGAGTGTGCCTTATGCTAAACAGTGCAATAGGGAGTGTGTCATGCCATGGTTTGCGTGTCTCTTGGGCAATTTTTCAGCATTCTATTCTTAAGTGTTTCGTTCAGTTTTTTCTACCTTCCTGCTGCTCTGGGTGGTAAGGAGTGTGTAGGCCTAAATCTGACCCTACTGCTAATCGGGTCTTGTGTGTCAGATTTGCTGTGAATGCGAGTCCCTGATCACTTTCTATCATTTCTGGAACCCCGTATCTGCACACTATTTTCCGAAAGTAGCTTCGTTGCAGTAGTCTTTGCTGACTTGGAAGGCTTCTGTTCATCTTGAAAATTCTTCTTTTGACCACAATGGCGTATTTGAATCCTTCACTTGGCGATATCTGGATGTGGTCTATCTGGATCCTTTGAAGCTGGTAGAGTGGTCTTTCCAGATAAGGTGAGGGGGTCTTTCTTCCATACGTCCAGGCTTGCATTTGCCGCAGGTCAGACAGCTGCTGGTGAATTTGGCTGTTAGGGTGGAGATCCCTGAAGCGAAACAGTAAGCACCAATCAGATCATTCATCTGTGTCTTTGATATGTGGATGTGGGTCCATGTACCCATTGGACCACCATAGGGTGCATACTTTGTGGTAGGCAGAGTTTGAAGTCTATTATTGATAGCCTTCCTTCTTCACGTGTTGCTTTTTTCGCATTCAGCTCTTTTCCTTTTGGAGCTTGGTCTTGTAACTTCTTGAGCAGATTCCCAGGACGTCTTTTTGTCAGGTTTCTTGTCTTCAGTCGTCATGTAGTAGCCGTCCGGCTCTACGACCTCTCCCACTTCTCCATGTTGTCTTCCTTTGGCTGCTTCTTTGGCTGCCATGTCCGCCATGTTATTGCCTCATGCCTCTTCTGTTTTCAGTTTTCCATGCACTTTGATTTTTCAAATTGCCACCATTTTGGAAGTTGGAGTATACCCAGTAGGTCCCTGAAGGCTCCATGATGCTTCACGGTTGTCCCGTTTGCTGTGATGAAGTCCCTTGTAGCCCAGATGGGTCTAAAGTCGTGTGCTATGCCATGCGAGTACCTGTAGTCCGTGTAGATGTTTGCAGTCTTGCCTTCTGCCATCTGGCAGGCCTTCGTCAGCACTATCAATTCTGCTTCCTGGGCTGACAGGCTAGGTGACAGACTTCTGGACCACAGGATTTCTTGATTGCTGGTCACTGCACTTCCTGTGTTGAAACTTCTTCTGGAGCCATCCAAGTATCCCCCCTTGGGAGTGGGAGTAGAGTGGCCGGGCTGAGGACTGTAGGTCTGGAGACGGTGACATTATGAGACAAAGGCAATAGAGGCGCCACAAAGATGCCTGGCGGTGGAGAGATTACTGTTGGTTGAGCTTGATTGAAGATTGCCAAGATGTCATGTGGAGTGAGAGTTTCCAGTGGCTGTCCAAGAGTGATTTCAGCAACCTTGTCCAGGAGGGTGTGTGCTGCAGATACTGCCATCAGGCAGGAGGGTGCTCTTCTTGCAACTGGATCCAAGCGGGCTGAGAGGCAGCCTAAAAGTCTCTGTTTTCCCCCGTGAATCCGTGCCAGGACTCCAGTAGCATGACCTTCTTTCTTCCATCAGGTAGACGGAAAGACTTTTCATAGTCAGGTAGGCCTGGTATTGGCGCTGAGACTGTGGAGTTCTTCCAATCTCCTGAATGGGTTGAAGGCTGCGTCTGATAGAAGGAGGGGGTTGCGTTGATGCAAGCGCACAGAGGCTGCATTAGGACTGAGGCATCAGGGATCCAGGTTCTGCAATACGACACTAGACCAGGGAAGGCCTGCAGCATTCTTGGAGTTGTTGGGGAGCCATCTTCTCCACAGTGGTCTTCCAGTCTTTTGACATGTGTTTCGTCTGTGGGCAATACAGTGTCCCAGGGATGTAACTTGCTTCTGGCATCACTGGACTTTGTTCTTCCAGACCTTGCGTTGCTGTTCTTCCAGGTAGAGTAGGAGAGAAAGGAATAGACTGTGCAGGTGTCGATGTCAACCACACAAAAGAGAAAGTCATCCACGTGTTGTAGAAGAGTGACTCTTGCATATTCTGCAATCCAGTTGACGAAGGATGGAGGACATTGTCTTGGTGAAACTTGAAGGGCTTGTTTTGAGCACCTTGAGGCAACATTGTCCATATGCACTGCACTGGTGCGTGAAAGCAGGCCTCCAGGTGGAGGGGAAACACTGAAGAAGGTACTGGCCAGGTTGATCACCGTGAATACCGTTGCGGTGACTGGGACTCTTGAGAGCAGAGTGTGATGGTTCAGCACTGTTGGGGTTTCAAATACCGTAGCCTCTTTCGCGGCCTCCAGGCCTTGCACCATTCTGAACTCAGTGGGGTTTACAGTCTTTTTCTTCACTGTGGAAAGCTGGGATTGATTCCGATGGGCGAGGCAGCCCAGTTTGGCCTTGTCCTTCAGTATGCGGCAGGGGACTCCCATCTGCTGGTGCAGAGCTGGCGGGAAAACAAGCCGTCTACTAGGATCCACATCATGAGAGATGACGACCAGCTGGCTTTCTTGTTCTCCACCAAGACAGTCACTGTGTTAGCACCTGTTCTGGTCACAGGGGTCTTCTTGTTGGGACGTCTCCTTAAACGGCTGCTTTTTTTTTCTCAGCACGGGCCATCAGTAGTTTCTTTTTCTCCAGCTTGGTCTCAGGTCAGTATTTGTGCACAAGTTTGAAGAGCTGAGTGGCCTTTTTCCGGTCTAGGGCCTGGGTGAACTGGTTGATTGCAGGGGCACCTCCTGGTGCTTGCAAAAGATGAACCTCTGGCGTTAGAGCTGGATGAGGTGTTGCCATTCCATGAAGCGAGTAGAGTCCTTCTTGAGTTGAATATCCTGGCCAATGTCAAAGTTCTCAGGCCGTCTTCTTAGGCGAGCTCACTTAGACCTTCAGTTGGTCAGAGACATCTTGACCCTGGGTGATGGAGTGGTTTTTTCTGGTACTATGTCCAGCACCTCCTGTGATAGGTCTGCAGTGTGGTTGTTTGAGGTTCCTGTTTCTTCTTGGTCAGGGGTGAAGAAGTGTCATGGTCCCATCTTCCTGGAACACTCTGGTCGCTTTCAGCTTCTGCAGTAGGTCCACTCCCAATAGGTTGAGGGTGCAGGTTTTTTACACAACAAACTGGGACATGATGGAGTGTTCTGGCTGAGTCCACACGCTCAGGGGCTTCATAATCTGGAAATATCTGACTTGACCATCAATTCCCATGCAAGAAGCAGAAGATTCTGATAGGTAGGTGAGGTTGCGGAGTTCCACAAGAAAAGATCTGACTACGCCATCCACTCTCAGGATATTGGTCCCACTGGTGGGGTTCCTGTGGACTTGGTGTGCTCTTGTCCTATGCACGGGGTTCTTCACTGCTTTCTTTGTTTTCTCCTTGGCTTGCTTCTCTAGACAAGTGGTGGGTCGTAGGGTTCTCTGCAGCGTTCCGGTAATGGCCAAGCTTGCCACAGTTGTAACACTTGACATTCCTTCTGTTCCGGCGGGACTCAATCCTTTTTGCTACTGTGAGCAGGGTATCCATTGCTATTGACGTGTACTCAGGCCTGGCTGCTACCAGTGGTTTCCTGATTGATTCTCTCAGTCCATGCACAAAAGCCTGTGCCAACATCCGTCTGTGTGTCTGATCATGGGTAATGAGGCCCAAATCTTGAAACACTTGCATTACTCTGTCATGGAACTTCTCCACAGACTCTGTCTTGTCTTGACTCGTGACATGTAGGCTGAGAGTTTGTCCTGTCAGTCTGCTTTTGGCCCATTCTCTGAGTTGCTCAATTAGCTTAGGTCCTGTCTCCCAGGCATATGCATCTAACTCTGCTGGATGCTTGAAGTGTTCTCTCATAATTGGCCAGAATGCATCACCTGCTTTTATTTCCATTACGGTCCAGAGATCAGTCCAGGCTGCTGCATACGTTCGCTGGATCTGCTGCATTTTTTTCAAAATAGCATGGGGTGTATCCCTGGGTCTGGCAGCATACTGATCACCTGGCTTGGGATGAAGGGCTCATAGGATGGTGCCTCTACCTGTCCCTGCTCTATTGGTGCTTGTGTGTTTTCTTCCCTAGTATTGGGCAGCATGTGTGACGTTGCATCTTCATCTTCATCAGATAAGAAGTGACATGGTGTACTTGGTGCATACACTGGGTGAGATTTGGGCTTTAAAGTTGTCTTGCTGCATGGGGATTTCCCACTTCCTTGCTGAGGCTGGATCAGTGTCATGGTTCCATGCTAGCAGCCCTACTTGCACTGAGGTTCCTCATTTGTCTCTGTAGCTATACCACCCCCCTGTGAAGCCCTAAGCTGTGGACTGTTGTGTCTGGGGGCTACATGTAGCGTTTTGTGTAGGGAGATTTGCACTTTCTTCTCCTGATATAATGACTGGCAATGTTTGTACTGTGCTTGGGATAGACAAGGTGCCCTGTGCTGGAGACACTGAATACAGGGACACCACATTGCTTGGATTGGGCGTTGAACCCAGTTGATGACGAAGTAGAAAAAAGAGGAAGAGAAGGGAGGTGTGAGGGAGGAGCGAGAGAAAGAGGAGGGGAGGGAGAGAAGAGTGAAAGGGGGAAAAGAGAGAAAGATGGAGGAGAGAGAGAGAGAAAGATGGAGGGGGAGAAGTAGAAGAAGATGAAGAAGAAGATTTGAGAGTTGGAGAGGAAGAGATAGAAGAAGAGGAAGATGAAGAAAATGGATGTGTCAGAGATGTGATGGAGGGAAAAGAAGGAATGAGAGGGATGGCAGCGAGGAAAGAGGAGAAAAGTCTGAAGAAGAAAGAGAAAGGGACTGAGAGAAGAAAAAGGAGAGGGTGTCCCCCCTGTGACTCTTGAGAGGGGATGGTTGAAACAAAAATGCCTTCTCCCTGTGGAGAGAGGCGGGGAGCGTTTTTCCCTGTACAAGGCTCCTTACTCAATGAGAGCAGCCTACACCTGTCCCGTGTCTCCACATGATGGACATGTGATGTGTGTGACTCTGAATTCTGCTCTTGTGACATGTCAGTGATCTTTTTCTCACAGATGATTTAACACCTTTTCAAACTTATTCACATAAAAAAAAAAAAAAAAATTTCCTCGCCGAATCCCGACGGGAGGGGCTGCTCAGACCACTGCGTAGTTTGTGTCTGCTCTCTCCCACAGCCTGTAATTCTCCTTATCTATGTGACCTTGTTCTAAGGCAAGCTTGTAGAAAAAAAAAATGGCTGGAGAAATAAAGCTCTAAAATAAATTGCTTAGAGAAAAAAAAAAAAAAAAATCTCTCCAAAATCATTTAAAAATGTACTGAAAAGAAAAATTTTTTTTTTTTTTTTTTAAAAAACAAAAAGTTAGATTTAGTAAAAAACGCTAGAAAAAGAAAAAAAAAAAAATAAATTCACCAAAAAGGGAGAAAAGAAAAACCGTATTAATCATAAAACTCTGAAAAACAACCCTTGTTACTAAAACAGCTAATTAAAAATCTCTGGAATGTCAGCTGGCTGCTTCCCCCCTCCCTTCCTTATATCTCTGCTTGCTGTCTCTATAGGCACTGAAATCACGTAACAAAAAAAAAAAAAAAAAATATTATTCCTCAGAATAGCAAAAAATGAATATAGTTCAGTCTGAATGCCTGAGATGTCCCTCCCAACTGCATAGGTTCCTCAGAACAGGCCAGGGGAACCTCAATAAAAGGGACTTTAGTAGTGGGTGGAGTCATAACAGGGGGCGGAGTTACCTCGCACCTCCCCTGAAGCCGTCTATCAATACGAATAGCAAGGGCCATAGCAGCCTCCAGTGACGGAGGAGAATCATACTGAGCCAAAACATCTTTTAATTTGTCAGACAACCCTTGACAAAACTGGCTCCTAAAAGCTGGGTCATTCCACTGAGTATCTGTGGCCCATCTACGGAACTCAGAAGAAAATTCCTCTGCCGGACTATCTCCCTGCTGTATCCTACGTAACTTCGTTTCAGCAAGGGAGACCCGATCCGGGTCATCATACACCAGACCCAGGGCAGCAAAAAATCGATCTACTGACTGGAGGGCCGGGGAACCCGGGGGAAGAGAGAACGCCCAGGATTGAGGGTCCCCTTGTAAGAGCGAGATGACAATTCCCACCCTCTGCTCTTCACTCCCCGATGACCGAGGCCGCAGCCGAAAGTATAATTTACATGCCTCCCGGAGGGTAAAAAAAATTTGTCCCGCCCACCCGTGAACCTGTCTGGGAGAGCAACCTTAGGTTCAGACCTGGTTTGCTCCGGGGGGAACAAAACCTTGGACTTAATGTCCGCAAGCTCCAAGGACAACTTCTGCAACTGCAGGGCAATCTGGGCCACTGGATCCATGGTAGCTGGGGAGAATCTTTAGTATGGCCGGTGAAAATGTCACGCTGTCTAGCAGATGTATAAATATATAATGTCAGTAATCTAGCAAGTGGGACAACATTCTATATAACATATAAATAGATAACATTAACATGTATATATAGCATAGTATTACCTGACATAATATCCTGTGGGTCAATACTGAATCCTTTTCACGCTGTCTCTGGCTAGAGGTGGACCGGGGTCTATGCTGACCCTAAACTGGGGTCCTGACTAGTCCCTCTACCTGGAGGTACTGTTAATGGTACAGAGGTCCAGGCCACCAGCGTAAACCCTGTCTCCTATAAATCCCTGACCACTGTAATCTAGTCCTTAGAAGGACCCTGATTACCACCATAGGGAATGGACAGGTAAAGGTAAACAAACAGTATAGACAAACGAGACAGACAGGGGATAAAGTAAATACTGTCTTTCATACAACATATAAACACAGAGGGAACACCAAAGGTCTAGGAGATAAACTATAAGCAAGGAGAGGAGAAACAACATAGGAACTCTTAGCTTAAGTCTTCTCAGAACCGATCCTAACTGCAGTCTGTATGAATGCTTTCACCGGCATCTAACCAGCAGACTGGCAGCTATATAAAGGAAACTAATTAGAACATAATCAAAAGCAGCCGGGCGAGGCTGGACCTAGTCTTAGCCAAGAGCTAGGTAAAATTAACTCCCTCACCACCAAACACAAAGTAACAGCAACTCAGCTGCAAGAAGTCAGAATGTGCAATCGCGACGATCCTCGTGGCGATGCACCCATGACACTAACATAAGAAACTTTGTAATATATATTATCAGGGAAATCAGCCTCCTTACCCACTTATCAGACATGCATTACTCTTTTGAACTTGTCATCACATCAGCTCAAATCCATCCTGCTCAGATAAGAAAAATTGTAGGCTCACATGTGACACAGACCTTTATACTCTATGGAAAGGGGTGTGTAAGGAGAAGTGAGGAGCAGGGAGGGGAAACAGGCAGAGGGAGAAATACAAATATGGAGGTGCTCTTTCTAAATAGTTTTTTTACCTAATCCAGAGCTGATTCACATCCAGACAGCTCAGCTCTGCTGTATAATTTCCTCCAAGCTGCTGCTGCTTGTCTCAGTTTGAAAAATGTCTATCTGTCTCTGAATTAAAAAATGTATATCCATCTCTGCATGCTGCTGTTTGTTTGACACAGATCACAGCAACTGTATTACAAATTAGAGAGAGAGCATGCAGAGGGGACAACTGGTAAAAATGAAGGATACAAGTCATATAATGGCTAGAAATAATGTTATTCCTCATGTACACATAGAGGACAGCTTATTCTGACAAGGGTTTTTCCTTGAACAG
Organism: Oophaga sylvatica; assembly: GCA_033576555.1. Lineage (NCBI taxonomy): Eukaryota > Metazoa > Chordata > Amphibia > Anura > Dendrobatidae > Oophaga > Oophaga sylvatica. The sequence continues at coordinate 554,708,167 of JARQOD010000002.1, read as the reverse complement.
GATGTACAGAGGGGGAGTTTCTATGTGTTCCATGGGTCTTTTACAATGACCATTGCTTAATGCTCCCATGTAATCAAGAGTCACAGTAACGTAGCAGCTTTCTTGGCTGCTCCCAGATATTTTAGGTGTGTTTACTAATGTAGGTGTAGATGTCAGTTTGCCACATAAGCTGGATGCAGATACAGATTAGATATTAGAAACAACTTTTTGATAGTGAGGGTGATTAATGAGTGGAACAGGCTGCCACGAGATGTGGTGAGTTCTCCTTCAATGGAAGTCTTCAAACAGAGGCTGGACAGACTTCTGTCACAGTGTTTTTTATCGGCAGTAAGGCTACCGCCAGTAAGACCGTCGGTCAGAGCACTGCGGGGTCATGCTGTCAGATATTAGCGTGACCCCACAGCTGTGACTGTCACCAGCAGCGGTGACCTGCGGTAAAAAGCTTACCGCAGGTCAGCAGGCGTGGACTCATGGGACTACTGCTCCCATCGGGCTACGTCTGCTGTCACTGATAACAGTACAGCATGTGCCGCTGATGGGGGACGTAGTCTCATCAGCTAGCACCTGTGCTCACAGGTAAAAAAAGTAAAATAATTACATACATATTCAAATAAAAATAAAAAACCCATTATACTCACCTAACACCAAATCCCTGATGCCCTCATCTCCTAGAAAAAAATCAAAAATAATAAACTACCATTTACTCAACTGTCTGCCGTAGTCCACATAATCCCGAGTGTCCCACGGCAATCTCACATGTAGAACAATTACATTGGAAGATGTGACCGCTCTACCCTGCTGCCGGTGATACACTAACAGGAGGTTATTGCTTCCGCAGTATATCACTGAGCTGCCGTGAGAGAGTTTACCGGAGTTCACCGGCTGATCAGTTCCGGTGCTATCACAGCACCGCTGTGTGAGAACTTTCTCACGGCAGCTCAGTGATACACTGCGGGAGCAATTACCTCCTGTCAGTGTATCGCTGGCTGTCTTTGAGAGCAGTCACATTAGTGTATTAGATGCGCCAATTCTAGTGCTTTGTCTGGCTTTTCTGATTACCCTGGTGCAGTGGCAATCGAGTAATATTTTGGGGGGATGATGTCAGCTGTGTAATATCAGTTGGCATCAAGCCCAGGGTGTATTAATGGAGAGGCATCTATCAGACATACCCATTACTATCCCAGTAATCAAAAGAACCACACACAAAAAAAACTTTATTTCAATAAAAAGTCCCCTACACTATCCCTCGCTTACTAATTTATTATCAAGAATGTTACCATGAAGCTCCTCTAATGTAGCCCACGTTCCCTAATATCTCCGACATCTGTGAATAGCAGTAAAGTTCTGCTATTCACAGATGCCAGGTAGTGAGGACAACTCTCACCAGAGCCGCTGGCACCCATCCCAGAATTGGCGCATTAGATGTGGTGGCAATCAGGATAATATTTTTTGGGCTTGATGCCAGCTGACATTACACTGCTTCAGCCAGTGTGAGCAGATGCAGCTGTGGCATACTACTTAAAGGGGACAAAGTGCGGGAGCACTACCCAGATTATCTATTCTCTAAAGGTACTGCCACACTAAGCTATCCCGCTAGCGATCTCGTTAGCGTTGCATACTAATGAGATCGCTAGCGGGATTGTTTCTATATCGCTAAATGCGGCCACATTTAGCGATATAGTTAACGACGCTATCGCCGTTAGCGATCTTCTTAACGACTTTAGCGGTACAAAAGTACCGCTAAATCGCTAAGAAAAGGTGCCACACTAGCGATATATACTTACCCAGCGGGAGCGCCGACGAGAAAATAGGGTCCGGACGATTCCAGCGACGAGCGAGATCACAGCAGGAAGCTCGTCGCTGGAAGCTGCCGCATGTACAATACTCGCTAACGTCTAATAGTGACTAAGGCGAGCCTACCGTTTTATTCTATTCTCCTAAGACCACACAGGCATTACACATCACAAGGCGACATAATGAATAAGACCGTGTGAACGGTCGAAACGTCAGAGTCGCTTTATCACGTTTTTTCCTTCTCTGCTCCATGAACATTATTTGTGAACATATAAATACATTTCTTCTTGGCATCACTTTACGGATAGGGTGTACGGTGAATTTTCTTCATTTTTTGATCTGGGGTCCTAAGGGTCCATTGCACCGGCACCTCACTATTGGACAGAGTGCAGGCCAATTTATCCTACGTTGACATTACACTGCTGACATCAATCCCAACAAATATTACCCCGATTGGTACCTTACCAGGGCAATCGAGAAGAGCTGGGCAAAGAGCCAGAATTGGCACATCTAATGTGATTGGCCAATTCCTGGACAGGTGCAGGTTGGCATTTTTAGGCTGAAAAAGGGCAAAATAACTATGGACCTTCCCAGCCTGATAATATTATCCCCCAGTTGTCTGCTTTAGCTTGGCTAATTATCAAAAATGTAGGAAATCGCACGTAAATTTTTACATTTATTTATTTAGTTCCCAACAGACCTGGGAGTCAGAGATGCATCCAGGCATCTTACCCATGCTGTTCCCATTCCATTTCAGTGCTGTTTCCATCCATTTCAGCAATATTCCTTCCTGGTTCGTCCAATCGGCTGAGTCATTCCCTTGCTGCCTCGCACTGTGTGCAGCACAGGGAGGCTGGAGCAGGAGGGGGAGGGTCTGGCAGAGACTGGGGATGTGATGTATGTTGTGACATCACTGACCAGTCTCTACCAGACAGGAAAACTTAGTTGGTGTGTGAGCAGCTCCTCCAGAATCAGGAGAGCTGCTCACATGACTGGGTGTGATTTCTAGGACACCATGTTGACAGAGAGAATATTACAGACTGTCAGCATTCAGCAGCCTAGATACACACACAAATTATACAGAAAGCCCGGACAATCCCTTTAAACTGCTGTGATTTGATCTAGCTCCAATGGCAGCAGTTAGACTCCTGAACCCTATACATATATGTGTGAGTTGCCAATGGAAATCTGGGCCAAATGGGTCTCGACGGTGCAGTTAGCCATAGCACTTGTTCGGATCTGCCGGTTGCTGACCCTGGCCCTTTTTTTACTACTGTTCTATTTTTTAATGGCTGTCATCAATTTTTTAATAGCCATCAATGAACTGTCTAGACATTGCTTCACTCCTTCACTAAATGAAGGGGCCACATCTGCCAAGCATCCTTTTGTCCCACAGTCTGAAGATTTTTGTATATATTATACTTTTGGGCTTTTCATTGACTTCACTGAATGTGAGAGCGCTCTGGTTTCTGTTTGGTTTGTCTGCTAAATGAATTTTCTTTCAGTTCTCTTAATACTTGATATATTAATTTCTTGAGACCAAGGGTAATACAACCTATAAATGCAACTGCGCTCAGATGCTGTTAATTCAATAGTCCAATCTTACCACTACATATTGTGTGACTTTTAGGTCAT
>JARQOD010000002.1:554610760-554704638 GCA_033576555.1 Oophaga sylvatica | reverse complement strand
GATCCCTGGCAAACAGGTGAGGCATATCCGTGGTACCTGCTACAATTCATTACTTATTTACCCAGAGTTCCTAGAGAAAACGGTCTTCAGTAGTGTTGAGCATTCCGATACCGCAAGTATCGGGTATCGGCTGATATTCGCTGTATCGGAATTCCGATACTTAGTTCCGATATTTTTCCAATATCGTATACCGGAATCGGAAGTTCCCATAATTCTTTGAGAGGCAATGTGATTTTAGTCAGCCAATGAGGAATCTTATGAAGTGTGGGCACATCCTGTAATGCTGCGGTCATCTTAACTAATGGCATGGCTGTGATTGGCTGCTGAAATGATGTCAGAATGCACTATAAAAGGCGCCGCCGCCATTTTAGCGTCACTGTGCTGTGAACTCAGTTAGGGACAGAACGCTGCTGTGCTGACTCTGAGGGACAGTTAGAGATTGCGATTTAGTGTACTGTGCTGTAGGCAGACTAGCACCAACCGCTGTGTAAAGCTTCCTTTTGCCTTGCAGTGTTGTTTTAACAGCTCTGTGCAAGGTGTGTGTGAGAGTGCAGGTGACGCTGCAGTTTGCTCTGCATCCACCGCTGTTTGTAGGCATCTGCACGTGTCACTCACTGACTCTTTTTTTTATTTTATTTTGTGGAATTGGTGCAGCTCCGTTATATTTGCAAAAAATCTAATCTATTAGTGTGACGTGCTTCCATCCGTATACAATACATTGGTTGCAAACACTATAGAAGTACAGAAAGGAGCCTTTCACAGATAGTGAACAGTTGTGTTTCAGTGTTCACTGCAGTCTGTGAGGTTTTGATTTTTTGAGTGCAGATCACGCTCCAGTTAGTTCTTCAACCACTGCTGGTTGTAGTCTGCTGAGCGTGTGTCACTGCCTCATCCTTCACATTTTTCTCTAATTGGTGCTGCTCCATTATATTTGAAAAAAATCTAATCTATTAGTGTGACGCGCTTCCATCCGTATACATTACATTGGTTGCAAACACTATAGAAGTACAGAAAGGAGCCTTTCACAGATAGTGAACAGTTGTGTTTCAGTGTTCACTGCAGTCTGTGAGGTTTTGATTTTTTGAGTGCAGATCACGCTCCAGTTCTTCAACCACTGCTGGTTGTAGTCTGCTGAGCGTGTGTCACTGCCTCATCCTTCACATTTTTCTCTAATTGGTGCTGCTCCATTATATTTGAAAAAAATCTAATCTATTAGTGTGACGCGCTTCCATCCGTATACAATACATTGGTTGCAAACACTATAGAAGTACACAAAGGGGCCTTTCACAGCTACTGAACAGTTGTCTGCAGTGTTCACTGTAATCTGTGAGCTTTTCATTTTTTGAGTGCAGATTACGCTCCAGTTAGTTCTTCAACCACTGCTGGTTGTAGTCTGCTGAGCGTGTGTCACTGCCTCATCCTTCACATTTTTCTCTAATTGGTGCTGCTCCATTATATTTGAAAAAAATCTAATCTATTAGTGTGACGCGCTTCCATCCGTATACAATACATTGGTTGCAAACACTATAGAAGTACACAAAGGGGCCTTTCACAGCTACTGAACAGTTGTCTGCAGTGTTCACTGCAGTCTCTGAGGAATAACCACACTTAGGCCTTATAACTTTTCTGACTTTCTTTATCAATCTACCAAGATGAAGAAGGCAGGGAGTAAGGCACGTGGTCGTGGCCGTGGAGTTTCAGCAGGGAGAGGACGTGGGGATTCTGTGGCTGCTGCCGCACCCAGTGACACAGCATCCACCAGTTTTCCCCGTGAGCGTTCCTTTATGCGCACTTTTGTAGGAGCTCAGCGTACCCCCCTGCTGCGGGAAGAACAAATTGAAGCCGTTGTTGGTTGGATGGCAGCCAATGCATCGACTTCAATTGCTTCCACCTCCTCTCAGGACCACAGCACTGTTGAACAACCATCTGTCTCTTCACCGCCTACCAAATTGCCCAGGCAGTCAGAGAGTTCTGAACTGGAGCCAGCTGAGTCTGTGCTTCTGTTCTCAGAATCTGTTGGCTTGCAAACAGGGGCCCAGCCAAGCAGCATTCTGGAATGTGAAGAAGAGCAGTATACAGTGATGCGCAACAGCTGTGTCTCTCTGAATGTGAAGAGGCGGGTGAGCCAGTGCCGATGGTCAGCACACCGCAGAACGCATCTGATGATGATGAGACTCAGGTGCCAGTTTCTGTTGAGCATGGTGCTGGCCAGACCACCCAACAGCAGCAGGTGTTGGAAGAGGGTAGTGGAGATGATGAGGTCCAAGACCCAACATGGCGTGAGGAACAGGAAGGTGGTGGTAGCAGCTCTGAGGAAGAGATTGCCCCAACGGTCCAAACAGTAGGGAGAGGTAGGCTGCAGACTCTGTTGCCTGTAGCCTCCAGTTTGGCACCCGTTCGTAGCAGTTCTCTTCCAACAGCCAAAACGGGCGCTCCCAGGACTTGCACTGCGTGGTCCTTTTTTGACACACTTGCAGATGATATTTGCTATGTCAAATGCAAGCTGTGTAATCAAAAAGTAAAAAGAAGTAAAAGTGTCAGTAACCTTAATACCACAAATATGTGGAAACATGTGCGGTCAAAGCACGTGGTTGAGTTACAAAGACACACTGGAGATGTAGGCCAACCTACAGCAGCACCTACATCTTCAGCTCGTGTTGGAGCCTCTTCCTCCAGCTCACACACAGCTGGTTCGGCTTCCTCACAGGATCGCCATGGAAGAACCTCTGTCACTGTTGTCCAGAGACCCAGTGTTATTCCACCCACAGCTGCAAGTTCCCTGTCATCCTCACACTCCTAGGCCACAAAACAGCCATCGGTAGCACAGGCATGGGATAAAAGACGGCCATACTCGGCAAACCATCCACGAGCACAGGCTCTGAATGCTGGCATTGCAAAACTCCTGTCCCTTGAAATGCTGTCATTCAGGCTGGTGGAGACTGACAGTTTCCGTAACTTAATGGCATTGGCAGTCCCACAATACAATGTGCCCAGCCGATTTTATTTCAGCAGGCAAGCCGTCCCTGGTCTGCAAAAGCATGTTGAGGGAAAAATTAAACATGCGCTACTAAACGCCGTCAGTAGCAAGGTCCACCTGACCACCGATGCGTGGACCAGTACCCATGGCCAGGGACGATACCTTTCCCTCACTGCCCATTGGGTCAATGTTGTGGAGCCGGGTACAGATCTTGCGAGTGGCGCTGTACGTGTTCTGCCAACTCCAAGGATTGCAGGAATCAAGTCTGTCCACATTGACTCCTCCTCCTACTCCAGTTCCTCAGAATCATCGCTGCAGGAGCCGTCACGGTCTACCTCCACATGGACCCGTGAACGCTTACCTGATGCGACCGATATGAGCACAGCCGTGGCCAAACGTCAACAGGCCGTCCTGAAATTAATTTCCATGGGAAATCAAAGCCACACAGCGCAGGAGCTCTGGAATGCTATCAAGCAGGAGAGCGACGTGTGGTTTTTGCCAGCGAATCTCCAGCCAGGCTTGGTAGTGTGTGACAATGGCCGAAATCTGGTGGCAGCTCTGGGCCTTGGCAACCTCACTCACATACCATGACTGGCACATGTGCTCAACTTGGTCGTGCAGAGTTTTTTGAGTGACTATCCGGATCTTGATGCACTGCTGCACAAGGTCCGCCTAGAGTGCGCTCACTTGCGACGTTCCAGCATCGCCAGATCGCGCATTGCAGCTCTGCAACGCAGATTTCGCCTTCCTGAACATCGCATCATATGTGACGTACCCACCAGGTGGAATTCCACGTTACATATGTTGGAGCGGTTGTGTGAGCAGCAGCCAACAGTAATGGAGTATCAGCTGCATCAGGCGCAATCAACTCGCAATTTGCGCCGTTCACACTTCACCACTACTGAGTGGGCCTCTATGAAGGACATCTGCCACGTTTTGCGTGCGTTTGATGAGTCAACGCGGATGGCGAGTGCAGATGATGCACTAGTCAGCCTGACTGTCCCCCTTATCTGCCTGCTTCAAAAAACACTGCAAGCACTAAGGGATGAGGTTTTGGAAGAGGTGGAGGATGAGGAGTCACAAATTCCATCACCTTCTGGACAGTCAGCGCAACGTGGTTCCTCACAAAGGGCTGGGCAGGGCTCACTTTGTGAGGAGGATGAGGAGGAGTCAATGGAGGAGGAAGACATCGCTCCAGAGGGAGGTACACAACGCTCTAGTCAGTATGTAGAGCGAGGGTGGGGTGATGCAGAGCAGGCAGAGATGACGCCTCTTGCAGGGGACAGCGTTTCTTGGCCAGTTGGGAGTCTGCAGCACATGGTTGATTTCATGCTGCAGTGCCTGAGAAACGACCGCCGCATCGCCCACATTCTCACCACGTCTGATTATTGGGTGTACACCCTCCTAGACCCTCGCTACCGGGACAACTTACAAAGCCTCATCACACCGTTGAACCGGGAGCGTAAAATGCGGGAGTACCAAGACACACTGGTGCAATCCATAATGTTCTCCATTCCAGCCGAGAGCACTGCTGCTGCTGCTACTGCTTTACAAAGCAGCTCTGTGCGTCGAGGCAGTGGAGACAGCTCTGCAACAAGAGGGAGCACAAGCAGCGCCTCTTCAAAAGGCAAGACCAGAATGTTCCAAATGTGGCGAAGTTTTGTGGCAGCGCCACAAATGTCTACACCATCCGAGACGGCTCCAGTCAGCAGGAGGCAACGTTTCCGTAAGATGGTGACAGACTACATGTCTTTCCCTCTCAGTGTACTCCCAGATGGCTCTTCCCCATTCAAGTTTTGGGTCTCTAAGCTGGATACATGGCCAGAGCTTAGCCAGTATGCATTGGAGGTGCTGGCTTGCCCTGCTGCCAGTGTATTATCGGAGCGCGTCTTTAGTGCTGCAGGTGGTGTACTAACAGACCGTCGCATGCGACTATCCTCCGATAATGTAGACCGGCTTACTTTTCTGAAAATGAACAAGGCATGGATCTCGCCAGAATTTGTCTGTCCGTTTTCAGATTAAATAACTGGTTCGCAACGTTATCCATGTCTCCTGTTATGTTCATCTTTCTACCACCTGAACTCTACTCCCTGGGCTACAACACTGCCAGTTGCTGCTCAGAAGTCGTGTCCACAGACCAATACACAAGCTATAGTGTTAGTGGGGTTCAGTAACGCCAGCTGTTCCCCTGCTGTGTGTCCGGCAAGAAGTCTCCTGTTCCCTACACATGCACAGAAAAACCCATGTCGAACATGCTCCAAATAGGGAAGAGCCGTCACCCTGATTGTTATGCTTAAAACATGAAATTGTGAAGTTTTCCAGGCCTAGAATGATAAATTTTTATGACAAATATGGACAAATAATAATTTGTCATCACAGCGCATATCTGCACATGTCTATTAGAAATGGTAACAAAAACTAAAACATAGTGTTCACTTTTTGAAATTAATGCATAAAAGTACATTTCATACTTATCATTAATGCTTTTTAAGGAACTTTATCTGTACCTGTAAGATAATGCAGTCAATGGATGTACGAATCATAAAATCCTCATCATCATCATCACGAGTTTTATTTATGACAGACATTATAAAATACACATGCTGATGCCAACTGTAACTTCACACACCATATATGAAATGGCCAGCATGTAAACCTGGTAATAATGTGCAATAATAAATTATTACATCTAGAAAGTGCATCATGCATACTGACAATAGGTAGTTATACCTGCAAGTGCTGTTGAAACAACCACAACAGATATAAATTAATAATGGTATATAGGTATCACAGTGCATAGTTACTCATGGACAATGTCGATGTAATACTGTACCTCAATAAAGTCAGCGTCAACCATTATGGTTGTTAGTCTTGTAGATTGTTAAAGAGGGAACGTTCTTTTTTTGTTGGTCATAGGTGGAGTATTAGACAGTAAATGATTACTGCTGTCGTATTTTTGGCGTCCCTAGGGCGCAATAACGCTGCGTAACGTCACATTTTATAGAGTAATCTAATTGACACACGCTACCCTACCCTACGCGTGACAGTAGGAAGGTAGTGTTGACGGATAAAGCCTTGCGCAACCAGACATGCTTTTACCCTCTTAAACACTGTACAAGCAAAAAATGCATGATTACAGCCGCAGACTTTATTGACGTACAGTATAACATCGCCATTACCCATCAGAGGCTGTCCACTGTCTGATACAGACATAGAATATACCTTTGCTATCCGTAGCCTTTGTTTCACCTACACTTGCAGGCACACACTTAAATTGTGACAATGCATTATGTTTTTTTAAATGGTTATTTTTTATCGTACATTATTGTGTCATCACATTGATGAGTCCATGCTGGACATGTCATACATGCTGTACAAAGTAACGATTTTATTAACTTAAATAATTGAAATGTCTGTGACTGTCACATCTAAATTGCAATGATGATGATGATGAGTGACTATTACAAAATCCATTGTCTTCACTATGTTATGGTTTAACATAGCTTTCCTTAAGCATTATTCATAAATACAAAAATGGACTTTTATTCTTAAATTTACAACACTATATTTTGTAACCAATTTTTTGGGTGGTGTGTTGTTCCATTTCTTGTTGGCATGTGCATATATGCGTTTATATTTGCAGTGTCTTTATTTTTATTCTTGAAGTTAGGAAACGTGTATCTTCGTACCGTGTTAGCCAGTAGATAGAAAAATATTTAGACTTGAGAGTCCGCAGTGGTTGTTACCTTTTAATGGATAACTGAAAAGATGGTAACAAATTGCAAGCTTTCGAGGCTACTCACGTCTCTTCATCAGGCAAAGACTAAAACAAAAAATGAAGCATCACATATTTCTATACACAACAGGACACAGGAATAGTGAAATAGGTAAGACAAGTAAGTGACGTGTAGCAGAACTGTCATTATCACAGAGGGATGAACATAAATATTGTAACAGTTCCTAGATAAGGATAGAAAGTTTTATTGCCCTCTGATTGGGGTCTGGTTTTGTGTTTTCATGCCCCTGGAAGGGCAGAGACGCAGATTCCTTAATTGATATAGAATGGCATAAATCCGTGTGATCTATTCATTCCATCACTAACAGTGTCAAAGGTCATGATGAGCTTATATTCTGAAACCTTTGTATCTTTCTCATATTTGAAGTTATATTTTAATACCAGTAATTCCATATCCATCATGCTATGACCGGGCATACAAAATTGTTTTGCCACAGGTAAATCCATTATTTTTTCTCTTATTGTGTGGCGCTGATAATTCATCCTTGTTCTCATTTTTTGGCCGGTCTCCCCTCACTTGTCCCTCCCTCACTTGTCTTACCTATTCCTGTGTCCTGTTGTGTGTAGAAATATGTGATTCTTCATTTTTTGTTTTAGTCTTAGCCTGATGAAGAGACCTGAGTAGTCTCGAAAGCTTGGAATTTGTTACCATATTTTCAGTTAGCCATTAAACGGTATCAACCACAGAGGACTCTCAAGTATAAATATTTTTCTATTCTTGGAATTGAAATTCATCATTTTATTGTCCTAGTAAAACTTCATTTATTCTTGTTTGAAGTACATACATTTGCAATGGCCACGTAACAAGGCAATAACTCAATATTTTATGCCTACACCCTCCTTGACCCTGGGCTTCAACACCGCCAGTTGCTGCTCAGAAGTGTTAGATGCACAGATGAAAACAATCGCTGATGTGTTTGTGGGGTTCAGTAACGCCTGCGTTCCCCTGCTGTGTGTCTGGCAAAAATTACTGCTGCTAACTACAACTTCAACTTCAAACATCTCATACTAGGCCTCTTCCTACACCCTCCTTGACCCTGGGCTTCAACACCGCCAGTTGCTGCTCAGAAGTGTTAGATGCACAGATGAAAACAATCGCTGATGTGTTTGTGGGGTTCAGTAACGCCTGCTGTTCCCCTGCTGTGTGTCTGGCAAAAATTACTGCTGCTAACTACAACTTCAACTTCAAACATCTCATACTAGGCCTCTGCCTACACCCTCCTTGACCCTGGGCTTCAACACCGCCAGTTGCTGCTCAGAAGTGTTAGATGCACAGATGAAAACAATCGCTGATGTGTTTGTGGGGTTCAGTAACGCCTGCTGTTCCCCTGCTGTGTGTCTGGCAAAAATTACTGCTGCTAACTACAACTTCAACTTCAAACATCTCATACTAGGCCTCTGCCTACACCCTCCTTGACCCTGGGCTTTAACACCGCCAGTTGCTGCTCAGAAGTGTTAGATGCACAGATGAAAACAATCGCTGATGTGTTTGTGGGGTTCAGTAACGCCTGCTGTTCCCCTGCTGTGTGTCCGGCAAAAATTACTGCTAGCTACCTAATCATGGTGAAAAAAACATGACATGTCAAAGTGTCTAGTGCTACACATAGATATGAGGCTACACCCTGATTTCTAAGCTGTAAACATTTGAAACGTCAACTTTAAAACCATAAAATGATTAGTCTTTGTCACAAATCTGTTACAAAATAATTGTGACATATTATTACAGATATGCACATGTCGAAAACAAATGCAAACACAAAAGCCTACTTATGCTATAGGATACTGATGGCAACCTTGTCACTCCATAGCTTAGACAAATCCAACTCACATCATGAGACTCAAATGCTGCAATGTTGGAAGTGCATAATGTGGGTTGAACTTTGACAACTGCTGCAGTGCGAAGGTTATACTTCAGTGTTCTTGCCTTTGAAATAAAAGCATACAAGTAAATATAATAATCCAATGTTGATTAAGGGACGTGATGTACACCTGTAATATTGTGCAAACAATGCATGTAGGAATAGTCCTCTTCAACATTACTTATATTTGTGTCATTTTAAAAAATACTATTTGAATTAGAAAGTTAACAGCCCATATCATAAAGGTCCTTCATGTAAACATGATAATCGCTAACAAAAATCATGCATTACCTTGGTAAAGTCAATAGTGCATAGTCACAATAGCAAAATATATACCTGTAAGTGGTGCTGAAAGAACGACAACTGATAGAATACGTGAATGATATCTATTTATCAGACTGAATAGCGACATCTGTACAATGTCGATATAATACTGTACCTTAACAAAACAGCTGTGTCACACCTCACACTCGTTTTTCTTGTAGCTTGTTATGTAATAGGGCACATGCGTGTATGTTTCATCATAGGTGCATGTTTACTGAGTAAAGCAGTCATGACAACGCCTTTGTGTTGTCGGTACGCTTGCGATGATGAACGATGCGCACCGTGAATGTTAGTCTGCGTCATAAGACGTACAGACGCTCCAATACCCAACGCGTCACAGCAGGAAGCCAGTCTGTGCGTCCAAACAAAGGCGCAACCATACATGCACGTAACCTTTTATAAAGCTATATAAAAAAAAGGATGTAGTAGTAACGCACACTTTATTGAGGTACAGTATTACATCGCCATTCACCATCTGTGGCTATGCAGTCTCATCTATATATACCTTATCTATCCGTTGTCATGCTTGCAAGTCCACAGTCAGGCATAAATATCTGTTTTCACCCTGCACTATGCACTTTTTAAATTTTTTGTTTGTTAATATAAATGATTGGCACATATTATCAGTATTACATGATGGAAATTTTAGATATTTTTAAAAAAAATTTTAGTGATATTATTCACCAAATGTAAAGTTTTATGAATGTCAAAGATAACTTGTAATGCTGATTATGTTTTTAAGTCAGCCATTCATTGTCTACACAATAAAAATGGTGTACATACTGTTACTTAGCCATCATTAATGGATTCTGATATTACTTGTATGCTTTTATTTTAAACCGTATAGCAGATTATTTAACCTATTTTAATTGTGGTTTGCATTGCTTTTCAACATGTTAATGTATGCGTTATGTTTTAAATTATTAATTTACATATATTTTTTTAAGTAAAATCATCATCTTATGGTACTAAAGGTTATATTTCTCTTGTTTGGAGTATAGACATTTTTAATTGACACGTAACAAGGAAAATACTTGATATAGTATTTAAACATCCTCCTTGACCCTGGGCTCCAACACCGCCAGTTGTTGCTCGGAAGTGCTGTTAGCACAGTAACACTTGCTCCTGTGTTACTGGGGTTCAGTAATGTCAGCTGTTCCCCTGCTGTGTGAACGGCAAAAAGTCCTGCTGCCTCCACCATGTTCTCTTCTCATCCCTGGGCTCCAACACCGCCAGTTGTTGCTCGGAAGTGCTGTTAGCACAGTCAACACTTGCTCCTGTGTTACTGGGGTTCAGTAATGTCAGCTGTTCCCCTGCTGTGTGTACGGCAAAAAGTCCTGCTGCGTCCACCATGTTCTCTTCTCATCCTGGGCTACAACACCGCCAGTTGTTGCTCGGAAGTGCTGTTAGCACAGTCAACACTTGCTCCTGTGTTACTGGGGTTCAGTAATGTCACTGTTCCCCTGCTGTGTGAACGGCAAAAAGTCCTGCTGCCTCCACCATGTTCTCTTCTCATCCCTGGGCTACAACACCGCCAGTTGTTGCTCGAAGTGCTGTTAGCACAGTCAACACTTGCTCCTGTGTTACTGGGGTTCAGTAATGTCAGCTGTTCCCCTGCTGTGTGAACGGCAAAAAGTCCTGCTGCCTCCACCATTTCTCTTCTCATCCCTGGGCTCCAACACCGCCAGTTGTTGCTCTGAAGTGCTGTTAGCACAGTCAACACTTGCTCCTGTGTTACTGGGGTTCAGTAATGTCAGCTGTTCCCCTGCTGTGTGAACGGCAAAAAGTCCTGCTGCCTCCACCATGTTCTATTCTCATCCCTGGGCTACAACACCCCAGTTGTTGCTCGGAAGTGCTGTTAGCACAGTCAACACTTGCTCCTGTGTTACTGGGGTTCAGTAATGTCAGCTGTTCCCCTGCTGTGTGAACGGCAAAAAGTCCTGCTGCCTCCACCATGTTCTCTTCTCATCCCTGGGCTCAACACCGCCAGTTGTTGCTTGGAAGTGCTGTTAGCACAGTCAACACTTGCTCCTGTGTTACTGGGGTTCAGTAATGTCAGCTGTTCCCCTGCTGTGTGACGGCAAAAAGTCCTGCTGCCTCCACCATGTTCTCTTCTCATCCCTGGGCTCAACACCGCCAGTTGTTGCTCGGAAGTGCTGTTAGCACAGTCAACACTTGCTCCTGTGTTACTGGGGTTCAGTAATGTCAGCTGTTCCCCTGCTGTGTGAACGGCAAAAAGTCCTGCTGCCTCCACCATGTTCTATTCTCATCCCTGGGCTACAACACCGCCAGTTGTTGCTCGGAAGTGCTGTTAGCACAGTCAACACTAGCTCCTGTGTTACTGGGGTTCAGTAATGTCAGCTGTTCCCCTGCTGTGTGAGGCAAAAAGTCCTGCTGCCTCCACCATGTTCTCTTCTCATCCCTGGGCTACAACACCGCCAGTTGTTGCTCGGAAGTGCTGTTAGCACAGTCAACACTTGCACCTGTGTTACTGGGGTTCAGTAATGTCAGCTGTTCCCCTGCTGTGTGAACGGCAAAAAGTCCTGCTGCCTCCACCATGTTCTTTCTCATCACTGGGCTACAACACCGCCAGTTGTTGCTCGGAAGTGCTGTTAGCACAGTCAACACTTGCTCCTGTGTTACTGGGGTTCAGTAATGTCAGCTGTTCCCCTGCTGTGTGAATGGCAAAAAGTCCTGCTGCCTCCACCATGTTCTCTTCTCATCACTGGGCTCCAACACCGCCAGTTGTTGCTCGGAAGTGCTGTTAGCACAGTCAACACTTGCTCCTGTGTTACTGGGGTTCAGTAATGTCAGCTGTTCCCCTGCTGTGTGAACGGCAAAAAGTCCTGCTGCCTCCACCATATTCTCTTCTCATCCCTGGGCTCCAACACCGCCAGTTGTTGCTCTGAAGTGCTGCTAGCACAGTCAACACTTGCTCCTGTGTTACTGGGGTTCAGTAATGTCAGCTGCTCCCCTGCTGTGTGAACGGCAAAAAGTCCTGCTGCCTCCACCATGTTCTCTTCTCATCCCTGGGCTACAACACCGCCAGTTGTTGCTCGGAAGTGCTGTTAGCACAGTCAACACTTGCTCCTGTGTTACTGGGGTTCAGTAATGTCAGCTGTTCCCCTGCTGTGTGAACGGCAAAAAGTCCTGCTGCCTCCACCATGTTCTCTTCTCATCCCTGGGCTCTAACACCGCCAGTTGTTGCTTGGAAGTGCTGTTAGCACAGTCAACACTTGCTCCTGTGTTACTGGGGTTCAGTAATGTCAGCTGTTCCCCTGCTGTGTGTACGGCAAAAAGTCCTGCTGCCTCCACCATGTTCTCTTCTCATCCCTGGGCTCCAACACCGCCAGTTGTTGCTCGGAAGTGCTGTTAGCACAGTCAACACTTGCACCTGTGTTACTGGGGTTCAGTAATGTCAGCTGTTCCCCTGCTGTGTGAACGGCAAAAAGTCCTGCTGCCTCCACCATGTTCTCTTCTCATCCCTGGGCTACAACACCGCCAGTTGTTGCTCGGAAGTGCTGTTAGCACAGTCAACACTAGCTCCTGTGTTACTGGGGTTCAGTAATGTCAGCTGTTCCCCTGCTGTGTGTACGGCAAAAAGTCCTGCTGCCTCCACCATGTTCTCTTCTCATCCCTGGGCTACAACACCGCCATTTGTTGCTCGGAAGTGCTGTTAGCACAGTCAACACTTGCACCTGTGTTACTGGGGTTCAGTAATGTCAGCTGTTCCCCTGCTGTGTGAACGGCAAAAAGTCCTGCTGCCTCCACCATGTTCTCTTCTCATCACTGGGCTACAACACCGCCAGTTGTTGCTCGGAAGTGCTGTTAGCACAGTCAACACTTGCTCCTGTGTTACTGGGGTTCAGTAATGTCAGCTGTTCCCCTGCTGTGTGAACGGCAAAAAGTCCTGCTGCCTCCACCATATTCTCTTCTCATCCCTGGGCTCCAACACCGCCAGTTGTTGCTCGGAAGTGCTGTTAGCACAGTCAACACTTGCTCCTGTGTTACTGGGGTTCAGTAATGTCAGCTGTTCCCCTGCTGTGTGTACGGCAAAAAGTCCTGCTGCCTCCACCATGTTCTCTTCTCATCCCTGGGCTCCAACACCGCCAGTTGTTGCTCGGAAGTGCTGTTAGCACAGTCAACACTTGCTCCTGTGTTACTGGGGTTCAGTAATGTCAGCTGTTCCCCTGCTGTGTGAACGGCAAAAAGTCCTGCTGCCTCCACCATGTTCTCTTCTCATCCCTGGGCTACAACACCGCCAGTTGTTGCTCGGAAGTGCTGTTAGCACAGTCAACACTTGCTCCTGTGTTACTGGGGTTCAGTAATGTCAGCTGTTCCCCTGCTGTGTGAACGGCAAAAAGTCCTGCTGCCTCCACCATGTTCTCTTCTCATCCCTGGGCTCCAACACCGCCAGTTGTTGCTCGGAAGTGCTGTTAGCACAGTCAACACTTGCTCCTGTGTTGCTGGGGTTCAGTAATGTCAGCTGTTCTCCTGCTGTGTGAACGGCAAAAAGTCCTGCTGCCTCCACCATGTTCTCTTCTCATCCCTGGGCTCCAACACCGCCAGTTGTTGCTCGGAAGTGCTGTTAGCACAGTCAACACTTGCTCCTGTGTTACTGGGGTTCAGTAATGTCAGCTGTTCTCCTGCTGTGTGAACGGCAAAAAGTCCTGCTGCCTCCACCATGTTCTCTTCTCATCCCTGGGCTCCAACACCGCCAGTTGTTGCTCGGAAGTGCTGTTAGCACAGTCAACACTTGCTCCTGTGTTACTGGGGTTCAGTAATGTCAGCTGTTCCCCTGCTGTGTGAACGGCAAAAAGTCCTGCTGCCTCCACCATGTTCTCTTCTCATCCCTGGGCTACAACACCGCCAGTTGTTGCTCGGAAGTGCTGTTAGCACAGTCAACACTTGCTCCTGTGTTACTGGGGTTCAGTAATGTCAGCTGTTCCCCTGCTGTGTGTACGGCAAAAAGTCCTGCTGCCTCCACCATGTTCTCTTCTCATCCCTGGGCTCCAACACCGCCAGTTGTTGCTCGGAAGTGCTGTTAGCACAGTCAACACTTGCTCCTGTGTTACTGGGGTTCAGTAATGTCAGCTGTTCCCCTGCTGTGTGAACGGCAAAAAGTCATGCTGCCTCCACCCTGTTGTCTTCTCATCCCTGGGCTTCAACACCACCAGTTGTTGCTCGGAAGTGTCATTGGCACGGGTACTCACTCCTGCCCAGACTGGTTACAGCACGCCATCTGTTTCCTGTCAGTGTAAACGTCACTTAGCCTCCAATAAGTTGTCCTGTCGTGTTGCGGTCGGGTTAGCCGACTCTATGGTGCTTGGAGTTTAGGGTGCTTCCTATGTGTGCTGCGGGATATGCAAATAAAGGCTGTTTCCGTTGTGACAATAGGACAATCACCCACTGTAGTACTGTGGGACTCGGTAACTGCGGCCGGCTCGCGCCTGTCAACTTAAATTTCCATGGGTACCTTCTGCTACCCGTCCGGGTTCCAGTACCGTCAGCTGGTTCTCCGCAGTGCCTTTGGCCTAGGTGCCTCCATCTCGGTATCCGAGTTCCAGCAACGTCTGCTGGTCCTTGGTAGTGCTTTGGAGCACAGGTACCTCCTGCTTAGTACCGTGTCCCAGTAACGTCAGATGGTCCTCGGTTGTGCCATTGGCTCTTTTCCTTCTGCTGCCCCTCCGGGTTCCAGCACAGTCAGCTGGTCCTCGTTACTTGCATTGGCTCTTGTACCTTCTGCTACCCTTCCGGGTTCCAGTACCGTCAGCTGGTTCTCCGCAGTGCCTTTGGCCTAGGTGCCTCCATCTCGGTATCCGAGTTCCAGCAACGTCTGCTGGTCCTTGGTAGTGCTTTGGAGCACAGGTACTTCCTGCTTAGTAGCCGTGTCCCAGTAACGTCAGATGGTCCTCGGTTGTGCCATTGGCTCTTTTCCTTCTGCTGCCCCTCCGGGTTCCAGCACAGTCAGCTGGTCCTCGTTACTTGCATTGGCTCTTGTACCTTCTGCTACCCTTCCGGGTTCCAGTACCGTCAGCTGGTTCTCCGCAGTGCCTTTGGCCTAGGTGCCTCCATCTCGGTATCCGAGTTCCAGCAACGTCTGCTGGTCCTTGGTAGTGCTTTGGAGCACAGGTACCTCCTGCTTAGTAACCGTGTCCCAGTAACGTCAGCTGGTCCTCGGTTGTGCCATTGGCTCTTTTCCTTCTGCTGCCCCTCCGGGTTCCAGCACAGTCAGCTGGTCCTCGTTACTTGCATTGGCTCTTGTACCTTCTGCTACATTTACAAATTGAAGATTTTTTCAATGCTTTTTTGGGTAATCACTCTGGATCTCCAACAATGAAGACGACGACCCTGATGACCACCCGAAGAAGATGACGACCACAAGGACGACGAGCATCAAGCCAACCAGCCTAAACACCATCACAAAGAAGAAATAAAAGATTACCAAACAGGACTAAGAAGAACATGAAGTATAAGACCAAAATGAAGAGCAAAATATATGCTCTAAATTATAAGCAGAAGAAGACTAAGCAGTGTATGGGGGTGAGTCCGTTCCTCCTCGTGGTGCCCCTGGAAAATGCCTGCTGCTGCAGGCTAAACTGAACACGGACAAATACTGTTGTAATTTAAATCTTGTGTGACAGCAAGAACGGAAGGATGAAAAATTCATACTTTGACAGATTACAAGTACAGGATTCTCTGTCACAAATAAGAATATGATGAAGAAGATGAAGTACAATATGAATAAGAATAATAGTTTAATAAGAAGAATATAAGTAATGTTAACAAAAAGATGAATAGCAAGAAGTTTAAGAAGAAGATAAAGAAGGTGAAGATGAAGAATAATTTGATGAAAAAGATGATGCTGCTGAAGATTATGAAGGAGAAAGTGTGTCAAAAGTTAAAAAGGTGAAGAGCATGGAAGTTGTGAATATACATATTTGCCAAAATAGAAAAAACTTTAACAACATTGTCAATTTCTTCGTCAATCCGAACATCTTTAAAAAAAAAAATATTTATGCTATTCCATTTGATTGGGTTAAACATCTATGCCTTTAATGTCTCCTCAACCTTCCCCAATACATTCTACATTACTCTTTGTTGTTTTCCTTCATGTACAATTAACCAACAAGGCAAGAATGGGGTTTTTTAATTCCGATATTTTGTTCCCATAGACTTACATTGGATTTCCGGTATCGGTATCGGGTATCGCCGATATTTTTTGGGTATCGGCGATACCATTCCGATTCCGATACTTTTGGATATCGGAAAGTATCGCTCAACTCTAGTAGTGATGATTTTGACTCCATGGGTGTTTGCCAGAAAAAGCAGCAGTGAATGTTGCTTAGTAAAAATTGCAATTCTCCAACTGTAGTGCTCTTACATTGTAGTGCCTGTACATTTTAGTGTATGTACAATGCAGTGCCCAGTACATTGTAGGGCCAGTACATTGTGCCTAGCTCATGCTTCTGAAGACATGGAAACCGTAAATTACCCCTTTCACCCGCTGGCGATTTTCCGTTTTTCATTTTTTGCTCCACTTTTACCAGAGCCATAACGTTTAATTTTTCTGTCAATTTAGCTGTATGAGGGCTTGTTACTTGCGGGACAATTGCACTTTTGATTGACACCATCGATTTTACCATATAGTGTACTGGAAAACAGGAGACAAGTATGGTGAAAATGCAAAAAAAGAGTGCTATTGCACAAAATTTTTTTTTTATGTACGATGTTCACTAAATGCTAAAATTGACCTGCCAATATGATTCTCCAGGTCAGCTGTCATATGCAGAGAAAGATGCAGGCTCAGCGCCGGAGCCCGCATCAAATGCAGGGACGCGACCGATGACATACCTATACATCATGGGTTGTGAAGGGGTTAAGCCAGTGTTTCTCAACTCCAGCCCTCAGGACCCACCAACAGGTCATGTTTTCAGGATTTCCTTAGTATTGCAAAGGTAATGGAATTAATGCTTGAGCAGGTGATAAAATTATCACCTGTGCAATACTAAGGAAATCCTGAAAACATGACCTGTTGGTGGGTCCTGAGGACTGGAGTTGAAAAACAGAGTTAAGCGGACTCTTATCTTTATAGAGATGCCAAATATGTGGATGCTAAAATGTGGTTTAGACACACTGGGGCTCAGAAGGGAGTGGGACATTTGGATTTGGAAACACCAAATTTGCTGGATTTCTTTTGAGGGATGAGGAACCATAGCACTTTTCCAGAGCATTTGTACTACCAGTAACATGGAAGCCCCTTTTATTTCCATTGACAGATGACAGACCTGAGTAGAGACTTTTTGTCGATTGAATTAAAACTTCTATTAGGAGCACTTTACATAAAATTGTGGATCACATTTATCTTGCACTCTACGCTTTTTTTCAGAGGTGCACAAGAAAGTGGCTGACTGCACTTTTATGCACACTTAAAAAGATGGACACTGCCAGATCATAGGCTAGACAGAGTCCAAAGTGCCTCCATTTGCCTCACTATAGGGAATCTTCCATGGGGGGGTTCCATCTGAATCACGTATTTCAGAGATTTACACAGAAACCCCTGTGTAAGCGCTCAGCGTAGAGAGCTGGATAAATGTGAGCTGAGGCTTACTGTGATCTTTGGGAGGCAGAATGAACAAATCAACAGCAGGTCATAAATTGGTTTAATTTATTTTTTATGCTGTTCACCATAAGTGATAAGGCGACTTTATTCTTCAGATCAGTTTGATTACAGCAATACTGGATTTATATTGTTTTTTAATGTTTGGCTGCTATCACACAATAAAAGATGCAAAGTTTTATATCACCATATTTTGAGAGCTTTAATTTTTCTATACTTCTGCCTGCAGAGTCATATGAGAGTTTGTGTTTGCTGGAGGAAATTATGTTTTTATTGGTACCATTTTCCATCAGATTACATTTTCTAAACTCTTCTATTTTGAGTTTTGGGCTGCAAAATTAACAAAAAACAGAAATTCAGGAAACTCACCTTCCTCCAGCTCTTTGGTGCACTGTTGCTGTGGCAGTGGTCAGCGCACGGCTCCGCTCCGTTAGGTCGGTAGGACAAACTACGAGGTTTGCCATGATGTGGCAGTGGGCTTCATACAGTCTCTTCGAAATGTTAAACTAAGAACCTCATGTTCAGTTATATATATTTTTGTCGAGAGGCATTAGATCATTGTATGATTTGTGGAGGTGCTGTCCTCTCTCTTTTTTGAGCATAATGCATGTTCTGTTCTTTTTTTTTTGTTCCTCTTTGGATGTGCACTCTTCCCATTTGGCACAGGTGATTTTAATTAGCAGGAGACTGCAAAGTAAGGGGTATAGCCTATTTCTGATCTCACTGAAGAGCTGGAGGAAGGTTAGTTTCAGTACTCCTTTCATTTGGTGTGGGTGCTGAGTGGCGGCCATTTTAGCTGTGGTTTTGTGCTGGTGGGGTGGCGCGATCTGGAGTCATAGGGACTCAGTCTTGCAGCGTGGGCACTGTGGGGTACCAGGCCGTCTACCCTGCTGGTGCATTGCCGCTGTGTGAGTGGTCGAGCGTGGCTCCACTCCGTTAGGGCGGTAGGACCCACTACGAGGTTTGCCGTGACGTGGCAGTGGACTTCATACAGTCTGATCAGAATATTAAACTAAGAACCTCATGTTCAGTTATATATATTTTTGCCAAGAGGCATTAGATCATTGTATGATTTTTGGAGGTGCTGTCCTCCTCTCTTTTTTGAGCAACAAAATATTAAGTTAAGGGTACCATCATCCAGGCCTATTTCATGAGTTTTATTTTTTTAAAAATTCTGTGGAAGCATGGTTGAAAAGCAATGTCTGACTTTCATTTGTTCATTTTCAGAGATTTTTGATTTATTATTACTTTTGTCAGATTCAAGTTATTTTTGTGACCATTGTGGGTTTTTCTGTCATTAAACGAGGTGTACCAACAATTTTGACCATGTGTGTACCTTGTACAGTAGATTTTATTCGCCTTATTATCTGTAAGGATAGTTGTGCAGGAAAAACCTTAAATATGTTTTCTTGTTTCTGAGTGAAACAGTGAGATAGAGTCTCAGATGGACAGACATTTATTTTAATAATAATTCGATAAAAAATGTCATGTCAAAATATTAAAGAAGATAAAAATCATGTCATGGCAGATAAATATTTAAAAAAGAATATACTGTACGAGGAAGATACATGAATACTATGAATGATAAAAAGAAGTACATTATAACTCAACTGTCTTTTATGTAGTGTGAGCTGCCTAATATTGTACACTTCCTACTTGTGTCTCCAAACAGATCTAATCCACTCAGGCAAGGACTCCCAGAATCTTTGTAAATTATTTATTAATTTATCCATCCATGAAAAATACTTATGATACACTGATGATAAAAACAGACCCAAAGACCAAACATTTATGACACACTGGTGGTAAAACAGACACAAGGACCAAACACTGATGACACAGTGATAGCAAAAACGGACACAAGGAACAAACACTGATGACATACTGATGGTGAAAACAGACACAAGGACCAAACACTGATGACACAGTGATAGCAAAAACGGACACAAGGAGCAAACACTGATGACATACTGATGGTGAAAACAGACACAAGGACCAAACACTAATGACTCACTGGTGGTAAAAATGGACACAAGACCAAACACTTATGACACATCTGTGGTAAAACAGACACAAGTACCAAGCACTGATGATACACTGGTGGTAAAAACGGACACAAGGACCAAACACTAATGACACACTGGTGGTAAAAATGGACACACGGGCCAAACACTTAAGACATACTGATGGTGAAATCAGACAAAAGGACCAAACACAAGTGACCCACTGGTGGTAAAAATGAGCACAAGGACCAAATACTGATGACATACTGGTGGTAAAAACAGATATGTGCACCAAACACTGATGACACACTGGTGGTAATAATGAGCACAAGGACCAAACACTAATGACATACTGATGGTAAAAACGGACACAAAGACTAAACACTGATGACACACTGGTGGTAAAAACAGATATGTGCACCAAACACTGACACATTGGTGGTAAAAATAGACACAAGGACCAAACACTAATGACACACTAATGGTAAAAAGGGACACACAGACCAAACATTGATGACACACTGATGGTAAAAAGGGACACACGGACTAAACATTGTTGACCATGATGGCTAAAAGGGACACATGCGCCAAATACTGATCACACATTAAGGGTAAAAACGGACACACGGACTAAACATTGATGACATACTAATGATAAAAATGGACGCACAGACCAAACACTGATGACACACTGATGGTAAAAATGGAAAAACAGACCAAACACTGATGGTAAAAACGGACACTGTTACCAAATACTGATGAGACACTTATGGTAAATACGACACACAGACCAAGCACTGATGACACACAAATGCAAAGATTTTGTATCTATAAAAAGAAAAAATTTGACAGATTTTAAAGACCCTTTGTAAGGCCATGCTTACATGTTCAGAATTTGGTCAGTATGTTACATCAGTATTTGTAAGTCAATATCAGGAGTGA
This sequence comes from Oophaga sylvatica, assembly GCA_033576555.1. NCBI lineage: Eukaryota > Metazoa > Chordata > Amphibia > Anura > Dendrobatidae > Oophaga > Oophaga sylvatica. Next base: position 554,684,117 of record JARQOD010000002.1, on the reverse strand, counting down.
GTGAAAAATGCGGAAGTGGTGACGTGTTTCTATTATACTTTTATTGTGATTGCTCCACTTCTATTTTTCTTTTTAAATGTTTTTATCAGATTTTATATTTAAACTGGGAGGGGAAAGGAACAGAATAGAAAGGGAGGGTAGGGTAGTAGTAATGAACCTTATACAGGTACGGGAAGATTAAAAACTAGAGAACCTTCAAACAGTCTCTAAGAAACATAACAAGAGACCCTAAATAAGGAAAAAGAATCTTTAAGTCGCCAAACCTTTTTTGGCTCCACTTCTATTTTTGACTTACAAATATTGATGTAAAATAAGATCAAATACTGAATGTGTGAACGTGGCCTAAGGCACCTTCACACTTCTGTATAATTTTGGTACTGGAAAAAAAAAAAGGGTTTTGGATCAGTGTGCCATCAGAGTGTCATCAGTGTTCCATCCGTTTTTTCCAGTATGGCTTAAGGAAAATCAGTTCTATAGCTTCTCATGTACTTTGCAATGTTAAACACATACAGCACACAGTGTTGCCATTCGCATGCTGTACATGCAGACCCATAGACTTGTATTAGCGCTTGTCATTTGTACTGCCAGTAAAAAATGGACAAGTCTCCATGTGGCTTGCATGAACACATGAATTGTGCAAACCCACAGACATGTATACACCACCATAGATTATAATGGGTTACACATGGCATCCGTAAAAAAAATGGATGCTGCACATACCTGAAACATGGACATGTAAAGGGGACCTAAGCAATATAATGCATAGATTTTAGATATAATATTCTTCATCCTCCGTGACAAATTTAGGAGTAATAAAATAAATATAAAATCAATAAAAACAAAAATTCCATGAAAGCAAGCAAATTTCCACATAAACGCTGTGATAGTTACTGGAAGAAGACAATGATATACAAATAGGGAAATATATCTTGTTGTGAGAACTTACAGTAAGTGCGCAAAGAAAAATAATAAAAGTAAAGTAAACATGTTCAACCAAAGAAAAAATAAGGAAGGATAAACCAGGTAATTATAAAGTGTGTGGATATTTTATTAAAGTGTATTTCTTTTTTTCACATATTAGTACCTAAGAAACATGTAATGTTTAATTGCCCTGATCCATGCAATCTTTATGAAGCTTTGTGCTTTGTTTTTACATATTGGGACCAATATATCTGAGGACTAAATATACTGTACAACTTTATTCTATAGTATATACCAAGATATTCAGAATTTCAATAGGATTCCAAATTGTTTATGGAAATCTCTCTGGTCTATCGTCTGTGGATCTTGATTAAGGGCATAGGCTATGTCCCTCTGGTATCAAGGAGTGTCCGACTGAGAAGACACACTAACATTCAGATGCGTTTAATGATGTTATACATCCTGAGGTACCAATCACTCAAATGCTATGGATATAGCCAAGGGGCAAACAAACATACCATTAGTACATTTTAATTAATAAATCTTGGAATAATAATAATTTCCACAATTGGATGTGTTAAAAAAATGTTCCTGATCTGACATAATCTTATAAATGTGTCCCTGCTGTGTACTGTGTAATGGTTGTGTCTGACCATGTCGGAATATGGCCTGCACATACCACAGCTCCTGGGCAGGGGATGAAGCAAAAGAGAGTATACAGACAGGACAGCATCGGATCTCAGCTGTTGCTTTCTGTGAGGTAAAACATTTTGCCTCGTTACCTCACAGAAAAAACTCATTCAACGCTGGATTTAGCAGTAGACCTATGGAAGAGCAGATAAACATACGATCATATTATGTTGAGTAGCACCATGTCGCAACTGGTGTGCGTAGTACATAAAGTAGGTCTTAATATATGCATCAGATGTGTACATATATGAATGAATGTAACAATGTGAATATAAAATTTTCCCTCTCCATTCCCTGAGAGCTGTGAATAAGAAACTGTATAAAACCGCCAACAGTCCCGAATTTAGTAGGACTGTCTTGATTTTTCAGATACAATTCTAGAAAATGTAGTGCTGCCCCAAGTATAAGGAAGATGGATTGTATGCAAACCCTGCTCAAAAAGTATACAAGTATACACAGTTTGCAGAAATTCCAGGGCAGCTGATGACAAGTCTGTGTGTGAGACGTTAACATCCCTATTTTACCAACACCAATGTTGGCAAGTATCAGTAATCAGTGGCCATTGAGTGGTCACTTATATCAGCTCAATATGCAAAAGTACAGAACTTCTTGCAATGTGTTATTATGGCATTTACCAAGTTATTTTAAATTGACAAAATAATAATAAAAAAAATAACATTTTGGAAAAATCCTGAATTAACCTTCCATTTTCAGTCTTTCAAAGACTGATCACCTTTTGTTCTTTAAAATGAAGTCCACTTCGGTGTTACAGAACACAAGGACAGCACACACTTGGCTATGCTATTTTAGCATGTGAAATATATCCATGAGCAATTCTAACACAGCATGGATGCTTAATCCTTATAATATTTTTTTCCAAATAGCTCTAAGACGGTAAAGTGGATTATCTTCTTTGGTTCCAAAAATGAAATATCATAAAACAATTTATACAGCAGTCCTTGAATTACAGAAAATGAGTCTTCGTGTCTACCACACTCGGCATGAATTATTTCCACGATTCATTAATGTGTTCTCTGGACAGTTGAAAGCTTTACGAAATTCTTCAAAATTACTCATTGCACCAATTACCCTGGGGGATAAAAAAAATAATCTTTTAGTTCATGTTATTTATTGTTCCTGTATCTACATTTGTTTTTCCTGCATCTCAGTACCCATAATTCTTAAAAATTTCAAATCAGATAGAAAGGTTATTGGAACTGCATTGCGGAGAGGGACTGAACAGGACAAGGTCTCCGTGGCTTCTCCTCAGGCTTTTACTTTCTATGTGGGACTATGTGCCCATGATCCAGAAGTAGCAGCGCTTTGGATGCAGCATATTTAGCTAAGTTCAAAATGTTGAATTTTAGCGTCTAGCAACTAGCATCTTCGCAAGAGGAGCTGACATGCTGTGGTCCAGAAAGACGCATCACATGTCAGTTTCCGCGGGTGATCCGCAGGCACACATGTACGTACACATTTCCATAAATCCCATCCGCTATTCTGTAACATCTGGTCACTGAGGTTATGACGCTGCATAAATAAGCAGCGTCAAAACTGCAGCAATTCCTGATCGTGGGCACATACCCTAAGGGCTCGTGCACACGACCGTATTTCTGGTCAAGTGTTATCTGTGAAATAAAATGGATCACACTAGGAGACCAATGTAAGGCTATGTGCACACGTTGCGGAATTGCCATGGAAATTTCCACGGCAATTCCGCACCTCCCTGCCGCGGGAAATACGCATATTATAGGTATGCGTATTTCAGCTAAAAACTAGCGTTTTGCAAGCGTAATTAGCTTGCAGAATGCTAGCGTTTTACAAGCGATCTGACAGGTTGGTCACACGAGTCAAACAAGTGTTTGACAAGTGTGACCAACTTTTTACTATTGATGCCGCCTATGTCGCATCAATAGTAAAAAGATCTAATGTAAAAATAATAAATAATGATATTCTCACCTTCCGGCGGCCCCGCAGCTTTTCCACCTCTCAGCGACGCTCCCGGCCAATCCCGTTCCCAGGCGTCCTTTGCAACAATCACCCCGATGACGTAGCATCACGCGAGACCGCTACGTCATCTGGGGTGATCTTGCAATGCATTACTGGGACCGGGAGCGTCGCTGAGAGGCGGGAAGGCTGCGGGGGCCGCCGGAAGGTGAGAATATCACTATTTTTTATTTTAATTATTGTTTTTACATGGATATGGTACCCTGGGCCTGGAGGAGAGTCTCCTGTCCTCCAGACCCTGGGTACCATCCGCACATGAACCGCTTACTTTGCGCATGGTGGGCACAGGTTCCGCAAAAAGAATGAGCATGCTGCGGATTCTCCCGCGATGCGATTCCGCCGCGGAAAAACCCGCAGCATGTGCACAGCATTGCAGAATCTCATAGGCCTTAATGAGTTGTATTGTGTAAGCGGTTTTGCCGCGGTTTCGCGGCGTTTCCGCCGTGAAAAACCGCGCCAAAACAGTTGGAAACCGCAACGTGTGCACAGGCCCTTATTCGGTGGAGCGATGTAGATGACCAATTTTTTTCACTGACTGAATCGGTGTGTGAAATAAAAAGCAGCATGCATGATTTTCCTCTGGAAATTGGAGAAGAGTCACCCATTTAAGTCTATGGGTGCGTGAAACAAATGGGATGCCATACAGAGACACAGTGTAGCATCCAATTTTTAGGGATACATTGCAATTCTATAACATGGGAAACTGTAAATGGACCTGTAAATAATTAATAGCTGCTACTGTAAAAAAATGGATTGCACATGGATGTCAAGTGAGAAAAAAATCGTTCCACTTTTCTGGATGAAACTCTGAACAATTTTTTATGCCGCCATTTGAACCTGCCCTAATAGTCCTTTCTTGCTACATTGTGTATGGTAGCAGATTACACCTTGCTTATGGAAGTCTGTATTGTGTGACGGTGTTGCAGACGATAGACTGTAAATGTACGTTCATATACTACTGTCCCATTCATCTGAACAGTGACTGCAGAAATGCTTGATGACAACATAACCAAATTCAGAATGGTGGACAAGGCACGACCATGTAGCGCATATCACGGCAAAGTAGAATTCAGTAGTTTCTCTTTTTCGCAGAGGTAATAGCAGCAGCGATATCTTTTCTGATTGATAGATATGCTTTAAGAATCTATAAATAATATTATAATTGACCACACAAAGGAGAATACTAATAACTATAATTTACAGAGCTCAGGCGGTCTTACCGGAACTGAGGTGGGCTATGTACTCCATTCATGACTAGTTCCCTTGCAGCTTCACTGCGAAAAGTATTGCACCTTACCTACGAAATAAGATATAGATATCGAATAAATAAATAAATCTTCAGACACATTCTGAAAAATGAAAATCTTAGATAAACTGATGCACCAGTTTGCCAATGAGGAATCAGCATACTAGTCTGAATTGGCACTGATACACAGAAGTTATGAGGGGACATTAGTAAAAATGCATCATTGACTTACATGAGAGTAGCTTAAGAAAAACAGTTGATTGTGGTTAAGATCTAACCCAGGAAGAAGCAATTCCTCTTTTCCATTTCTCTCTTCTTTAATCCATTTTCTGTATGCCTATCATAAATAAAAAAGGGAAATGTTTAAGTTATGTTATAACGTACTGTATGTCATGAAATAGACAATAATATTTTCCTTCATTCTTCTTCTTAGGTCTCATTGACACATCCATAGTTAAACACTCACGTGAAAAAATGGCACTGCTGTTATAAGTGTTTTGTATCAGTGTGTCTGTTTTTATCATCCGTGTTTTGCCTCAGTGTAAGGGCCCGCCCACACTGGTGTGTAATACACAGGAGTGTTATTCAATAAGGGAAAGCAGATCTGCACATTTTTTTCTCATGATGATTCGGCATGAGAAAAAAAATTGCAACATGCTGCAACTGGCAGCATAAGACGCACAGCGAGCACCCATTCAAGTCAAAGGGTGTGTGCAAAACATCGGACTGCACTCGATGTCATCCAAGTGCAGTCAAATATATGGAGACAGGCAATGGAGAAGATGGAGATTAATCTCCCCTTCTCCTCACGGGTGACTCAATTCTGGCATGCAAGAGGATAGGAGCACAGCAGCGTTACCCTCGGCTCATGCTCGCCGCAAAGTTTGAACCGAGTGTCATCAGCATATTGCATCCGATGTTATACGCTAATGTGACCCGGACCGTGGCCCATATGTTCCGAATATAAGACACACTTTTTTTCCAAAAATTTTTGGGGAAAATGGGGCTGCGTCTTATGGTCGGAATATACAAATACAATTACAATATAATTACAAATACTGTGGCGGTGGTCATGGTCTGAAGCTGCAGGGTGATGTAGCCTCCCTTCCAAGGCTGGTGCGGCGGTGGTGCTCTGTGGTATGAGGGGGCTCCGCCGGAATTTTGTGAAAGCCTGGAGGCCCCCATAAATCCATTTCTGCGATGCTGTGGTTTTCGTGAAAATTGCCGTAAAATGCTTGTGGAGTCCCGCCAAACCTGTCGAAAAATGCTGGCAGAGCCACCGCACCACAGAGCAACACCGCCGCACCACCGCTGAACCTGTCGCAAAATGCCAGCACAGCCCTCCCGCACCACAGAGCACCAACGCCACACCAGCCTGGGATGGGATTTCCCGGAGACCACTGCACCAGCCTGGGAAGGAGGTCGTAGCACCGGACCACCGAACAACCCCTGTGACCACACTCCCCTGTGACCACTCCTCCACCTGTGCCGATCCCCCTAGTAAGCTGAATTTGGACTGTAAGACAGACCCTCATTTGACACATTATTTTTTTTTCCATATTTTCCTTCTGAAAATTTGGGATGCATCTTATGGTCCGGTGCGTCTTATAGTCCGAAAAATACGGTATGTAGTATTTGTTTTTTATATCTCCAGAAAGCCCTATTTTCAGCCGATATTACTTTGTGTCCCATGGGCAAAAATTCATAAAGAGAAACTCCAAGTGAATTTTCAAGATAAGTTAAATGGAGCCTACTAGGATCATGTAATGTGAGCAGTTTATTCTTTCACTGAGGTCTCTCAAATACAGGGTCCCAAGATAATCTGCACACTATAGTTTCTGAACACAATAAGAAATTGCTGCACAGTACTGGACTGCGCAGAAGAAATTGCCAAAATTACACTCCCTCCGTGATATTAGTCAATGCTCTGCAAATTTTGCAGAAAGCTGCACCTTATCTCCTCCTCTGTCACCTTTGCATGCACTTTGCACATAATAAAAAAAAGTCAGAGCATTCTGTCCCCTTTTAGCTGCTCCTTTTTCTATTTGCACCTGAATGCCAGGGTGGAATTATCAGAAAGTGCATTTTTTTCTTTCAGTAAGTCACAAACTATAACAAAATTAAGTTCCCTACCATCTTTGGTACCATCTTGTTTTAAAAAAGTATACATTTTCTTACTCGAAAGGCTTCTCTCATCCCTCCATTGTCTGCAATATTTTCTGCCAGAGTCTTTGTTCCTTTTACCTAAAGAATAATAGTGTGTGATCACAAACATACAAAAAAAACCAAATATATAAATAATACATTGGGCAAAGTAATTGAGTAACAGTTTCTCACACTAGGACATGAATTAAAAGGGTTGTCCAACGAACAAACTTCATTTTAATCAATAGATCTTGGAATAGTAATACTTCTCACAATTAGATGTGTTTAAATAAAATGTTCCTGTGCTGAGATAATCTTATAAATGTGTCCCTGCTGTGTACTGTGTAATGACTGTGTCTGACGGTACAGGGACATGGTCTGATTATACCACAGCTCCTGGGAAGTAGAGGACTCAAAAGAGTGTATAGACAGGACAGCATTTACAATTTTTTTTCCTTCACTTTAGTAGATTCCATGGTAAAATGAATAATGCCATTGAAAACTAAACCTTGTCCTGCAAAAATCAAACCCTCGAATATTTATGTTGACAGAACATTTAAAAAGCTATGTCTGTTGGTAGAAGGCAAGGAAAAAATGAAAGTGCAAAAATGAAAAATTCCCTGGTCCTTAAAGGGAATCTGTCTTTATGCTGTGTAACTTCAGGCAAAGGTGCCATCAGTCAAGCAGGAAGAGGCAGTGCTAAGTGAGGAATAGAGCTGGAGTGACAGAGGCATCAGATCTACAAATAGCTCTTTGGCCTCATTTCCATATCAATTCAAACACTGATTTCCCTGTAATGTAGGGACGGAATGGCAATGTAAGGCCTCTTTCACATTTCCGGCGGGCGCATGGCGGCGCCCCTGGCATTTTGCCGCAGCGCCGCATCTGAAAATCTGATGCGCCGCATGCGGCTTTTTTCGCATTGACATGCATTAGCGCCGGATGGCGCAAATGTTACATTGCGGCGTCCGGAAAAAAACGCTGCATGTAACGTTTTTTGTTTTTGCCGGATGGTTTCTTATCTCTCCAAGCATCAGAAACCATCCGGCAAAAAAAACGCATTTTGGCCGCCGGAAGTGTGAAAGGTTTTCACATGCGGCGCTGCGGCAAAATGCCGGGGGCGCCGCCAGGCGCCCGCCGGAAATGTGAAAGAGGCCTTAAGGTATTGCTAGATTTGCCTTTGGGAGAGCTACAAGCAGAAATAAATAGTATTACAGTGAAATCCTGCAGACAGATATCCTTTAAAGGTCTGCAGTCTGGGATAAAGGTTGCACTAACAAATGAAGGAGGCAAATCTGTAATACTTATATTTTAGTAAGTGCCACTAAATCATTTCCCCAATGCATTAATTTTTAGATGAAGAATTTAATTAGAAATATTAAAGATGCTATGTCTTTAAGGCTAGGGTCACACAACTGTATTTCCTCTCATCCGAGATCATTGATCCAATTATACTAATCACACTGTGATCGTACTCTGAACAGAGTGTCATTATATTGTGATCTGATTTTCTTGAATGTGGAGAAGATGGAAAAAATAATGTCTCCATCCATTCCATTCTGTCAGTTTGTGTTAATGATGTCATCCAAGTGCAGTCTGATCTTTTTCCATGGACTCATTGACTTGCATGAGCAAGTGAGATCCAAATATTGGATGCAAATCGCGCATTCTACAAGTTTTTTCTTCAGAGACTGTTCAAGGAAAAAAATCAGATATGGGCACAGCACCATATAACAACATTGGTCCAAGTGCAATCCAATGCTTTGTCGGATCGCAGTCAGACCCAAATGCACAAGCCCAAAGAGAAAGCTTCTATCACGTCTAATTTTACTCATTTATACGTTTGCTTACCTTTAATGAATATTTTAACAATCCATGCACATATCATATAGGGAGTTGTAAGGAATCAATCTGTATATTACCATTCACTCCATTTGAACCATTTGTGTTCAAAGTAGTCAGTCTAGTCCTTGGGCCTTGGTACAAGTCACTATTTTTAGTAAATGTTCACCAGCCCCATCCACACAGCAGTGATGATATGTAACTACAGACGAAGCTTTTCTGTGTCGAGCATAAGCCGAGAGTGGACCTGCTGGTCCCAAAGATCTGAACAGATATCTAAGTATGGACCATTGAAGTGCACTAAGGATACTCAGCATTTTTATCACATTTTTCAATATTTTTAAATTGAACAACTTTCCAATTCATTCTAAGTAATCCTAATAAAAACCCTAAAAAAAATCAAAACACTGGGAAACTCACATTCATTCCCGCTAACTTCCAGTAATAGTCATTGTATTGGTCCACAACACATTTTGTTCTTTCTTTAAATTTTTCTTCTGACTCTGTAGTCCACCATGGGTGTAAATTTCCATCTTTGTCATACTTTCGGCCTATATAACACAAATAAGTTAATGAGTTATTTCCGATAGGATAAACTGGGATTCTAGGTGCATTTATTTTTTTTTCATTGAGCTCATACATTACTGGCAGTGAGAACTGGAAACTAAACTGATGAAACATAAAGGTTTTTTATTTTTTTAGACAGGAAATAAGGAAATATATTCACCGTTACTGTCAAAACCATGTGTGAACTCGTGGCCAACAATGACTCCAATTGCTCCATAGCTGAGGGATCTGTCAGAAAAACACACAAATGCATCTAAATACCAAAAAAAAAATCTTTCAAATCTCCTATTTTTGTAAAGAATTCTGATGTTCACCTCATCAGTTATTTTCTTATCAGGAACCTGCTAGGATTCAGAATTTAATTATTCATTTTCACTATGTTGCCTGGGAATATCACAGATCAAAGATGAAATGGGATCATCGGGCTGCCAGTTCTAATCATTTCCCCTGGGAAAGTTGGCAAATGTTTGACACTGATGCATGCAAATTCCGTTTTCATTACATTTTTGAATTGGCAGCCAGTTTCATCTTACCTCCAGTGAAAACAGAAAACTTCAGAATTCTGTTTCATATTTCTCCACGTTGATAATTGTTATTCATTTTACAGTACATGAAATCACCATGTAAAGCGTAAATGTAGAATATCTGCCACTATGCTTCATTACCAGAGCATTTAGTTTTTACAAAGGCTGTGTTTAAATAACCCTCAAAGTTACAAGTTTTTTAGTTAGTTGGCATTGTGAGTGGCCATAAAGATTGTAATTTGCTTTGGGAGATCCAACATGTGTCTTACAAAGGTGGCCTATTAATTTCAGTAGGTAGGTACCATCTTATGTTTTATTTCTCATTTGGTGGCACTGTAGCAGAATTGAACCCTTGTGCCAAGTCTCCTTGCATAAGGGTTATGGGGACCTTCATCAGTTCCTACAAAATTTTTCCTCTATGTTACACTGTACATTTGACTTGGTCGTGGTTCTGGTTTTACTAATGATCACCATTGACTATTGACTTCATTTGGTGTACACAATATCCTGTATATGATTGTATATACTTTATTTTTTATTGTTATTTTATTTTCACTTTATTTTAAATTTTTGTTTATTGTCTTTCACTTTCTTTGAAATTTTGTAGTATCTGATGAAGGTCCCTGTGATCGAAACGTTTATTTAGTCCTACAAATAAACTACTTTTCACCAGCATTAAGTTGAGTGCCAGGTTTTATCTCTATATATTGTATGGCGTAGGAAACTACCTTGTCACCTTCAGCAGTAGTGTGCACAGTATTTGCTCCTCCTTGCATAAGGGGTCCTATCAGTGAGTCATCTGGTGATTACTTATTTATTTATTGTAATTTCTATGTTTCATTTTTTTTTACAATTTTAGAAAGCATCCCAAAAAGAAAATCTGAAGACGTGTTCTTGATCGTATTATGTTAACATTGCTTTATAATATGAGTTATAGTTTTTTGATTGAGTCTATATTTATTTGTTTTGCATTTTCTACTAATTGTGTTTACATTTTGTTACTCAACTCATTTATTTTAGCTTTATTTTGTGATGTCATAACCCCTCCACCCATTAAAGAACATTAGAATACCATATATGTTTATTTACTATATTGTGTTTATGCTGTTTTTTAGAACACCCATATTTTTCTCTAGTTACCGTCCATCCTTGATTTTAACTATATAAAAGGCATAGAAATGCACTGAAAAGGCTCCATGTGAACAAAGTGATAGTTTTATTTGGGCACTTTAATTCTTTCTGACATACGACGTACGTGGTGCATGATAGGGCGGGCTGCCTGCTTCTTACAGGGCAGGTGCTGGCTGTGTTATACAGCTAGCTCATGCTAACAGGCAGTGACTAGTACTAGCCTCAAAAATTGCTGTTTGGCTATTTAAATGAAGCTTTAACTACTTCCAGTGCCCATAGTCCCCATCACTGGGCTTCATAGGAGATTAGTGTTTTTACCATATGCTGAAAAATTAGAGACTTGCAGTATATAGTACAAGGTTCAACTGCCTTAGGGTTTTTTTCCAGGCAAGTCGAATTGAATTCACTCAAAAAAAAAAAAAAACAACTAAAGAGGGGGACTAATAGAAATAAATGACAAAAAAAATTCATATAATAAGAAAATAAAAAAATATAAAAAATTTCAATCATCCCTTTTTTCCAATTCAAAAATAAAACACTTAAAAACATTAGAAAAAACTATTCAATGACCTACTAACCCCTTAATGACCATCATTTTGCCTTTTTAATGACCTGAGATATAAGAGAATAGTTTCCCTCCCGATAGGTGAAAATGCAGCAGCAGTGAGCTGTACACTATAGCTGACACTCTGCTTCATCAGCCACTATTGTTGTTGGCACTCACCATGGTTGCCATAGCAATTCAGGGCCATGAAATGGCTGTAGAGTCTACCGGCTATTGTGGCCTGCTCAAAATTTAGCAACATATTAGTGGTAAAAATGTAATTTTTCATTCCTTTTTGTGTTAGTTCCGGAAAAGCACCTGAAGGGTTAACAAGCTACGTGATGGCTGTTTCAAATATATTGAGGGGTGCTGATTTTAAAATGGTATCACTTTGGAGGTTTTCCAATATAAAGGTTCCCCAAAGTCACTTCAAAACTGAATAGGTTTCTAAAAATAAGTTTGGCTAATTTCCTTGAAAAATTTAAATTAGTCCTGAATTTTTAAACCTTCTAACATCCTAACAAATAAAAGGACATTTGACAAATGGTGGTGGTGTAAGGGAGACTTATGGAAAATATTTATAGAAATGTGTCAAATTTATGATATTTTTTATAAATAAACCTAAATCTACTCCTATCACGCTAGGGTCACAAGGCAGTATTTTCTCTCATCAGAGACAATCAGGTTGATTATGCAAATCACACTGTGACCAAACTCTGATCAGAATTTGGTCAGTGTGAGATCATAGTATCATCTGATATAATCTGAGTGCAGTCCGATGGTTTCCACGGACTCATTGACTTGCATGGCCAAGTGCAATCCAATAATCAGAGATTCAACTAGGGCATGATGCGATTTTTTTCCTCGGACCAGCTATGTGCAAGGCCTCATAGAATAACATTATTTCAATTATGATCCAATGGTTTTGCACTCTAATCAAAAATATGGTTGTCTGCACATGCCCTTATAAAGTATAATGTGTTACAAAAAAAAGACAATCTCAAAATTACTGGGATATGTTTAAACATTCCAGAGCTATTGCAGTATAAGATGACACATGTCAGATTTGAAAAATATTGCTTGGTCACTAAACAAAATACATAAAAAAAAGCGTTTTATCTACTACTGCATAGTAATAAAGCAACATAGCAAATAAAAATTATAGCTTACCATGCAAAAACATGCCCTCAAACAGGTCCATTGAAGTAAAAATGTAAAAAGTCTATTGTATCGTATGAGACAAAGTGTATTGTATGTTGTGTTTGTTATGAGACAAAGTTTAGTTCTACTGTTCTTTGTTATTTACATGTCTCACACTGGTAACTCCACTTTCATGCAAAATAATCTCTGGAGGAAGATTCTCATGCATTATCAGTGTCCAAAATATCCTACAAATTTGGACCTATTTAAATGGCACTTCCTATTGAAGATACAAATCCAAAAAGCACTGGAAGCATATAGCCAAAAAATACAATTCTTTATTAGAAAAATCCACACATAACTGACAATAGACGGCTAAAATACATAAAAATGGGATGTATGTTCAGTATGCTCCCATTGGTATATATGCAAACTATGACAAACATATGACATGAAGTCCAAGATCAAAGTAAAGTACTAATGCCATGTACCACTAATGCTAAGAGCAAGCCATATAGAAAGCAGTGATTAGTACATGTTAGACCACATTTCATAGTAATGTCATATATATTGATAAAAAGTAGCTCACAACTCCCAGTATCTACCACAGCTAACAAATATGTATGTAATGAGTTGTGTTGTGCAGATTTGCTATATCTAAAGACTTAACCTTTATGATAATTTACATGATGGTAATTATAAAGGTGCCATAGTAACAAGCAACATAGTGTCAAAGTGACTCTTATCATACAATAATGCCCGCTATGGCCACATTGGTATAACCATGAAGCATAATCCTGAAATTTTGAAACACCAGCCTGATATTCTTAGCTCTGCTGATATATTATTAAATCGTGATATATATGATGCTTTCAATTTATTATTTTGTTTTTTTCATTTCTATTAATTTATTTCATTTTTTGCTAAGTTTCTTATTGAAAATATATGTATAACACTTGGGATTGCAGTCTGTTTCTGTAGTTATATTGCATTTAGTGCCGGTATACTTATCTATTTATTGATGTGCAGTACACTGGGTTCTGCACATTTGGATAAGAATGTGTTACCATGGTATTGCACTTGCTGCCATCATGTCCCACTTGTGTGCTGAACCGCGGGGCTTTCTCGGTAAAGCATCGCTGGAGCGCTTTAGTCAGGCCGTTATGGCACCACCTCTTCAGTTCTGACACGTCGGACGGGGGGGGCGTGGCCTGGCGGCGGGCGACGCATTCCCGCGATGCTGTGCGTTACCATGGTGACGCGTCCTGTCGGATTCGTAGCAGTTCCCTCCCCATCCTGACGTGTTGGATGGAGAGTGGCTGCACGACCAACGGGGACGCCTCCATGGTGTGTCACACGCTGAGGGCTGGATGGTTTCGCACACATGTGGGATCTTTAACCGGTAAATGCAATATTTGGGAAAGGTATATAAGGGAGCATTAGACTATATATCACATCTACTAACCCCCTTAAGACGAAGCTAATGCGAAACGCGAGTCGGGGAATTCCAGGTTCCCATTAAGGTTGTATATGCTCTATGACTATATTTGTAGCATTGTTCTGATTATGCTTCATGGTTATACCAATGTGGCCATAGCGGGCATTATTGTATGATAAGAGTCACTTTGACACTATGTTGCTTGTTACTATGGCACCTTTATAATTACCATCATGTAAATTATCATAAAGGTTAAGCCTTTAGATATAGCAAATCTGCACAACACAACTCATTACATACATATTTGTTAGCGGTGGTAGATACTGGGAGTTGTGAGCTACTTTTTATCAATATATATGACATTACTATGAAATGTGGTCTAACATGTACTAATCACTGCTTTCTATATGGCTTGCTCTTAGCATTAGTGGTACATGGCATTAGTACTTTACTTTGATCTTGGACTTCATGTCATATGTTTGTCATAGTTTGCATATATACCAATGGGAGCATACTGAACATACATCCCATTTTTATGTATTTTAGCTGTCTATTGTCAGTTATGTGTGGATTTTTCTAATAAAGAATTGTATTTTTTGGCTATATGCTTCCAGTGCTTTTTGGATTATTATCAGTGTCCAGCCCATAGCCTGGAACAGCTCATTTACATATAAGAAAAATGTGGCATTCTCTGAAATAAGACATCAGATCTCAGATATCAAGGTACCATTTTATTCAGCTTCCTATCACCTGCATGCCCATATAGACGGCCTAGGGGGGTTGATTCTGCTTACAAATTCCGTTTTAGACGCAGTTTTGTCTTCACAGGGATCCTCAGATATGTTGTTTGACTTTAGGAGGTATACAGAATGAAGCATTTTTTGAGATTAGGAGGCAAAAACACCGAACTACACTTATGAAGCTGCTTTATTTCTTACATGGCCCCCTTTTTACATAGATTTAAAATGGCTCAAAAAGCAAGTAAAGCAAATAATTGAAAGATAAATCATTTTTTATGGCCGCCATATATATTCAGCTAGGTTCCTTTACTCCAAAATAAAAAATATTAGTGATTTGGAATTCATATATTTTTATTAAACGAACGTCTGTGATGGTCTCATTTGTTCTTATTGTCCTTTCCTTTGTACTTCAGAATAATGACAATGTACCTTATAAGCAGTACCACACATTAGATAGACATTTCTATTTTTTTCAACAGTTTCTTTAAAATAAAATCAATAACACTGTGAACATGGTTCTTACCTTTTACAATTTGTAAAAACCATTATCACCAACCACAATGTGGCATTAGAGAGCTCACAGTAAGCAGCATAATTATAAAAGAAAAAAATCTGTATTTCTGCTTCCAATGAAAGAAACGCTGCATCTCGGTATAAAGGGGAAATACAAATAAATGCCGCATTATATGGTGAAGTTAAACACTGACATTTCACTTCCCTAAAGGTGTCAAATACATTAATATGAGCTTTAATGGTCTTTTCTATTAAGAGTTTGTAACACTCTGACCCGAGTGGTTTAAACGGTGAGGTTATTACCGTCATTCTTGTGTAAGGTCACAAATAAAAGAAGCAACAATCATTCCAGGTGCTTAGTGGAGGCTTTCTGCTTAATGGGGAACTGGAAAATTGAGAATCTGCCCACTTTCATTAAGCTTTTCATATCAAAGTGTTATCTTTGATAAATGCTGAAATAAGCCATATTGAAGTCCTGCTGTCTTTTAATACATAAATCAGGCAAAGCGGCACATATTTCCTGTAACTATTCAGAAAAAATACATTTTATAAGGCCGAGTGGAGCAGGGATGTTAGCATCCGGGTTCATTCATATCTCCTTTTGTTTAAACGACACTATAATTCACCTTTTTCGTGTTTTCACTCATTTCAGTTGCACAAAAATTTGCAACTTTTGACGTTACTCATAAGGGCTCATTTTTACACCCAATTTTCAAATGCTATGTGTGTTTTTTTCACGAATAGCACTTGTACCTGTGAAAGTCTATGGGGCCGTGATTTTTCATTGGCCAAGCAGTCTGCAGAAAATCGTGGAGACATGTCCAGATTTGATCCTGGTGTCTGATCAAAATTGGCAATGCTAGTCAATGAGTCCATGAAAAAATTAGACTGCACTCAATAAACATGAGTGTACTGTATTCTGATTCTCACCGACTCTCAGAATGGAGACGATGGACAAACTTTTTTTTTTATTTCTTCACATACGAGAAAAATGGATGATACTCGAACCCCACTCTGATCAAACTTTGATCAATATAATGGATCCATTTTTCTCGTAAGTGTATGTGTGAATGAGTGCTAACAGTTGTAGACTTAATACATTCTATATAAACAAGGTTTGGAAATGGAGAACATTTGCTGCATTCAGTTAAAAGGTAAATCTTGGAGGAATTTTTGTTTTTTTTCTTCCCTTTCATGGAGATACGCTACAAGTTTTCTGCACTACCAAGCATTTTAGCCATACATATGAGGCAGTACATGTATTCATGACCTTGTTCACATTACATTTTTTTCTTTAATTGTTTTTCAGTTTCCTTTGGATGGAATTTTTTAGTCTAACTATTCCACGCTTTTTTTGTAGTACACTGGTGCACACCGGCCAGATAGAGTTCGAAAGGTCACTCTATTGGCCTCCATCTGAATACGCACCTAGCAAACATGATCATTGGCATACCTACCAAACATAAAAGAAAAGGTGATGTGACCAGGTGCTCACCGAGCATTTAACGTTTGTGAACATTTGCTTGATTTTTGTTGTGATTTTTTGAAGTGTTATGGCTTTCAAAATCATTTTCACTTCCAGTTACTTCCAAATGTCTCGATGTGTTTACATACCGTGGATATTCTGTTCCCCAAAAGAATGGTTTTTGAAGCTCTCCAGCTGGAAATCCTGACGTTCACATAAAACAGAGAATGAATCATAGCACAAATCACTACTACAAATAAAAGACGCATTGTTTTAAATAATGATATAAAGTTCAACAGATCAACGGATCAATATATGAAGTATTCTCTTCTCTAGGCCACATAATCAAATGTCACAATGTCATTTTACCATATTGACTTCTATTAACCCTGAATTGCATGGTTATTTATCAACTGGGTAAATAGACAGTTTGGAGCATCAAACAGCAAAACTTGCAGCAAATCAATCCAGTCCCAGGTCAAAGTGCGTGCACATAACATATACTTTATAACAATGGTATAAATTAATAGTATGATAATAATAAGGCTATAATAAACTGTAGGAAGATTCGGTGAAACACAGTCAGATTGTGCTAAACTAACAGGATTTGCAAACGTCAGTACTATTTTAGATCTCTAGTACTGAGTAATTGCATTATGAAGGGATTTGTATTTCTTGATTTTACTAAAGGCGCTATGCGCTACATTGATATTCATGATTAGGGTTGAGCATTCCGATACTGCAAATATCGGGTATCGGCCGATATGGCTGTATCGAATTCCGATTCCGAGTACCGAAATTTTCGTCATATCGGATACCGGAATCGGAATTGTCACTGTCACTGTCAGTGTCCGTCGGTTGGGTCTGTCAGGAGTCAGCGGCACTTACCTGGCAGAAGATCTCCGGCGGTCATGGCCTGGACTGCTTCATGGCCGCCATCATCTTTCCCCGGCGGTCACATGCAGTTTCTCGCGATAACTGCAGTGACTGCTGGGTAATCCCGGCCGTAAAGCAGTCAGTCCGATGACGTCACCGCCGGGGAAGCAGGTAATCAGCTGTGCTGCGTTGCGATGACAGGCTCTGCCTGTCATTGCGATGTAGCAGAGCTGGATCGTCGTGGGACAATCGTTACTATGGACTGCGTCGGACAGGTGGTATACTGTTGGTTTGTTTTTTTTCTTTTTTTACAGGAGATCGATGGCGTCGCAGGAATGAGAGTATAATAAAAGAAATGAAAACTGTGTTGTCTCTTTTATTTCATTAAAAGACTTTTTTCTTGCTTTGTCTTTTTTTTATACATTTAATAACTTTGGGATTAATAATGGATCGGTGTCTTATTGACACCTCTCCATTATTAACCGGGCTTATTGTCACCGTGCAATCAACGGTGACATTAACCCCTTATTACCCCACTTGCCACCGCTACAGGGCAGTGGGAAGAGCCGGGTAAAGTGCCACAATTGGCACATCTTTTGATGCGCCAAATGTGGGGCTGCTGTAGCCTGGTATTATCAGGCTGTTGAGGGCCAAAATCCATGGGCCTTGACAGTCTTTTAATACCAGGCCGCAGCAGTCTGCATTTTACTTGGCTGGTTAACAAAAATAGGGGGACCCCCTACGCCGTTTTTTTTTCGAGGGGATCCCCTATTTTTGTTAACCAGCCAAGCTAAGCAGACTGCTGTGGCCTGGTATTATCAGGCTTGCAAGGTCCATGGATATTGGATCCTTACCAGCCTGAAAAACCAGGCCTCAGCGGTCTGCTTCATCTGGCTGGTTAACAAAAATAGGGGGGACCCCACGCCAATTTTTTTCAAGAGGATCCCCTATTTTTGTTAATCAGCCAAGATATGCAGACTGCTGTGGCCTGGTATTATCAGGCTGGCAAGGTCCATGGATCTTGGCTCCTTAACAGCCTGAAAATCCAGGCCTCAGCGGTCTGCTTCATCTGGCTGGTTAACAAAAATAGGGGGGACCCCACGCCATTTTTTTCGAGGGGATCCCCTATTTTTGTTAATCAGCCAAGATATGCAGACTGCTGTGGCCTGGTATTATCAGGCTGGCAAAGTCCATGGATCTTGGCTCCTTAACAGCCTGAAAATCCAGGCCTCAGCGGTCTGCTTCATCTGGCTGGTTAACAAAAATAGGGGGGACCCCACGCCATTTTTTTTTCGAAGGGAACCCCTATTTTTGTTAATCAGTTCCCTCTGACGTCACTGATGGTGTCCCTGGCTGACCTGAAGTGAAAGTGGAAAGCAATCAATTAAGCTTTCCACTTCCTCTCCTGTCAGCCAGGAGAGGAGCTCATTCATTTGGGGGTTTACTGTGAGGCTGCAGCATTAGCTGCGGTCCCTGCAGTAAACATTAACCCTTTCTGAAGGATGACACCGTGGGACCTGACTGTGCATGGGATAGGTAAGAATAATTTTGCTTTATTATTTTATTTTTATTACAGGAAATGGTTTTAGCAGGTAAATAAAATATGGTCAAAAACTGTGTGATTATTTCATTAAACTTCTTTTTATTAAAGTGTGTGTGTTTGATTTTTCTTTCATACAATAGGATTAATAATTGATAGTTGTCTAATTGACAGCTCTCAATTATTAACCTGGCTTAAAGTGACCTTTCAATTGCAAGGTCATTTTAACCCCTTATTAACCCATTCGCCACCGCTACAGGGCAATGGGAATAGACGGGCAAAGTGCCAGAAAGGGCAAATCTAATTAGAGATTTGCCCTTTCTGGGGTGTCTGGGGGCAGATTTTAGTAGCCGGGGGGGCCAAAAATAATGGTCCCTCTCTGGGCTATTATTATCTGCCCCCACTCACTGGCTTTGTCTGTCTGGTTGCGAAAATAGGGCGGGAGCCCACGCATTTTTTTTCAGCAATTTTACACCTCATATATATATATACATGTCATTGAGTTTGTGACACATATATATATATATATATATATATTTATAGTTCATACACTTCTACATAGTATAATAGCCGCTAATTCAATTGCCGGCTTTTGTGAAAATGCAGAACCCGACATGAAATGACACTTGGTTTACATAGAGTTAACCATGTCTTTTCATGTAGTTTGATATCTGATTTGCACAAACAATTACATGAGTGTAAGTGTGCAAAATTTCACACCTGTAGGGGTTAATTAAAGGTGTAAATTCGTAGCAAAAAAGTCTGTTTTTTTACAACGAATTTACACCTTTAATTAACCCCTACAGGTGTGAAATTTTGCACACTTACACTCATGTAATTGTTTGTGCAAATCAGATATCAAACTACATGAAAAGACATGGTTAACTCTATGTAAACCAAGTGTCATTTCATGTCGGTTGCTTCTGTCTTTTCACAAAAGCCGACTTTACCCGGCAATTGAATCAGAGGTATTTTACTATGTAGAAGTGTATAAACTATAAATATATGTATATATATATGTCACAATGACATGTATATATATTATATATATATGTATTCTATGTGTGTATATTTAGTGTTTACAAGGAAAGAAAGAGGTTTTTTTAGTTACGATATTTTGTTCCCATAGACTTACATTGGATTTCCGGTATCGGTATCGGGTATCGCCGATATTTTAATGGTATCGGCGATACCATTCCGATTCCGATACTTTTGGATATCGGAAAGTATCGCTCAACTCTATTCATGATCTATCTCTTGGAAAAGTCATTAATATCAGACTGATGGGGGTCCGATACTCGGCACTCCCACTGATCAGCTGTTGAATAGTAGCAGTGCGGCAGTTCTCATCAATGGGCACTAAGCATCGCACAGAACTGAGCTGTTCTGCTCCGAACATTGTTTGTATCTAGCCACTGCCAGAGCTGATGGTAGCTGATCAGTGGGAGTGCCGGACCTCTATTGATCTGATAATAATAACTGACCTAGGGCCAGGTTATCCATATCAAAGTAGTAAACAACCCTTTGACAAATGCAAGTCTAGTCTGTATTTTAGAGCTATTCAGGAAGAACCACACCATTTTTAATGAGGGGTTTCCAATAGAGGCTGCAAAATGTCCTGAATAGTCAGACATTGACAACTTGCACTATGTATACACACGTGGTCAAAATTGTTGGTACCCTCATTTAATCACAGAAAAACCCACAATGATGACAGAAATAACTTGACAAAAGTAATGATAAATCAAAAATCTATGAAAATGAACAAATGAAAGTCAGACATTGCTTTTCAACCATGCTTACACAGAATGAAAAAAAAATAAAACTCATGAAATAAGCCTGGACAGAAATGATGGTACCTTAACTTAATATTTTGTTGCTCAACCTTTTGAGGCAATCACTGCAATCAAACGATTCCTGTAACTGTTAATGAGACTTCTGCACCTCTCGACAGGTATTTTGGCCCACTCCTCAAGGGCAAACTGCTCCAGTTGTCTGGTGTTTGAAGGTTGCCTTTTCCAGACGGCATGTTTCAGCTATTATTTCGGTCACCATTGTGGGTTTTTCTGTCATTAAATGAGGTGAACCAACAATTTTGACCACGTGTCTATTTACTTATGATGGTTTTGGGGTAATTAAAGAAACATGCAAAATGTCCTTAATTAAACGTGTGCATATGTCCATGGTATGTAGTGTAAATATGTTAATATTCTGATCTGCCGACACTTTCTCCAGGATCCAGCGCCATTCTGCTCCTTTTCTTAGTAACGTTACCGCTCTTCAGACTATCCAGATCACTCTGTGCTCTGAGTGAGCTGGAAGTCTCTTTCACAATGTAAGTACATGGAGCCTTGTTCTGACGCTCCACAGACTTACAACGTAAAAGTCACTTACGGGTCATGTCGCGCGCAGTGTGACCCAGGTCATCTGAAGAGCAGTGATGTTGTTGAGAAGAGAAGAACGGTACTGGATACTGGAGAAAGCAGTGTAGGTGAGTATATTAACATCTGATTCCTCACACTACATACCATACACATATACACATTTAGTTAAGACAAATATTAATGAGAATGTTTTTTAAATTGCACTCCTATTAAACTCCTGGTTTCGTAGTGAATTTAGAAATACCGCTGGTGCTCTAAGGTAAAAAAAAAAAAGGAGTACTTTATATTCTTTATACATTGTAGTTATGGCCTAATTAAGATACACATAGAATTTTATTTTATCCCTTCACGACCTTTTACGTATAGGTATGTCATAGGTCTTGTCCCTGCATTTGATGCTGGCTCCGTGCTGAGCCTGCGTATTTCCCGGCACATGACAGCTGATTTGATGTGCTTGCAACAGCTGTCATGTACCTACAACACGGGAGGAAGCACGATTATTCCAGTGGCTGTTAACATGTTAAATGCCGCTGTCAGTCTCTGACAGCGGCATTTAACTCGTGCAAACCAGATGCATGTCATAATCGGTGCCCCTGTCTCCTGATCGCAGAGTGCCGATGGATTGTCATGACTGGCCAGCATTCATAGGAGATGATTTCTGCTACACATAGCAAGGTTGAAGTTCTGCTATGTGTAGTACAGGCTATCAGATGATCACAGCTTCAAGTCTCCTAAACGGACTATTGAAGCAAGTAAAAAGTAGATAAAAAAGTTTTAAAAAATATTTAAAAAAAAATGTAAAATCACCCCCTTTTTCCCCATTCAAAATAAAACAATAAAAAAAATAGACATGTTTGGCTCTGGGAAGAACTGGAGCAAAAACTGAAAATGCAAAAATGAAAAATCACAAGGTTCTGAAGGGTTAATTAAGAGGTCAGCCATTTATTTGTATAAAGGTTGGAGCTATTTTTTGAGGTTGCTCTTTTTTTAATAAGGAGACCAACATCTCCTGGTTTTCTTCATAGTTATACTGTGCCACTACAAATAATTGGCATGCACTTTCCTTTTCTCCACTATTTGTTTTTCAAAATCTGAAGCACAAAAAACATTGAACATGCTGAATATGTGAACAGCAAAGAGGATTTACAGATTTACAAGAGAAATGAATAGGAACTGTCTGTGAAGCATTTTTAAGTGAATTTCTGAATTATAGTAGACCCACTCCAAAACCCTCCGTCTGCACTTAGCCGAACAATGCTTTGAACAGATTGGTGTCATCAGTTAAAAACAAAACAGGGGAATCCTTCAGAGCTCAGCATCGGGGGACCCTAATTTAGTAAGGTTTTAAAAGATTGATGGTAATCTGTGAATCGCCATAACCTTGAGCTACGTTAGTGAGAAAACCTCCATACAAGACTGCGTTAGTGCCTGGGTTTTCTGATTTGTGATCTCCTCCATTAGCTCTGTAAACTGAGATTCTCTTCGATAAGTCCATTATGACAAGTGTTTAAAAACACCCAATTGTTTATACAGATCAAGCCAACGATAGTGTGTCCAATCCTTTCTTCGCACAAACACACTTGTAGATATCGATGTATCCTCGTCAACGGCACATTCATCTCGTTCTTATATTCTACTTATTATGTTGGCAACCATCCGTCTTAGCCTCAACAAATATTTTTCAAGATGAAAGATATCCAAGCAAAATGAACAATGGAAATGCAATTCTTTGGAATAACTTTTTAGAGTCACTACAGCAATAAAACAATAGCGAACACTTACTGATTTGGTTTGTCGATGCACTGTAAAATGCATTCACAGTGGTAGGACTGGTGTACCATCTGCAGAGAAAAATATAAAATACAGTAAGATTTAAAATCCCAAATAAATGCAAATTATTACATGAACAATTTTTTCCTATATTCCATATATTTTAAACAAAGAAATATAAGACACAGGAAAGATATAGCAAAGATGTGAGACAGGTCACTTATGTACCTCGTCCTTCCAATCCCTTTATCGGGGAAAAGGTTGGCAAAGTAAGAGAACAATGTGTTTTTGAGCACAGAGAATACGTGTTTCAAAAATGCCATGCTTTTCTGTAGTAGATTTATATTAGTTATCGTAGCAAAACATCTGCAGTCTCAGATTTGGACTATAAATCCCAAAGGAACATTGCTGACCAGATAAAGT
Source organism: Oophaga sylvatica (assembly GCA_033576555.1). Taxonomy (NCBI): domain Eukaryota; kingdom Metazoa; phylum Chordata; class Amphibia; order Anura; family Dendrobatidae; genus Oophaga; species Oophaga sylvatica. Next base: position 554,660,211 of record JARQOD010000002.1, on the reverse strand, counting down.
TATATAATGTAGAAATTGTGCACCAGTCAGATGTCTCCTTAATACCAAGGTTACTTTATTTTTCTATTTCATACTTTACCATATCCAAGTTTTTCTATGTAATGTGTTGCTTTAACAACTTCTCCTTCGAAATGTTAATTAGTCCATAGGTTTCCAATGTTTAAAAATAACAAATGAAGCTTTACCTCCCAACCACTGTCTCTGGTCTTTGTTAACATGGTTGCAGTGGTAATGTCATGCCTACAGTATAGGACCACTGCAGCTAATCACTAGGCTCAGCAGTGACGTCAATAAAGATGGAGCAAGAACACTGAACCCAGTCATTTCCTGCAGCGTCAGGCGTTGTAAATGTGATGTCACTGCAGCGATGTGCTGTAAACATGATGTCACTGCTGCTGCCATGTCCGCTAAGGCCTCTTTCACACATCCGGTGTGCGCCTGACGGCGCCCCCGGCATTTTGCCGCAGCGCCGCATCACAAAACCTGATGCGCCGCTTGCAGTTTTTTTGGTATTGACTTGCATTAGCGCCGGATGGCGCCGCATGTCAGTGCGTTGTATGTGGTTTTGTCCCGATGCGGCGGAATTGTACATTCCGGCGGCCGGACAAAACACAGCATGTAACGTTTTTTGTTTTTGCCGGATGGTTTCTGTTGTCTCCGGGCATCAAAAACCATCCGACAAAAAATGCAGGCGGCGCATGCGGCGCATCCGGTTTTGTGATGCGGCGCTGCGGCAAAATGCCGGGGGCGCCGTCAGGCGCACACCGGATGTGTGAAAGAGGCCTAAGGCTGCTTTCACACATCAGTTTTTTTGTGCCAGGCATAATCCGTCGAATACCTGATAGGACGAATCCGGCGCTGAAATGAAAAAACTGATGCAACGGATGTTTTTTTTGCTGGATCTGACCTGAACTTTTGAACCCGGAAAAAGAAGTTTTGCAGGCGGAAAATGCAGGTACGCATGTCCGGACCGAGTAGTAGTAGTAGCAGTACCTGATTTCCAGAATCCGGATCAGTCTTTTGACGGATTGCACAAAAGACTGGTCCGGTTCCATAGACTTCTATTATTTCCGGATGCCTGATGCGCTGCTTCAGGCACTATCAGGCGAGTCCGGAAAAAAAAAACGTTGCAGTGACCGCTTTGTCCGGCCGCCGGAATGTACATTTCCGCCGGATCCGGCCAAAAATGGATGCAACGCAACGACATCAGGCGCGATCCGGCGCTAATGAAAGTCAATTACAAAAAACGCATCCGGTACCGGATCCGTTTTTGTAAAAACACGCCGGATCGCTCCTGACGTCAAAGAACTGATGTGTGACAGTATCCTAAGACAAATGGGTGCCAGAAGAAGTGTGAACCCACACAAAACACACAAAACAACCTGCGCTGTCTTAGACACAGCACTATCTTTCCTCTCCTCCTTGCTATGCTCTTTTTACTGCACATAGATGTATAATAAAGCTTGAAAATCAGCTCCAGTGAGTGTCGCAACGTGCTCATTTTTAATACTACAATGTGAGAGGCCTTTATGTTGAGCACCTGGTGTTATTTGGATACAGGATAAACACCACCACCACATTTATTTCCTAAGCAACAGTGTCAACCTTTCTCAATTTTTTTTTGAATACCAAGAAAGCAGCGGAGAGGTACCTGGAGAGTTGGGGACAGTCAGTAAAGTTAATTTTATTTTTAAACGTGACAAGTCTATGGCGTAATAAAGTTGAAAAATGGAAAACCCCTTTAAACCACAACAGTTTATATTCGTAGATCAAATACTGCCTTAAAAAGTCTCTTCATTTCATTGTAGATATTGTCTATCCGGGATGCACAAGAGCTAGATCAGACGGCAACCAATCAAGAGAACAACCACTTTCATCATCATGTATGGGCCATATTATGGAGTTGTAATGGGGCACTCATAGATGTTTTTGAGGCATTTATGGTGCCTCTACATCTGAAATAAAAAAAATTGTTTCTGGCTCAGTACACTGCCATATGTTCAAGACTGCTTTCTTCCACATAGCTTGCAGCATAGCATTATACAGCGGCACATCATCCCCTATGAACTGCGTACCACTATACAGCTATTGTGCCATGTGCAATAGTTTACAGAGAACGTGTCAACAAGATTTGGCAATATAAAGTAAAGACATGACCATAATGGCGCTGTTCTACTGCGTAAACTGATACTTTTGGTAAAGCAATCCAATCTCTGGTTCTTATTTAATAAGCCTCTAAAGTTTTTATCTAATGATATATCTGTGCATTGGGATGGGACTGGGGGTACGGTCTTCTTCTGATCCTCCACCATTCTGCCAACTGTGTTGCTATTGCAGCTCACCCTGCCTCATTTTTGAAATTCCATGGAGTCACCATTGTTGGGGATGCGCAGTGTGATTCCATGGCCGGCCTTCATGTATACAACAAAATGGCTGAGATTTCAGCTTAATGAAGATGTCATTGAGCCAGGATCTCGTGGATGAGTAGAAGAAGACGTACCCCAGTCCCACCCCAATGCAGAGATATCATTAAACGAAAACTTTAGAGGTTGATTAAACAAGAACCAGAGATTGGATTCCATCACCAAAGTTATCAGTGGAATCAGTAGAACAGCGTCATTATGGTCATGACTTTACTTTATATTGCTAAATCCTGCTGACAGGTTCTCTTTAAAACTTCTAACAGGCAAGATCCTCTCCTGTGGCATCATCTGTGTTAGGCCGGGATCACACATGCGAGAAACACGGTCGAGTCTCGCATGTGAATTCCCAGCACTGGCGCCGGCACTCGGGAGCAGAGCGAGCAGCTGTATAGAAATATATGCAGCCGCACACTCCACTCCTGACTGCCGGCGCCAGTGCTGGAAATTCACATGCGAGACTCGGCCATGTTTCTCACATGTGTGATCCCGGCCTTAAAATCACCATTTATCATTATGTATGCATAAGACTTTGGAACATGATGTCACTTTATAAACAAAGATTAGAGTTAATATTACAATATTAACTCCACACTTGTATTTGCTAAAACTGTAAATAAACAACAATAATCAGATGCAACAAAAAAAAGAAAGAAAATTGCAGACGTATTCAAAATTAGCAATGAAGTAAACAATTATATCTTAATGAGTTACTTAGCAATTGGAAAGGGAAAAGAAACAAAAAGACTTTGATGGAACACACATAAAATGTAGGCACAGCAGGGGATATTTCATCATGCATCCAAATAGAGACAGGCCTACAAAGCCGTACCGCTCAGTGGCTAATGCTTGCGGTGCCTCAGAGAAACGGATATTAATTAATGAAGCTAAAGTGCTTTGAGGATTTATGTAACACAATTAATCTGATTAAACATGAGCAGCAAAAGAATTGAAGATATTCCTCAGTGAATCATAACTAAGGCCAGTCGTGAGGACCCTGGAAAGAAATGGATCCTTTGGGGGACATTTATTAAAAGTACTTCAAGAGCAATTGTAACCCATTTCTTCAAATTGGACATTTTCTATTATTTCATACACTTCCCAAGAAAATAAAAATTCTGAAATAATTAAGTCATAAGTCAATGTAACTCAACTCAATGTACATTACGGTTATGCGGTGGCTGAACTCATATGTCGCTTAAACTTTCCTGTCATACCACTTTGCATTAATTTCTCAAAAGGACCTGAAGGGTTAATAAACTACCTGGAAACAGTTTTTAATATGTTGAGGGTCTGATGTTAAAATGGTGTCACTTTTAGGGGTTTTACAATATATAGGACCGCAAAAGTCACTTCAAAACTGAATAAGTTCCTAAAAACATATATTTTGTAAATTTCCTTGAAAAAATAAAGAATTACTGCTACAATTTTAAAACTTCTAACATCCTAACAAAATACAAGAACATGTTACAGTTGGTGCTAATGTAAAGCGGACATGAGATAAATGCTATTTATGAACTATTTTATGTGGTATCACTATTTGGATTAAAGGGATAATCATTAAAAGTTTGCAAATTGCTAATTTTTTGAAATTTGTCAAATTTCTGCTATTTTTATAACTAAATACAAAGCATATCGAGCTAAATTTACCATTATCATAAAATATAATGCGTCACAAAAAAAACAGTTTCATAATCACTGGGATAAGTTGAAATATTCCAGAGTTATTGCTATATAAAGTGACAGATTTGAAAATTTGGCCTAATCACGAAGGCATTAATAAATAAAAGGAAATAATAATAATAATATTTCTACACTGGATGGCAACCAAAAGAGTATCTTCATTGTTTAGTTTTTGATGGGGGCTTTCAAAAGATAAAAAAAGTTTTAGAAATTATTTATCATTAATTCTTTTTTCATCTTAAAAACTAAAGGAATATCGCTAAGACTCCTTCCAGACCGAGAATTTATGGGTCACAATGATGAATCAGCGCTGAGAACCAACACTCCCAGCCACCTTGCACGGATCTGTACCACAAGGCCATCCACGTGAGTTGAGCTGTGCTGCACTAATGGTGGCTAAGACACTGCTGTGCACGGTAGCCTGTGAAGAGACCACAGAATGAAATTAGCACTGATATATTTTCATTCTCAGGATTCTGTCATCGTAGAGGTTGGAACCCCTACTGATCAAAAACCGATGGCATATCCTAGCCAAAAATTTATTTCAGAGTAAAATGGATTGGCAAAATCCTTGGAGTCATTGCACGAGTTACCATCTGTGTGTCATGGGTGCATCGCCACGAAGATCGTCGCGATTGCACATTCTGACTTCTCACAGCTGAGCTGCTGTTTCTTTGTGTTTGGTAATGAGAGAGTTAATTTTACCTAGCTCTTTGCTAAGACTAGGTCCAGCCTCGCCCGGCTGCTTTTGATTATGTTCTAATTAGTTTCCTTTATATTCCTGCCAGTCTGGGTGTTAGACGCCGGTGAAAGCATTCATGTAGTCTAGCAGACTGGAGCGGTTCTGAGAATACTTAAGCTAAGAGCTCCTTAGTTGTTTTTACTCTTATAGCTTATAGTTTATCTCTGAGAGCTTAGGTGTTCCTACTGTGTGTGAGTGTTGTATGTAAGACTTTATTTACTTTATTTCTTGTCTTTCTTGTATGTCTTTCTGTTCATTAACCGTTACCTGTTCATTCCCTTTGGTGGTAATCAGGGTCCTTCTTAGGACTAGATTACAGTTGGCAGGGATTGATAGGAGACAGGGTTTACGCTGGTGGCCTGGACCTCTGTACCTTTAACAGTACCTCCAGGTAGAGGGATTAGTCAGGACCCCAGTTTAGGGTCAGCATAGACCCCGGTCACCCTCTAGCCGGAGACAGTGTATAACGGATTCCGTATTGACCCACTGGACATTGTCAGGTAATTCTATGTTATCATATATCTATGCGCATGTTATATAGTATGTTGCCCTTTTGATATAGATTACTGACATCACATATATATATCTGCTATACAGCGTGACATTTTCACCGGCCTTACTAAAGATTCTCCCCAGCTGTCATGGATCCAGTAGCCCAGCTGGCCCGGCAGTTGCAGGGGTTGTCCATGGAGTTTGCAGACATTAAGTCCAAGGTTTTGTCCCCCCGGAGCAAACCAGATCTGAACCTAAGGTTGCTCTCCCGGACAGGTTCACTGGTGGGCGGGACAAATTTTTTACCTTCCGGGAGGCATGTAAATTGTACTTTCGGCTGCGGCCTCGGTCATCTGGGAGTGAAGAGCAGAGGGTGGGAATTGTTATCTCGCTCTTACAAGGGGACCCTCAATCTTGGGCGTTCTCTATTCCTCCAGGCTCCCCAGATCTCCAGTCAGTGGATCGATTTTTTACTGCCCTGGGTCTGGTATATGATGATCCGGATCGAGTCTCCCTTGCTGAAACAAAGTTACGTAAAATACGGCAAGGAAATCGTCCAGCGGAGGAATATTCTTCTGAGTTCCGTAGATGGGCAACAGATACTCAGTGGAATGACCCAGCTCTTAGGAGCCAGTTTTGTCAAGGGTTGTCTGACAAATTAAAAGATGTGTTGGCTCAGTATGATTCTCCTCCATCACTGGAGGCTGCTATGGCCCTCGCTATTCGCATTGATAGACGACTTCGGGGAAGATGCGAGGTAACTCCGCCTCCCGTGATGACTCCACCTACTACTAAAGTCCCTTATACTGAGGTTCCCCTGGTCTGTTCTGAGGAGCCCATGCAGTTGGGAGGGACATCATTTTGTAGGAGGGAATCGGCGGTGCACCGCAAGACTAGAAGGTATTTCTTTTGCGGGAGAGAGGGACATTTTGTTGGGGGGTGTCCATCCCGGGCCTCTTTGAGCAAAGGAGTTAACCTGGGAGTGTGTATTTCGTCCCCAAATCCCTCTCAGTTTCTCGTGCCTGCGGAGGTGGTGATTGGTACTAGAACTGAGAGGATTTCTGTTTTTCTTGATAGTGGGTCCGGGGCTAATCTGGTGGACGCTCGGTTTGCCCAGGTGCATGGTATGCAACTGAGTGTATTGGCCAAACCAGTCCCTATAGTCTCTATTGATTCTAGACCTCTCGGTCAAGGTAGCTTGGTACAAGCTGTTCATAACATAGATCTTCGAGTAGGGGCAATACATAAAGAGCAATTGTCTTGTTATGTGTTGGAGGGTCTACCTACTCCTATTGTGTTGGGACTTCCTTGGTTGGCTAAACATAACCCAGTGATTGATTGGCAATCCAGAAAGATAAGCCAGTGGGGTGAATTTTGCAGGAATAACTGCATGAGCACGGTCATCGGTGCGGTTGTGCCTAGGACTTTGCCTCCTTTTCTGGAGGACTTTGGGGAGATGTTCTCAGAGGAGGGGTGTAAAGAGTTACCTCCTCATCGCGCATATGACTGCTCAATAAAGTTGCTTCCTGATGCCTTATCTCGTACTTTCCAGGGGCCGGGAAGACGGATGATCCGGTTCCTATTCCTCAGGAGGGAGTTGTAGTGTCAGCTGTATGCTCTGAGCTTGAGGGGGAGGTATTGGGGGCTCAGGGGGACGCCCCTGTGGGACTTCCAGGGAGACTGATAGTTCCAGATCGCTTAAGACTGAAGGTTACGGGGAACCGTTACAAACGGATGGCTGATAGGAGGAGAGTTTCTGGTCTAGATCTGAAGGTGAACGATCTGGTTTGGTTGTCTACCAGGAATATAAAACTTAAAGTTTCCTCCTGGAGGTTGGGTCCCAGATTCATCGGGCCGTACAGGATCAGTTCCATAATTAATCCTGTGGCATTTCGTCTGGACCTCCCTCCTACGTTTAAAATTCATAATGTGTTTCACAAGTCATTACTTAAAAAGTATGTGGCACCAGTCATACCGTCACCTCTACCTCCTCCTTCAGTGGTAGTCAATGATAACGTGGAATTTCATGGGTCGAAAATCATTGACTCACGTCTCAGTCGCCGATCCCCTCAGTACTTAGTTCATTGGAGGGGGTATGGTCCTGAGGAGAGGACGTGGGTCCCTGCGTCTGATGCTAACGCAGATCGATTGGTTCGGACCTTTCACACAACTTACCCGGACAGACCTGGTCATGAGGGTCCGGAGGCCCCTCGTAGAAGGGGGGGTACTGTCATGGGTGCATCGCCACGAAGATCGTCGCGATTGCACATTCTGACTTCTCACAGCTGAGCTGCTGTTTCTTTGTGTTTGGTAATGAGAGAGTTAATTTTACCTAGCTCTTTGCTAAGACTAGGTCCAGCCTCGCCCGGCTGCTTTTGATTATGTTCTAATTAGTTTCCTTTATATTCCTGCCAGTCTGGGTGTTAGACGCCGGTGAAAGCATTCATGTAGTCTAGCAGACTGGAGCGGTTCTGAGAATACTTAAGCTAAGAGCTCCTTAGTTGTTTTTACTCTTATAGCTTATAGTTTATCTCTGAGAGCTTAGGTGTTCCTACTGTGTGTGAGTGTTGTATGTAAGACTTTATTTACTTTATTTCTTGTCTTTCTTGTATGTCTTTCTGTTCATTAACCGTTACCTGTTCATTCCCTTTGGTGGTAATCAGGGTCCTTCTTAGGACTAGATTACAGTTGGCAGGGATTGATAGGAGACAGGGTTTACGCTGGTGGCCTGGACCTCTGTACCTTTAACAGTACCTCCAGGTAGAGGGATTAGTCAGGACCCCAGTTTAGGGTCAGCATAGACCCCGGTCACCCTCTAGCCGGAGACAGTGTATAACGGATTCCGTATTGACCCACTGGACATTGTCAGGTAATTCTATGTTATCATATATCTATGCGCATGTTATATAGTATGTTGCCCTTTTGATATAGATTACTGACATCACATATATATATCTGCTATACAGCGTGACACTGTGTCATAGAAAACAGGTCAGTGCAACAGATAAATCTTTAAGTGCTGAAATTATTTTTAAAAGTGTACTGTATCCCCTGGTGAAAAAGAAAACTTAAAGAGCACCTGTCACCAGGTCAAAAGTGGTCAGTTCTTGCTCTCATTTTATTCCTGCTGCTGAGTATTTTGTATGCAATTTATGTTAGCTATTTCTCTCTGTTTTGTGCAAATAGGACAAAAAGAACCTAAGTATTTCAAGTCTTCTCTCATTCTGCCCCTTATTGACTAAAATAGGCAGCCTGTATGTAAATTAAGCGAATAAACAACTTACAGCAATTATTTTTTTATTTTTATTTTTAAATATAGAATAGAATTTATATACTCTAGTGCCTATATCCTAAAATGTTTTATGTTGAACAGTAGATGTACTGTCAGCAGGGTTTTCCTACCTCATCTGAGAGTAGCATAATGTAGGCAAAGAGCCCTGAATCTAACGATGTATCACTTAGTTTACTGGGTGCAGCCGTTCTGACACAATCAGAGTTCCTAGATTTAGCAACACAGCAGAGCTGAGGAGGCTAACCCCGCCCATACCAGGGTCTGTATACATATTGTCTATAGATAGTGAGCTGCCTATCAGAGGAAGGGGCGGAGTCACGCTAGCATGCACGTGCTGCTGTAGCTGCTGTAGTTCAAAAAATGATAATCATCAAGTGAAAAAACCTCAAGTGTAAGTAAACGACAGCACACAGCTTGACATGTGACACATCATTGAAATCTGTGTTGTAACCTTTACCTCATGCTGTCCTCATATTACACAGCAAAAAACTGCTGACAGATTCTCTTTAAGACAAAAAAATATTAATTGCACACCATACAAATAAAATTACCACCACGTAGATGAAAATGAAAAGTAAAATGCATTACTTACTCTTTTTTTGGAACTTCTTTCCTCAGCCAATAAAAATCTGATTGTGAAAGAAAATGTAGTGTCTGCAGTATATTTCCAAAATAGTCTGACTCAGAAAATTTTAGCTGTGTAAAAAAGCATATTATTTTAAATATCATAGATGAAATGAGAAAAGTATAATTTATGCTGACAATTCAACGAAACTCAAGCAAAAGCTTATAAATATTTGAATATGAAGTTCATGCTCACAGTGACCTTCAAAGAGGAAAAAAACCTGAAGATTTCAACTGAATGCCTACAACTGAGGCAATTTTGACTATAATGAATAATATATAAATAATGAAACCATTATAAAAAGAATTACAGAAATATAAATTAATAATCCAGCACTCAATAATCCTTCAAATTATTCCTTTATTCCATGTAACACAGTATAGACACAGCTAAAGTATTCCAAGCCTATCCTGACCACAAGTAAGAGCCAGGGCTGGCGTTAGGGGCAGGCAATTAGGCATTTTGTTTAACGGCCTGAACTCAGCGCATGGAAATACAGCCGAAATGTTTCTGAGATGGTGCAATATGTTAGCATTTGAGACCCCACTGTAAACTTTTCCCCAGAGCCCCACTTTGTCTAAAACCGGCCCTTGTAAAAGTGGGGTGCCCACTTCAAACTTGTAAGCTACATCTCTGTGGAGGGGTAATGAACCTAGTGTAATTAAAAAGCCTGTGACCAACAGGTGGAGTGCTCAGGTAGAAGGTAAATGAATACATATCAAAAAACTGACCGGCACATCCAAACATAGATCCAGTGTGAACAGGTGCTAAACCCAGAGTCACCAACTCATGCACATACAAGAAAAAAAGGTAGCACACTGTAGCGCTATAGCTTGCAAACACAAAATATGAAAAATGAATTGCATCACTTCCTTAGAAATATGAAAAATTGAGAAGTCTTAGCGCATAAGATGGCCAAATTATGTGTGCCTGATAGCTATAGCGCTACAGTGTTCTACCTTTTTTTACCTTCTACCTGAGCACTCCACCTGTTGGTCACAGGCTTTTTAATTACACTAGGTTCATTACCCCTCCACAGAGATGTAGATTTTAGTCTTAAGAGAGGATTCATATGTTCCCATGCAGACAGACTTTTCTAAGCGAGGATTGAAAAATATTTAGAGTTGAGAGTCCTCAGTGGTTGATACCTTTTAATGGCTAACTAAGCGAGGATTGGCATTAGTTAGGACCTGATATACGAGAAGAGCCTTGACGTGGCTATCAGGCACACATAATTTGGCCATCTAATGCGCTAAGACTTCTCAATTTTTCAGATTTCTAAGGCAGTGATGCAATTCATTTTTCATATTTCGTGTTTGCAAGCTATAGCGCTACAGTGTACTACCTTTTTTTCTTGTATGTACCAAAAATATGCTGTCTTTTTTGTTTTTTTTTCCGTTTTTTCTTTACTATGAGATTTCCAAATGGTGACATATGATGTTGTATATAGTGGCATATATTTTTGTCTTCTAGTAAAATCCCCATAAGATATATCTTCAGACGGCTCAAACGTGTGAAGTGTAAATATGCATAAAAATTGACTGTATATACAGTTTTGCATAGGTTTTGCACAGAGGTAAAAAGAAGCCACGAAACCATTAGTGTGTGATCACATGCAACAATAAAATAATGCTGCAATGTCTAGTGAAAAATCACGGTATTTAGATAAACCTATAAATTGGAAATTGTATCTCACAAAAAAAGTACACGATGATTTAAAAAAAAAAAAAAAACACTAAGTGCCAAAAAATAACTGCAAAAGTGTAGCAATAGTCAGGCATAATACAACAAATAAGAATTGCCCTCTCCTCTGGCTGGAATACCAATATTCTTGCTGAATCATTAACCTCCCAAGAATGTAGTACGATATAAATCCCAAGAATATTTCTTCTGCTCAAACTTTAGTTAGCTTCATTGATAAAAATGAAAGGTAATATTAAATTCATCTGACTCATTATGAATTAATTGCATATCTGGTTTATCTTCAAGTGTTCTGTGTACATTAAAGTGTGAGAAAAATGCTATTAACCTGCAGATATGGGGTTAATCTGCAGGTTAACAGCGTCATGAACCTGCCCGGTGCTCGCACTTAGACCCCCACTACTGGGAGGAAATTAACGTCATTCCTCGCGGCAGCATTCGGGTTGTTTCAATCACGGGGTGGTGGTGGTACAGCTTCAGTCACCACTTTGTTTATAGAGAGCGATGGATGTAACTGCGCCCCCCGCCCCCCGACTGACAGCTCCCTCAGCACTCAGGCCAGATGTCAGTTATTGCTGGGGGCGCGGTTAGAGCCATTGATCACTATGCACAGAGTGGTAACAGAACCCGCACCGGCGCTCCTATGACTGACACCTGAACACTGCTGGGAGGATTGAAGTTAATTTTCTCCTGGCCGGTGGAGCTCTGAGTTTCGGCACCGGCCAGGTTCAAAATGCTATAAACCTGCAAATTAACCCCTTATCTGCAGGTTAATAGCATTTTTTCACGTGATAGGTTCCCTTTAAGTGTCATTTATGTTTGATTCTCGGAATATGGAGTGCTTAAGTCCTTTATTAGGTCTGGTTTATTGGCTCAGCGCTGAGCTAAGGATTTTTAAAGCTGTACTCTTGATAATATATAGAAGGGGGACATTTCAGGTATAAGAGCACTGGCGTCATTCATCTTTTTAATCTTGACATAAATGATAGTCAAATAAAAAACATCTAACACATGCTAGAATCAAGAAAAATGACATAAGATACATGCACTACAAAACTCAACTTCCACACATGCACTATAGGCATTAAAAGGCTATATTTTATATAAAGTTTTTCAACTATATCACTATACTTATATTAAGTCGTAAATATAAGAACAATATAATGTATTTAAAAGGATTTGTCAGTTTTATGTCAATAAAGGTTAATAATTACAGTATAATTAAATTTTCTAATACATCTTATTTTGTATTTCACATTCTCAAAATTTGCTATATTTCTTCATGAAAAGAACATGTTTTCAACCTGTGAATATTTTTAAGGATTGACAGCAAGCTGAGGTATTGAAAATGATGAAAATCTGATAGGCAAAGTATTGCAAGATGCGCTAAGATAAGTTGTCAATCAGCGAATAACCTATCATTCACAATTATTGGCCATGTAGACTGACGGAGCACTCCACCCTTCACCATGTGATGATTTTAATTACGGTAAATCTAATCACATCTAGGTCCGACCAACCCATATACAGGTCCTTCTCAAAAAATTAGCATATAGTGCTAAATTTCATTATTTTCCATAATGTAATGATTACAATTAAACTTTCATATATTTTAGATTCATTACACACCAACTGAAATTTGTCAGGTCTTTTATTGTTTTAATACTGATGATTTTGGCATACAACTCCTGATAACCCAAAAAACCTGTCTCAAAAAATTAGCATATCAAGAAAAGGTTCTCTAAACGACCTATTACCCTAATCTTCTGAATCAACTAATTAACTCTAAACACATGCAAAAGATTCCTGAGGCTTTTAAAAACTCCCTGCCTGGTTCATTACTCAAAACCCCCATCATGGGTGTGATGATACTGCAAGCTTCATTTCTTGTGCTGTTTCCAGAACTTTCCCCATAGTACTACAACCCCCCACCGTTTGCAAGCACAGGGCAAAGTTACCCCTCCCTCCTTTTCTCTGCAGCTCACGCTTCCCTTCCCCCTCCCAACCTGCAGTCAAGCTCAGTGTAACCTGAGCTACCAGTGCTGGAAGTTTTGCCGCTTCACCGCAGGGGTCCATATTGTCAGCAACATGTGCTGTCCCTACCCTAGCAGCCATTTTGGAGACTTCATTCTGTTTTGGTTATAACACGGTGGGGATTTGCGTCAGAAACACGAAAGTTACGGTTTTGGAGCCTGTGTCCATGGGCATCGTTCCCGTGGTACTGGAGAACCCGTAACTCCAACAGAACCCGAGAAATGGAATTCTCGGATCCCCCTATGAACTAGTTCATCCAAGTTTGGGCTCATTGGAACCGTCATTTTAAAGTAAGATCATTGATAGGTCTGCCGTTATTCTGCTAGGTTCACAGGACAAGGGATGGACCTTATGATATTTCAGAGCTCAAATCATACACTTCTGTCCCAGGGAGGTGGCCAGAAAAACCCTCCCCTTTTCGTGAGGTCAGCAGCCCCAGGTATAAGTCTGGCAGTGAGCCCCCCTTGTCACTCCTTGCTGTAATGTCCTGACTAAGAGATCTGCAAATGAACTATGACGTGTGGCTCCTTCCCCCAGCCTGGCTTGCCTGTAAATGATCTAACAACCATGTGAGTGATTTTCATCTTTAATCCTATTTTATTTTATAACTGCATTTGTACATAACGATATTGTCTCAGTTTGTTCCATCTTTTTATATTGTATAAGCACTGCCTGTCTTTTTAAGGAATAAACCTATAAATTTATTAGTTTGTTTCTCCTGCTCTATAAACCAATTTGCACGCGCCTGAAGTACTACGCTACTGTTTTGGGGTTGCTACGGACCCTCTTGATAAATTGTCCCAAGTAAACCGTGGCTGGTGGCAGCTATAAAGAAGGGGTGTAAAGTGTTGACCTATGGGGTGGCGTTGGCGGTGACGGAGCGGGTTTTATAAGTGTATTACCCGGCTGCGGCTCGGAGTAACTATAATTCCCTCACTGCAGCGTGCCCAATAGCCAGCACACATCCAAGTGACCCGTCTGGCGACTAATTATCCTAGGTGCAGTTCCCTGACTGACCTGAGGGTAAGGGGGGCGCCAGAGAGCTGCAAGTTCCTAAGTGGAAGTGGGATAATTATAAATCCCTGCAGTTTACTGGGTCGGACGGCAGCAGCCGTCGTGTGTGTGCACCGTTTCATCACATATTGGTGGCAGAGCGGTGGGATTATAGAGCATTAGTGATCTGGTCTGAGCAATCATTCTTCTCACTAAAAAAAAATAACTTGCACGGTTCTTCAGGGACCCTGCATCTAAAGTTTTGGAGAACAGACTCAGTGTTTATTAGTCCTGAGACAATTGTGTGTACTTGTGGTTACCCCTCCCTTCTCTTTGTTTTTCTATCCTATCTTTTATTTGGCAAACATGGCTACCATAGGAGCAAGTTGGTTCGAAAAGCAGAGCAAGGACACTCTTGTGGGAATCTGCAAGTACCACGGCCTTGTCCACACGAACCGAACCAAAGGCCAACTGGTCCAGGCCCTGAAGGAGTTGGGCGAGCATCGCAGCGTGGCGGGCGCAGGAGCCGGCCCAAGCCAAGGTGGTGCCGCAGGAGCAGAGGCCCAACCCTGACTGCTTACCCCCAGAGAGAGGTGGACCCTTACTTGCAGGCGGCCCTGGCGGGACTCTCCGCTGACAACCAGGAAGAACGCCTGAAGCTGATCCAGCAAGCTCAAGAGAGAGCCAACCAGCGAGAGGCCAAACAGCGAGAGGCTGAGATAGCCGAGCGCCAAGCCCAGCGAGAGGCTGAGAGAGCCAAGCAGGAAGCTCAGAGAGCCCATGAACTGGAGCTGCTCAGACAAGGGGCAATGCCCTCCACAGCCCAGAGCGGTACACCCAGCAGCTCTCAGAGTCCGAAGCCCTGGCCGGAGCACTTTCCCGTGCTGGAAAAGGAAGGAGACTTGGACACTTTTCTGCGGGCCTTTGAGAAAGTCTGCAGACAGTACCGGCTGCCTGCCGACCAATGGGCCAGGTACTTGACCCCCGGGCTAAAGGGCAAAGCTTTGGAGGCGTTCGCTTCCCTCACGTCAGATCAAGACAGTGACTATGAGGCCATCAAGCAGGCCCTGATTGCCAAGTACCAGCTAACCCCTGAGGTATACCGAAAGAAGTTCCGGAACCTCCAACGTGGCCCACACGACAGTTATAGCGATGTGGTGCAAGGACTCAGGAACCACTTTGACCAGTGGATCCATGGACTGTCAGTTGACACCTTTGAGGAGCTGAAAGACCTGATGATCAAAGACCAGTTCCTGCATCTGTGCCCAGCGGAGGTCCGACAGTTCATCCTGGACTGAGAACCGGAGGACGCGGTCACAACAGCACGGATCGCCAACAGCTATGAGGCCAACCGGAAACCCGAGGTGCGGAAGCCCGTCACCACCCGCTGGGTAGGGGGTAAGCCTGCAACCAACCCCAGTGCCCCGGCCAGTCGTCCCTCTGGAGGCACTATCCCCTTTGCCAGCGTCAGGCCTACATCAGACCCCCGCCAGTGTTTGTCCTGTAAACGGACAGGACACATCAGCGCCACCTGTCCGGAGAGGCAGAAGAACACCCCAGCCAAGGCCTCCGGGCCCAACGCCTCTGTTCTTTTGGTGGGTGGTGTGGTGGGGAGGGTTGATGACAACGTGCAGCCCGTCCGCGTGGGGGCCCGTCTTGCTACAGGCCTCAAGGACACCGGGGCTGAACGAACCCTCATTCGACCCAACTGGCGGCCCCTGAAGAGTTGATTCCGGGGAAAACCTTAACTGTCACAGGGATTGGGGGCGTCCACTACCCCTTGCCGATAGCCCGAGTTTTCATTGACTGGGGTGCCGGGAGCGGGGTGAAGGAAGTGGGGGTGTCCGAAACCCCACTGATGTTTTATTGGGGACTGATCTGGGGAGGATGGTGGCGTACTATGTCCCTGACACCCCTTCCCAATCTGATGATAAGGTTAACGTTAACCATGATGTTGATGATGATGGGAAACTGGTTGTGTTACCTGCTAATGCTTTGTGAAGTGATGATGCAACTGATAACCTTTCTTTCCCTAGGAATGATGTTGATAGTGATGTATCTGTGCCATCTGAATCTGTTAACCCTTTCTCTGAGGTGGTAGATGTGTCCACAGGTACAGGAGCGTTCAGTCCCGTCGCTCTGCGGAGTGAGATGGCTGAGGAACCCCTAGCAGGAGCAAGCGACAGTGCTCAAGGAAATGGGGAGGTGCATGGGAACCGTGAGGAAGGTGACGCCATGACACTGACCAGTGCCACCGAGGAAGGTAACTGGCCCATAAGTAGCACTGCTCCTGAAGTGTTGGGGGTGGATGGGGAGGTAGAGCCCATAGCAGCGCAGGCTGATGGGTCTATAGAAACCCCCGGGGAGACGGCATATGTAGCTGCTGTCACCCGCAGTCAGAGTGCCCGGATCGCAGGTAGCGCCCTGCCATCTGGACCCTCCTCGCTACAGGAGAGACTGAACCAGAGGTGGACCCAGAGCTGGTCCCAGAGGGTCCCAGTGAGGAAGGAACCCTGACGTCACTTCTGGCTGCCTCCAGCCAGGAGTTCCAGGCCGCTCTGCACTCAGATGCGAGCCTGGAGAACTTGAGGCACCTCGCCGAGACGCCCACCTCCGTGACTGATAAGGAGAGGGTGTTCTGGGAACAGAGGAAGGTTGTACCGGGAGACAGTACCCGGAGATTCCCAAAAGGAGTGGTTGAGGGAAAAACAGCTGGTTGTCCCGCACCAGTTCCGAGGTGAGTTGTTGAGGATTGCCCATGAGATTCCACTCGCTGGACACTTGGGGATCAGGAAAACTAAGGCACGGCTGTCCCAACACTTCTATTGGCCCAAGATGGGGACAGATGTGACTAACTACTGCCGCTCCTGTATCACCTGTCAAAGAGTGGGGAAGGCGGGGCCTGCTCTTAAGGCTCCCTGATCCCGTTGCCAGTGATAGAGGAGCCTTTCCAGAGGATCGCGGTGAACATTGTGGGCCCGCTGGCCGTCCCCAGCAGCTCTGGAAAGCAATACATCCTTACTGTGGTAGACTACGCTACCCGGTACCCGGAGGCAGTAGCTCTGTCCTCAACTAGGGCAGATAAGGTGGCGGATGCACTGGTGACCATCTTTTCACGGGTAGGATTTCCCAGGGAGATGCTTACCGATCAAGGGACCCAATTTATGTCTCGCCTAATGAAGGCTCTCTGCAGCAAAATGCAGGTGACGCGTATGGTATCGAGTGCGTATCACCCACAGACCAATGGTTTGTGTGAGCGCTTTAACGGTACCCTCAAACAGATGCTCCGCATGCTGGTTGAGACCCAGGGAGCGATTGGGAGCGGTACCTCCCACACCTGCTGTTTGCCTACAGAGAAGTCCCGCAGGCCTCGACGGGGTTCTCCCCCTTCGAGCTCCTGTATGGTAGGCGAGTCCGGGGACCCCTTGGGTTGATAAGAGAATCCTGGGAAGATGAGCCAAACCCCACGGAAGTGTCCATCGTGGATTATGTCATGCGCTTCCGCGACAAGATGCAGACCTTGACGCAGTTGGTGCATGACAACATGACGCAGGCTCAGGCTGACCAGAAACACTGGTACGACCAGAACGCCCGGAAGCGGACCTACCAGGTGGGTCAAAAGGTGTGGGTGCTGGTCCCCGTACCAAAGGATAAGCTTCAGGCAGCCTGGGAAGGCCCGTACGTCGTGCACCAACGGCTCAACCCAGTCACCTACATGGTCACGCTTGACCACACTCGGGGTAGGCGCAAGGCCTTTCACGTCAACATGATGAAGGCCCATCACGAACGTGAAGCCTGCGTCCTACCGGTCTGCAATCTGCCCGAGGACGGGGAAGAGGATCCCCTCCTGGACATGCTGGCCCAAGCCCAGGCCAATGGGTCCATTGAGGACATGGAGGTAAATGCCTCGCTAACCGTCTCCCAGCGGTTGCAGTTGCTGACCACTCTGGAACCCTTCCGGGCCGAGTTCACAAACCGACCCGGAAGGACCAAGTTGGCAGTCCACGAGGTGGACACCGGGAAATGCGCCCCGTTACGGCGGACACCTTATCAGATCTCTGAGGAAGTGCAGCAGATTATGCGCCAGGAGATCCAGGAGATGTTGCAGCTGGGGGTGATCCGGCCGTCCAAAAGCGCGTGGGCCTCACCTGTAGTTCTCGTGCCAAAAAAGGATCGGACCACCCGGTTCTGCGTGGACTACAGGGGGCTCAACGCCATCACTACCTCTGATGCGCACCCAATGCCACTCCTTGCTGTAATGTCCTGACTAAGAGATCTGCAAATGAACTATGACGTGTGGCTCCTTCCCCCAGCCTGGCTTGCCTGTAAATGATCTAACAACCATGTGAGTGATTTTCATCTTTAATCCTATTTTATTTTATAACTGCATTTGTACATAACGATATTGTCTCAGTTTGTTCCATCTTTTTATATTGTATAAGCACTGCCTGTCTTTTTAAGGAATAAACCTATAAATTTATTAGTTTGTTTCTCCTGCTCTATAAACGAATTTGCACGTGCCTGAAGTACTACGCTACTGTTTTGGGGTTGCTACGGACCCTCTTGATAAATTGTTCCAAGTAAACCGTGGCTGGTGGCAGCTATAAAGAAGGGGTGTAAAGTGTTGACCTATGGGGTGGCGTTGGCGGTGACGGAGCGGGTTTTATAAGTGTATTACCCGGCTGTGGCTCGGAGTAACTATAATTCCCTCACTGCAGCGTGTCCAATAGCCAGCACACATCCAAGTGACCCGTCTGGCGACTAATTATCCTAGGTGCAGTTCCCTGACTGACCTGAGGGTAAGGGGGGCGCCAGAGAGCTGCAAGTTCCTAAGTGGAAGTGGGATAATTATAAATCCCTGCAGTTTACTGGGTCGGACGGCAGCAGCCGTCGTGTGTGTGCACCGTTTCATCACAATGGGTAAGACTAGCGACCTTACTGATGTCAAGAAGGCCATCATTGACACCCTCAAGCAAGAGGGTAAGACCCAGAATGAAATTTCTCAACAAATATGCTGTTCCCAGAGTGCTGTATCAAGGCACCTCAATGGGAAGTCTGTTGGAAGGAAACAATGTGGCAGAAAACGCTGTACAACGAGAAGAAGTGACCGGACCCTGAGGAAGATTGTGGAGAAGGACCGATTCCAGACCTTGGGGGACCTGAGGAAGCAGTGGACTGAGTCTGGTGTAGAAACATCCAGAGCCACCGTGCACAGGCGTGTGCAGGAAATGGGCTACAGGTGCCGCATTCCCCAGGTAAAGCCACTTTTGAACCATAAACAGCGGCAGAAGCGCCTGACCTGGGCTACAGAGAAGCAGCACTGGACTGTTGCTAAGTGGTCCCAAGTACTTTTTTCTGATGAAAGCAAATTTTGCATGTCATTCGGAAATCAAGGTGCCAGAGTCTGGAGGAAGACTGGGGAGAAGGAAATGCCAAAATGCCTGAAGTCCAGTGTCAAGTACCCACAGTCAGTGATGGTGTGGGGTGCCATGTCAGCTGCTGGTGTTGGTCCACTGTGTTTCATCAAGGGCAGGGTCAATGCAGCTAGCTATCAGGAGATTTTGGAGCACTTCATGCTTCCATCGGCTGAAATGCTTTATGGAGATGAAGATTTCATTTTTCAGCACGACCTGGCACCTGCTCACAGTGCCAAAACCACTGGTAAATGGTTTACTGACCATGGTATTACTGTGCTCAATTGGCCTGCCAACTCTCCTGACCTGAACCCCATAGAGAATCTGTGGGATATTGTGAAGAGAAAGTTGAGAGACGCAAGACCCAACACTCTGGATGAGCTTAAGGCCGCTATCGAAGCATCCTGGGCCTCCATAACACCTCAGCAGTGTCACAGGCTGATTGCCTCCATGCCACGCCGCATTGAAGCAGTCATTTCTGCAAAAGGATTCCCGACCAAGTATTGAGTGCATATCTGAACTTTATTATTTTACTTTATTTTATTGGACGGTTGAAATATGTTAATTTTTTGAGACAGGTTTTTTGGGTTATCAGGAGCTGTATGCCAAAATCATCAGTATTAAAACAATAAAAGACCTGACAAATTTCAGTTGGTGTGTAATGATTCTAAAATATCTGAAAGTTTAATTGTAATCATTACATTATGGAAAATAATGAAATTTTGCACTATATGCTAATTTTTTGAGAAGGACCTGTATGTAGGCTTTACTGAGAGAGGAGTCCACATACTGTACACCCATGCATGCAGATATTAGCCTTAGGTAAGTGTTCACACTGGACAGGGAGGTCAGGGACCCATCCGATTCATGAGGTTACCTTGACAATGGTGGATGGGCTCACATTATTTGGCTAAATTTTATGCAAAGGGTCTCATGTGTATTTCTCCTAAATTTCAAAAGCCATTTTGCTATTCACATTTCATGTATTTCACATTGACATGCTTTAATACGATTGAGTATAACCATTTTCCTATTTTGATATGTAGACTGACCATCATCACCCAACAAATGAGCAAAGTGACATAAAAGTCAGTTATTGGCAGCACATCACCCCAAGTGACTGGCTAAATAAGGCTGCATGAATGCTAAAAGAGCCATATGAAGGAGGCTGGGTACTATAGAAGGACAAAGACCATGTCAAAGATATTTATCTTGAAAAGTAATGCTTTTTGGGGAAAATAGAGCTGTAATTTGGCATACAATGTAATGTTTAAGAATATATTTTCTGGTAGATTCAAATAGAATAAGACAGAGCAAAACTCTGTATGGCTGTTGTAAGAAAGCAGGAGGTAAGGTCTTGGATGGCAGGTATGTACCACTGAGGTGGCTGACCTCGGTCTTGTAAGTCACAAGAGATTTGCACCAGTAACAATAGGTTCTTGAGTAGGTTTTATTTTGACTGGATTTTGGTCAGGGATTTAGGAGCAACCAAAAGAGCCTGGATTGGAAAGGTCATTCCCATACTCCAGTCTGGATATTACAGGCCTAATAAAATGCAGCTGGACTAACTCAGGGAGGAATAGTTGTGTTAAGGTTCGAGAAAGACAGAGCTGGTGGATTGTCCATGTTCAAGCTAACACCAGTAAATGACTTGTGGCCTGAAAACACCATGTCATTACATTGTACTATCCCTATAACAATATAAGAACATCTAAAGAAATTCAGTAATTACACAGATAGTCCTAATTTATTGAAACACATTAAACAGTAAATGCACAGCTTGGGATATTACAACATTGTACCTTTTATTTAGCCCTGTTATGTAAAGGTAGCATCGTAA
Source organism: Oophaga sylvatica (assembly GCA_033576555.1). NCBI lineage: Eukaryota > Metazoa > Chordata > Amphibia > Anura > Dendrobatidae > Oophaga > Oophaga sylvatica. Next base: position 554,638,975 of record JARQOD010000002.1, on the reverse strand, counting down.
TACTCCGTAAATGCTTTCCTGACTTTCATTTCTCTGCAATTAAAGTAACTTAAAACATAATCCATTTAAATTTTCAGTTAAGTAAAACTGAGATAATATATTATTTTACCTCGTCTGGAAATACTGTAATGACTTTCAATATATTCACCAATTATAATGCTTAATTAATCTCCATTTTCTCCATATGAAAATCTTAATTGCTTTAGCATTGAAAAAATGTATACCCCCATGAATAATAAAAGAAGGAATCCATAAAATTCTACAAATAAAACACATTATATGATTCTGATTGCTGGAAAATGTTAGTTATAGTAAAATATTACATTTGTCGATGCTGGGTAGTAGAGCTTAAGCACTGTAAAAGAAATTTGTCTGGAGGAACACAGTCAAAGCGAAACTCTAATGCCCCAAACACCATTAACCAGTAGATATGGGGTTAATTTGCACATTAATAGTGTTTTAAAGCTGTGCGTCCGCCGTACTGAAAATGCAGCTACCGGGAGGAAATTAACTTTATTCCTCCCAGCAGCCTCCGGCTTTCAGTCATAGAGGCACAGCTGGCACATCTTCAGTCACCACTTATTAAACGGTGTGCGCTGGCTGTATCTATGCCCCGCACTGACTGACAGTCATCTTTGCACTGATACACTGCAGAGAAAGCTGTCAGTCAGTTCTGGGGAGTGGTTACAGCCTGCATGTACTGTGTACAAAGCGGTGACTGAAGACGCTCCAGCCTTGCCTCCATGACTGAAAGCCAGAGGCTGCCAGGAGGAATAAAGTTAATTTGCTTCTAGTAACTGTGCTTTCAGTACAGTGGCCGCACAGTTTTAGAATAATGATAACCTTTAGGATCACCCCATATCTGTAGGTTAAAATGTTTGAAGACATGACAGCTTCCCTTTAAAATACGACTGTGAAACCTGTAGCTCCCTGCCGCCTGCACCTGGCAGGAGGTTACCTGAGGGGTCTTGCAGTTCCTTGATTTTTTGCTTGGTCCTCTATTTAAAACTGCTCCATAGTGAAAGACTGAAGCACCTGTTGGTGGTGGCTCCAGATAACTTTTCCTATAATTTCCTATACCTACATACACATCTTGAAATGTGTTTCGATTAACTTTTTCCATAAGATTGAAAAGTAATCATTTAAACTTTCTTAAAATATGCCATTGTGATGTTATACATTTGTGGCATATCTGTAGGAAATCAATGGGCTATGCCATAATTGTTTGGATCCCAGAACTATTCAAAGGACAAGGATGACATGTCCCAATTTATTCATGATATGCTGGCCAGATTCTTCCAATTTGATGTCCCAGTAGTAGGTCCTGTATGGATAAGATATTTATGACATATCTTATAGAAAGATTGTGAATGTCAATTGTAGAAATATCCCTTTAATATATTTGTTTGTCAATATAAAATTTCAGCGATTTTGTCTTTTATCACCATAAATCAAACCAAGACAAGCCAGACAAGCTGTATAAAGACTGTAGAAAATGATCTAAGAACTGCTGACATCAGCGTTTCACTTACTGTTTTAATGTCTTCATTAATGTAAGTTTCATTTAATAGAAACCCCGGATATCCAACTTTTGCCATTACAGCTTTTGCCTGTAAAATAAAGTTACAAAATACTGTTAACCATAACAAAATGATTTGCTATACTGAGGACAAGATCAATAAAAGAGGAAAGTCAAAATCAACATAATGTTATCAATAGGTACATGCAGCACTGACATTAACAAAGAACCAGATAATAGCTGCTGGGACAATTACCGGTGATGGTGTAACGTTCCATGGCACCTTTACTGGACAAAGGCAGAGGTGGGGGTAAGTGGACGTCTAGCCATAGGCCCGAATAGAAGAGGTCCAAGACCCAGGAATTTCCAATAAAAATGTAAAAATGTATTTCTTACATCTTTAACCCATTCCCAATTGTGCGATTTTTCAAATAACCCCTTCCCAATTGGACGATTTTCCATTTTTGCTCTTTTTTTTTTCCTCCCCTTCTTCCCAAAGCCATAAAAATTATTTTTTTTCATCAACATAGCCATACTGGGGCTTGATTTTTGAGGGCCGAATTGTAGTTTTGAAGGACATCATCCTTTTTGACCACGCAATGTACTGGAAAAGGGAAAAAAAATTAAAGTGTGGCGAAATTGTGAAAAATACTCACAATTCTCCAATATATATATTTTTTATTTTTTTATTTTATGGCACTCATTGTGTGGCAGTATGATTCTCCAGGTTAGTACAATTACATCAATATGAAACTAGCATAGTTTTCTTTTTAGAATACAGGATGGAAAAAAAATCTGAGATTACTAAAAGCATTTTTGCTTGTGTAGAGACCCATAATGTTTTCATTTTTAAGTTGATAGTGCTGTTTGATGGCTTGTTGTTTTATTGATACCAGTTTAGGGTAGATACGATGTCTTGATCACTTCCTTTTGCATGTTTTGCAGTGTTGCAGCTGCCTAAAAAAACAGCAATTCTGGGGTTTTGATTTATTTTCTCCTTACGGTTTTTACCAGTCGGGTTGATAAATATTAGGTTTTGATAGATCAGACTTTTATGGACACGGCTATACCTCATATGTTTATTTTTATTTTTTAATGCTTTAATTTCTTTATTTTTAATGTGGGAAAATATAAGTGAATTAAAATAGTATTTATTTTTTCATGTCATAACATTTTATTTATTTCTGCTGTTATTTTTTATGCGTCCAATTGCTTTTACTATAAAAAAGTATTGCTCCATATAGAAAAAATAAAGTCTCCTATAAAGTCCAGCTACTTATGTGCACACCTTTTGAATGGCTTGATAAAGGCCCTGCGTGGCCAACAAGTTGCATGATTTTTCGCCTGTGTGTACACTGGTATCAATAAAGGATTTTCAGCGTCTTGGATTTTTTGGATGGCTATATGCTTCCAAATATCAGGATTAAATTTCAACCCCGGTCCAGCACTGACAAGAATGATCTTGATGCAGACTTCAAAAAGAGATATTGACTAATATCCTCATAGGGTTTTTTTTAATACATCTAGAATCCAGAGTGAGAACTTGACTTGGACACAATAAAGCAGGAGTCAGATGGCTGTATAACTCGGTTGGGGATCGCAACGCAATGCTAAGATTGGCTGGCGGCTCTCCCAACCTGGGCATGACAGCATGTATTTCTATGCAGCTGTCACTCTAGGGTCAGGAGAGCCGCCAGCCAGTCTGATCATTGCGTTGCGATCTTAATCATTCCTATAGAAAAAGCATTAGATGGGTACAGATTGTATTTTCATTATAATATATTCATTACTTCACTCAGATCTTGATATCTCATGTAAAAGTTCATCATTACACTCCTATGTGCTGACATCAAAGGGCAATATTAACATTTATCAATTAAAGACCTAGCTGAATATGCGTCATTGGTTTAGGTGCTGATAGTGGTGGGGTGGGAGATCTGGAGCAGGGTCTTCACATTTGGCCTAGTATTCCATGAAGTACATAAGCCATTATCACTGCTTTAGTTGCTTACAGGTTAATGCAAAGGCAATGTAAACATGTGCTGACACCTTATTGCTTGGTTGCTTATAGCTTGACTGAACGTACTTTTATGTGAGAAGACTGAGAAGAGATACGACGGTACACTCACACTAAATCACAAGTTATATGGTCTGTAACCCATAACACTGTTGCCAATGTGCCCTTTACCGGATCTCCTACTCCATATTTCTCAAGTAAATGCAGCACTGTATTGTGTTTTACTGTCAAGATGCTATTTATTGTCTGTATAGGAAGTAAATGCATTAAATTACTGTATATAAACATATTAACAAAATAATCCACAAATTTACGTATAAAGTATATTTAATATATAAAATATAGTAGATAACATCATTATGTTAAAATTTTGCATACTTAAAAACAAAAAAGCACATATTTAAATATAAACTAGTTGCAAAGGAATCTGTCACCAAAATTCTATTCTGCAGAAATAATATTTTATATCTTAAGTATACCTACATTTGTAGGGAGAATTACCTACATTTAAAAAGAATTTGTCAGCAGGTTTTTGCTACCTCATCTGAGAGCAGCATAATGTAGTCAAAGAGACCCTGAATCCAATGTGTATCACTTAGTTTACAGAGTGCAATGTTGCAGAGCTGAGAAAGCTAACTCCGCCCACACCAGGCTCTGTATGTACATAGTCTATTGAGAGTGAGCTGCTTATCACAGGAGGGGGCTGAGTCAGTCAAGTGCTCTTGTAGCCAGGTAGTCACAGCAATTATAATGTCCTACCTTCAGTAAACAGCCCACAGCTTGATAAGTGACACATCATTGAATTCAGTGTTTTAACCCCTACCTCATGCTTTTTTCAGATTATAGAGCAAAAACCTACTGATGAATTCCCTTTAACGATGGACAAATTTATTTGAGTGAAATTGAATTTTACTTGAACTGTACAAAAATCCTTATTCGCTCCACATAATTTTCTCCCCATGATTTCAGCAAATATAAGGCCAGCTGATGGCGAGGTGAGCGGTGAGGTGAATATATAATTTTTACATATTACATTTATTATGGTCTGGGCATAATAAGGAATATTTTTTATATTTCCTTGGAGAAACAATGCAAACAGACAAATTTGCCTAACCCACTCATCTCTGATAGGTCTGCGACATCCCATTGGAAGAAAATATTTACATTGTGGTTTTAAAGGGAATCTGTCATCAGGTTTTTGTTATGTAGTCTGAAAGCAGCATAATGTAGTGGCAGAGACGCTAATTCCAGTGATGTATCACTTAATGGTCTGCTTGCTGTCATTTTGATAAATCCCTGTTTTCTCTGTTGCAGATCAAGCAGTTTTCTTACTGCTGAGCTCTGTATAACCCCGCAGTAAACCACTGATTGGCAGCTTTCTGTGTATACTATAAATTGCAGAAAGGTGCCAATTAATAGGGGGGACAGGATTGCAAAGTGCCGAAGAACTACATGGCACAAGACAACTAGTCTTCTGCAGATGAAACATTGATTTTATTGGAACTGCAACTATCAGCCCAGTAAGTGAAACATTGCTTTAATCAGGGTCTCTGCCCATACATAATGCTGCTCTGAGATAATATGACAATAACCTACTGACAGATTCCCTTTAGTGTATATTCTTACAGCATATTCCTTCAAAAAGAAGTAGACTATTACGGTACTGTATAAGTGTAGCCATTCAGTAGTGCTAGTATAGTGGTTATTATCTGATTTGGCAGCAGTCAGGAGGTTGAGCTCCTACAATTTTCTTTGCATAATAACATCAGGGTGTTTTGCGACAAGTAATAAATAAAAAGCCTTGAAGTGCCCTCAATGCAATGCTTGGTAAAACTGTGAACAATTACTGTAGCAAACCAGAATTCAGCCAGACACATCGCAGGAATTAGAGGAGAGAATTTCTACAATGTCATAATCAAATACTGGTTAATTATTACAATTACTTGAATATTTTAGTCTGAGCATTAGTTCAAAGAGGGTGGAAGGTGTTGCAAATTTCAGCTTTCAGCAGAATCATTCTGCATTCAGACAGTATTGAAAAAATTAACTGCTTTACTTAGGACTATGGTATAGCTATGAAGGACAAGGTGAAATTACAGCTCTGCAGTGTCTTGATTAGATGCACCTGTAGGGTTTTGCTAAGAAGGAGGAAGTAGCTTCATGGTGGGGCAGTCTCCAGAGGAGTCAGTCAGTTTACAATTTACTAAATGAAGCAGAGTTGAGTGTGCTGCTGGTGACTCTCCAGCCAAAATGTGAGCTGTAACTGGGAAAGAGACATGCTAGAGTCTCTCTCTGAAAGGGGACTGTGCTAAGCAGTCTGCTATGAATGTTTTAGAAATGAATTCTGAGCAGAAGCTCCCTCTGGTGGTTACAAACAGTACTGAACCATTCAATGAGGATTGGCAATCAGGAATCACGGACTGGCTGGATTTAAGGGAGATTTACCCCCATCATGGTTGCCGGTGATCAATTGTTCTTGTCTCATCTTTGTTTCCTGGTTCACTTGGAAGCTTGCTGAGTCTTGCCTCTTCTCCTGCTCTCAGATAAGATATTTTCTGTTTTTTGTTTTTGTGCTTGCCATTTGCATATTTCTCTGCATTTCTGTGAGGTTGGCCAGGTTCCCCTCCCCGGGGGGCTTGGGGCTCCTCTCGGTTCCTCTGGAGCCACTGTTGTTTGTTCATTTTCCTTTTCCAGTTTTTTCTGTGGCTGCTGCTTAGTTTTGTTACACCAGAGAACTAATGTAGGTGGTAGAGGTCGTGTGATCTCAGGTGTTTTTGCAATTAGTAGCGTTGGTTTTTTTTAGGGTTTTTTTGGATTGCAGTAAGTATCCTTCCTATCCTTTTCTGTCTAGCCAGATTGGGCCCCAGCGTTTGCTCATACTATTTTCTATCTGTGTCTGTATTTCCTCTTGTCTAACCGCCATTACATGTTTGGGGGCTTCCTATGTTCTTTGGGGATCTGCTCCGGGGCAGATAGCTTTCCTCTTTCTATCTTTAGGTGTAGTTAGCCTCTCAGGCTGTGACGAGGCGTCTATGACCAACGTAGGAATGCTCCACGGCTGCCTTTAGTTGTGGTGGTTAGTCAGGGTACTGCAATCCAGTAGATTCCAACCTCTCTGGTGTATTGACGTTTTTGCCTGCTCTCCTCAGCTACCAAAACATAACAGCAGTCTGTTCGTGGAAGCTGCAGAGAACCGTGTGGAAGCTGCAGCCTGTTTATTGTGAATTGTGTCCAGAATTGAACATTTCTCTTTGGCGTTGGAAGCTGCTGGAGCTTGGGCTAAAGGGGACACAACAACTTGTGGGATTGTGCATCTTTTATGTATGAAGTTTTCTCTGGGAGAATGAACTGTAACTTGTTTGGGTGAGCCCTCACTGACATATATGGGCTGCTGAATGAACTGTTTACTTGCTGTGATACCTTTGTGCCCAGAAGAGACTGTTTTTGGTTTTGAATCCCTTGGGGTTTTGTTAAAACAATAAAACTGAACCTGTTTGGACCATACCACATTGCCTGTGTTAACGCTACCTAATGCCTACCTGAGCAAGTGAATCCCAACTTCACATTCAGCAACCATTACCTATCTTCATCACCATAGCATAGACCAGGGGTGGGCAATACATTTTCACAAGGGGCTAGATAATAGACCGTGACTGTTGTAGAGGGCCGAAACAATAGGCTGAAATTAATTCTGCTCACTATTAATATTAGCATATTAATTATAATTATTTTATATTAATATTAATTATATAACTTAATATTGAGCATAATTAAGGATGCTGGCCCAGTACAGTATGAGCCCCCACATATCCTCCTATATACAGTATGAGCCCAGAGATAGCCTCCTATTTGCAGTATGAACACCCACATGGCCTCCTATATACAGTATGAGCCCCATATAGCCACCTATATACAGTATGAGCCCACATATAGCATCCTATACACAGTATGAGCCCCCATATAGCCTCCTATATACACAACACCAAGAAAAACTGGAGCACAGATCCATAACACAATAGAACCATATTAGAGAATATATAAATAATTTTATTCACACATTCTTTAATATGATTCTATTGTGTTATGGATCTGTGCTCCAGTTTTTCTTGGTGTTGTGAATTATACTTTGGGAGCTCCATTTGGGTATTATCCTAATTGTCCGTCTCAGGACAATACTCATGATAAGATATTATATTCCCTATGTCTGTGTCTGAGATTATGTTTTTCAGCCTCCTATATACAGCATGAGCTCCCACATAGCCTCCTATATACAGCATGAGTCCCACATAGCCTCCTATAAACAGCTTGAGCCCCATTTATATAAAGTATGAGCCTCACATACCCTCCTATATACAGCTTGAGCCCCCATATACAGTATGAGCCCCCACTTAGCCTTCTATGTACATACAAAGTCCCCATACACATGAAAAAAAACACATACTCACCTCGCTCCCATTCCACCGGCGCTCTGCTCCTATCTCCGATGCACTGAGTGTCGGCGGTACACAGCTGACAAGATGAAATGACGTCATTACGTCAGCTGTCTCACACGCTGATTGGTGGAAGAAGGGGCCGGCAGCCCGTTCCTCCACCAACGTATTTAACACTGTCTACATCGGATACAAAGAGTGGTTACAGGGCATGGTGAGGCCCGTGAGCCACTGTTTTCAGCCTCTCAGCTGTCTCAGTCTGAGGGCTGGACTGGAACAGCCAGAGGACCCGATGTGGCCCATGGACCGCACTTTGCCCAGGTCAGGCATAGAGAATACAGAAAGAGAACTGGTACAAACAAACCAATACAGTATTTACAACTTCTAACAAGTAATATTGTGCCATCTCCTATCTGCTCAACGCAGTCCTAGTATCATAAGCCGGCAGCTGCTGTACATTCCAACACAGGGTTATTACCAGCTTTTCTAGTTCACACAAATCTAATGGAACTCCAGGAAATTAAAAATCCATTAGAAGCTGGCTTTGTATTACCTAATTTACCACCAGTAAAGAATATCTGCAGCAGCACTCCTGACTTGGCCAGATCCCTTTGATTTCACCCAAAGAGAAGAGGAGAAGCAAAATAAGTAAAAAAAAGTGCGGAAATCAACAGATTTTTAGACAAACACCTGTAAAGATTTCTTGTCCGTCCTACCTGACACCGGGTGAACGAACAACCAAATTAAGAGTAAAACTATTGACTATGTCCTACCCATTATTATGTAAAATAATTGCCAGAAAGTGTGAAAACAAGGTAGAAAACAAGTTACAACTGTGCACAGACTGCTCATATTGGTTAATGAGGGTCTGTCATCGGTTTTAGCAATACAAACTGTATGTATTACATCTCTGACATCTAATGAGGCTGGTGTATTTACTTTGAAAATACATATCAAAATTGATGATCATATAAGAAAAAAGTGTACTAGAGAACCACATTTGTAAATAATGATATCAAAATTTTATTTGAGAACAGACGTACAATACTAAATAATATTGTTGTACCGTGTTAGCCAGAAAAATCAATGTAAATACTTATGTCCCAAAAAAAAAAAACCTGAGAAAAGTATTTAAGGAGTGATACCTTTATTGGCTAACCAGAGAAATTATATGTGCAAGCTTTCTGAATTTTTTCTCAGGTTTTTTTGGGAACATAAGTATTTACATCGATTTTTCTGGCTAACACGGTACCACAATATTATTTTGTATTTTACATCGTAAGAATGGAAGATACCCCAATGTACCGAACAGATATGGATCTGAAAAACCTACTGAAGAAACTGGCACAACTGAACAGCGACATTTTTTTATCAATTCCTATTTAAATGTTGCCATCTCTTCTCAGTAATTAACTTGTAATGTAGCCTGATGAAGGGCCTTCTGAGCCCAGAAAGCTTGCACCTTTAATTTCTCTCGTTAGCTCCTAAAGGTATCACTCCTTGAATACTTTTCTCAGGCTTTTTTTGGGAGATAAATATTTACATTTATTTGAGAACAGAAAACGCACAAGACAGGTTAAAAACATATAAAAGAAGTGAGAAACCACTAGGTGGCACCGCACCCCCACATATATAAATCACTACCAGGTGGATACAAACATACTATCACCTGAACTTCCCAGTAGTATGTAACAATACTTCATTCATAGATTTATTACATAATAAAGAACAGGATGAAGCAGGATACCTGTGCAGGATTGTGGTGAAAAACCCAGGACAAAACCCTGACGTACGTTTCGGCATATGCCTTCTTCTGGGGGTGGCATCACAATAATGAGAGCAACCTTATATATCCTAGATTAGCCAATCCATACACACACATATGGGAGTTAATTGTGAAGTATATTACAGCTCAGATTGAGGCAATGGGTCGACCACATACAGCTTATTAATTCACGTTGGTAGCGCCTCCCGAAGTGATGTCATAGTCACAAGCATTGAGAAATAATCCTATTTTCTATATAATTATATTAAAATTGCTGTATAATCCTTTTTTTGAAAGTATTACCTTCTGATATTACAATGAGCTTTTTATAAGCACATCAGCGTTATACAGCCTTGCTTACTTGAAAGCAAATTAATGTTGCAGGAGGATAACATGCTATTCCATGAATATTGCTTTACATTTGTTTATGTATACACAAATTTTCAGAGCCCTTGTCTTTTCCTTTTAAGTTTCGCCTTCTGCCTCCTTCCTAGACCCTTTTTCATCCCTCTCCTCCTTTTAGTATCCTTGGGCTTCACCAACCTTTTTACCCTCCAACCTCAAACCACCTTCTTCCCTACATATTTTCATAAATCCCATAAAATTTTTGTTGCAAAAAACAAGTGCAAATGCAAGTCAAGCTCAGAGAGTGTGTAGTAGGATAAAACATAGCTTTTATACCATCCTTAACATTACATAGCGATAATACAAAAAAGAGGTAGACGATACCACATTTCAACCATAATTGGCCTTTATCAAGCCAGAAATACAATATTTAAAAAAACAGCTTTTCCTAATACAAACTCTCTGGTGCTTCGGAATCTTTGAAATTTCAACTGTTTTGGACCTTGTAGTGGTCTTACCGAGTTATCACGGAGCCACCAATAGTACATGAGATTCGCTCACTGGATCAGGGCTAGCTCACTCCTGTGTTCGCAGGTTGGATGCAAGTATAACAGAAATAAATGTTCCATATGGTTACACTGAGCTTTAAGCTTTCACAATGTATTTGATACTAAATAGAATACAGGAGCATCCTTCAACATTAGATCATTTCTAATTGAAAAAAGGACATTGGACGGTTTACAATGGCAACCATTAGCAAGTAATCATTGCAAGAGATGTAATTTCTTCATAAATTAAGAATGCCATCTCAGTGACATCAATGGTTGTGAAGACAACGTTGATCTCTCACCAGGGTTACCATGTTAACCCTTAGATCAGAGTCATTATCATGGCAATTGTGGCACTTAAGAAGGATTAACAAGGCAATTGGGGGCCTAGTTATGCTGCCAAGACAGTGATTATATCATATCAGTTAATAAGACATGCCTGGGATGATTTGAAGAGGGATACAACTGTGTGCATTTTAACTTCATATTACTTCAATCACCATAAATTCATACATGCTTTAACGACACCTCACAATGATTACCATAACAACATCCTAATAATTTCCATACATCTGTGACTCAATTTGGGCAGCCATTTTCAGGAATATCTGTAAAACGGTCATTGAAGGTAGAAGTTTTAGATAGATTCATGCTTCCTATGGGGAAGGGGAAAATGGCCAACCTCTTCTCAGTGGCCCATATAGTGGCCACGCGGGCTAAGCTAATGGGGCATAGATCCAATTTTATGTATTCTTTATTAAATAAAATTGATATAAATTAAATACAATGTTTCAAAATATTTTCTCTTCTCACCCCTAATCTCATACACAGCACAATTACTGATTCAACTGCTGAGTGGGACCAAAAAGTTAGTCTTTTATGGCCATTGCAAAGTTTTGACTGCTATGAATACTGGTTATGTCTTATCAAGCCTGACCATTCATGGTCTGTTAACTGGTTTCTGTCCATTATCAACCAAAAGAAGGCTTATTCTAAGTGCACGAAATAAAGGAATGCCAAGAAAAAAAACGAGATGTAACATAACGTGCTTTGCATTAATGTTGTTTCAGGCGGCTCTGTGAAGATATTTGGCACTAAATAGAAGATTCTGTATGAGCAAACAGACTCATCAGCTTCTAACTGAATAATGTGTTTCTTCCCCGTCTGCAGTGAATAAACAAAAAGGAATAATAAACAACTTTCTCCCATTGTTTGAAATAGTCTGCACATTGACATTAAAGTTCAGACTCATAATTTTAATACAATTACATCTGACTTAAAACTAGCATTGAATTAAACTTTAATAGCAATTCTACTATTCATTTAATTATGAAGATTAATTCAGCTTGCCTTTCTTTGAAAGTACGTTCCTTTCCGCAGTTTGTTTTTTTATTATTCAGAATAAATCATCTGGGCACATTGATTTATTGTGGTTTGCTCAGCACTGCAGTATTGTACAGTAAAAAAAAAAGTATCAGACTGCAAAATAATTTCATTTTTTTGCTTACAGGATTGCCATAAAATACACATTTTGTTTGCAAAATCCAAAAATGTACAATTTTAGTTTTAGTTTTGAAAATGTGTACTTAAATTGACATGCTTTATCTTAATGACCAGACATAAAAGTGCCTTAGTGACCAGCCAAGATATTTCGTTTTGGTAGATATTCTTTTTTTCTGACATGACAATGTTAGGCATTATTTTAAACCCGAAAAATTTAACATTTTTCCAGGAGTGTTTTCCCGTCAAACTTCAAAATATAAAATGCTGTATAAATTATATATTTTTCTAAATGCAAATATAGAAAAAAAATAATTTTAATGTCTTTGTCTTGTATTTTTAATTGACAAAATTACACTACAATTTAATCTATTGAATGAGAAAAATGGGACTAGGACTATCACTGGCTCAGTTATACAAAACAAAAGGGTAGTTATACATGTAGAACACTTGGAATGGGTCACAGTTAACAATGAGGTTCTACAGGGGTCAGTATTGGGCCCTCTTTTTAACATATTTATTAATGACCTTGTAGGGAGCACACAGAGTAGAAATACAATATTTATAGATGATACTAAACTCTGCAGGGTAATCAACACAGAGGAGGATAATTTAATATTGCAGAAGGATTTTTGTAAGCTGAAGGCTTGGCTGAGATGGCAGTTGAAATTTAATGTACATAAATGTAAGGTTACGCACTTGGGCAGGTGAAACTAAATGTAGAATTTTGTAATAATTTGTAAAATACTCAGTAAACTTGTAGCTGACAATGACTTGGGTGTTAAGGTGGACAGCAAACTCTACTTTAGTGATCAGTGTCAGGCAGCTGTTGTAAAAACAAATAAAATAATGGGATGCATTAAAAGAGGCATAGATGCTCATGACAATAATATAGTTTTGCTGCTATACAAGTCACTATGGAACTCTCTGCCACACGATGTAGTAATGGTTGATTCACTACTAAAATTCAACAAGGGTCAGGATGCCATTCTTGATAAATATAATATTACAAGTTATGGACACTACATTCTGTGACGGGGAGTTGATCAAGGGAACTAGTCTGATTGCCATATGGAATCGGAAAGGAAGTTTTCCTCTAACATGGAACTATTAATGTCTGCTCCATTAAGGTTTTGCCTTTCTCTGGATCAACATTTTAAACTATGGGTTGAACTCAATGGACTTAAAGTCTACCTTCAACCTTAAAACTATGAAACTATTGAATGAATTATATAGGTTATTATAGTTGCTTGAATACTTAATTTCTGTATATGTACTAAGATGTATTTTAGATGGATTTTTTATGAGGACTTTACATTTTTTATTTACGCTTTGTATATTTTTAATAGCTTTTTTGATGTGACATTTTATTACATACTTTGTCTTCCAAGATATCATACACTGACAAGTAAAAAGGGTAATAATGTTTTGAAGTTTTGACTTTCAGACTCCATATCTCACCATCCACTACTGCTTCGAACGTGAGACTGCCATCATTTTATAGATAATAATCTTGGTTATCTCATACATAAATTTTACTTGCAACTATTTAGCAAATGATTAGTTATGCGGATTCTTGTCATTTCACTGCATTGTTACTGTTTTGCTCTTAAAATTCTAAATTGTTATTATTATTTTGTTAGTATTTCTCGATCCGTTAGCCCATTTTTCGCTTGTTTCTTTCAGATGCATTTACACCCATCAGAGCTTAGTCTATTGACTTTTCTCTCATTGCTTTAAGTCACCCATTTCTAGCCTCCTCTTGTCCACTTTTTGTACTTTTTTACAAACTCAAGCCGACGCTTCTTATGATGATATTGAGGTCAAGGCTTCTTCACCTTTTTTTTGGGCCACGTTCCAGACTTGTGTAACATGCTTCACATGGTGCTTGCATGGATGTTTTTGATCTCATTATTATGAAGCATATGTGCCACCTCCACTGCTGTGTTTGTCGCGGCAGAACTGATAGACCATGTGATAAGCTGACTTGTTTACTCTGATGTTTTGTCTGGACTTCCAACTCTTGGCTTTTGAATAGATAGATGGACTTCATTTTATATTCTTCCAACTATCATGGCACTCACATGATGCGGTTTGGTAATTTTCTTGGCCGAAAGACCACAATCGATAAGCTGGATGATGCCGTTTCTCTTTTCTTGCGAAATCTTCTACTTGGTTGCTCCTCTTTTCAAACTTGTGACCTTTTGCTTGGGAATCAACCTAATAACATACTGACTGAGTTATTAGGAAATATGAGAACAAGTTGTATTTTGTAGTATACAGGAAGAAAAAGAGTTTCCCACAAACAAAAGGGAAACAGTAACAATGCAGTGACATGATAAAAATCTGCCCACCTCATCCATATGCTAAATAGTTGCAAGCCATATTTATGTATGAGATAGTCAATATGATTTTCTATAAAATGATGGTAGCCTCATGATCAAAGCAGTAGTGCATGGTGAGATATGGAGCCTGAAAGTCAAAAGTTCAAAACATTGTTAGCATTTTTCCCTTCAATGTAAAAGGGAAACTTATATTTTTCCTTTATGGTGCATTTGGAATATCCATAAGAGACCCAATTACAGGGGAATGCAGCCTACTGGAGTGAAACAAGTCACTGGTAAAGCTGAGCCTGTGTCTGATAGGATTCATAAGCTTTACTATGCTGGGCAGACACCAGCCTATCATGTGACTGCATAGCGTATGCTTTAATTTGGTACTTTTCACTCACTAAGCACTATGTATCTGGCATAGACAAGACAAAAATGGTAATAAACCACTTTTTTATTTCTTTCAGGATCTCTGGCTGTGTCTGACAGCCGGAGACTTAACCAGCACCTGTTAGATTGCAAGATGATGACAATCGAGCCCATACTGTAAAATTTACAATAAAATACCAGAAAAGCACTGGACGGGACTACTAACTTGCTGCATACTGCTTTATTATGACGTTCAGTGCATTAACAGTATGCTGTACAGTTTTAACCTCCACCTAGTCGTGAGTGCAGGTAGCCAGAATTGTGGTCCTTAACACTATAAAGGAAATCTGTGAACCTGGCTTACAATAAAACTATACATATCAACAAATCTGAGTTCAGAGTTTTCATCATCTCAAAGCAGGTTTTTATGGTCAGGCTTGATGTTAGTCACTCTTTTTATCTGAGTCTAATGGTCTATCTTGTTTTCACCTTTTCACCCTGATACAGAAATCTGATTTTTACTGCGGCCCTCAGGTTTTATCTGCAGTTTAGTTACTGACTGGTGGAGCGAGTAGAGGGAAAAAATAAACAGACTGGATGAAAACCATGTAGTCAGAAACAAAGACAAAATTGGATTCAAACACGTAATGAAGGATAGTCCAGAGAGGTCTGGCAGAATACGGGCAGAGAGTGGTCAAGCGATCTAAGTTTTAATCCAAAAGAATGGTAAAAATTAGGTGGTTAAAACAATAAGTACAGGGCAGTATAGGAATACAATAGCTGACAAAGCGTAACGCACGTAAAGATGTTAAATTGGTGCCCTTGAGCCCTGTTATTGGCCCATTGACTGGCTCTTCTGATTGGCTGATCAGAGGAAAACTATGATTGGCTAAAAGTGCCGCCAGTAATCCTAGGTTGAAGGCCAGAAAAACTGTACGTAGGTGAGTATTTGATGGAAAGGTATGATTTCTATAGGCAAAAAACACAGATTTTCATATCTCTCTCCCTATGTCTATATTGGGTATTTGAAGCTCCATGAAGATAACAGCTTCAATTGCTATAAACAAATATCAAGAAATTCAAAGACATAGAATTTTATTTTTTAAGATTAAAGACAATCAGTCATCACAAAATGTTTGTTCAAACCAAGCACAGGCACCTGGTACACCCTTCGCATGGAGATGAATGAAAAACAAGTAGGTGGTACTATTTGGCCAAACCAAGGGTGCACCAAGCACCTGTGCTAGGTTCGAATAGTCATTTTTGTGCCGACAGACTCTCTTGAAGAAAACAAATCTAAATAGCCACCGTACAGAATCACTTGTCTCTGTATTCTTCAATAAAAGTTGTAAATATTCATGACTATTACTGTTGCTTTCTTTTTAAGACGCAGCTCGTATGGTAGGTTTAATAGTGATCCAGTTATATTTGGATCCACTTTAATGTGTTGATATTTTGGGCCAAAATTCCAATAAAGGGTTGCGTACTTGCTCATTATGACCATAACAATAACGATCTGTGGCTGTTCACAGCATGAATTCAATGAAATTCAAACTATCACCTTCATTTAGCTCCTGTTGTCATTGGCTCTATAGCTGAGCAGACTTGAGTGATTTGGCAAGCTTCTCAAAGCCATTGCTCCAAGCAGAGAAGAGGTTACAGGTTACCGGCAATTCCCTGTCATCAGTGGAAACAAAATGACTGTGGAAGAGCGCGATGCTTCGATGGGTAGACAATCACAGCATCCTTTAATCTGCTTAACTAATCTTAATGAGGCTTGGAATTCAGAAGTGTATTTAAAAACAAACATTTCATTGTAGTGTTTCATTGTTAGCACTCTAATTTGGGTTTAACTTCATGCCGTAATTTTGTCTATAACAGCTGGTGTAAGTATTGTACAGCACAGGAAACCGCACGATCCAAACCGTTTATGAAGCGAAAAAGAAATGCAGTACAGATGCTAATGAGTTTTACATTGGAAAAAAACATAGTATTTGAAACAAAAATGAAGTTAAACTTTTTTTTGGAACACCAAAAATTAATTCAAATTAATTATAGAGTTAAAAAAAATAATAATTGTAGAGATATTCTTAGTTGGTAATACAAACATTCTGTCATTTCCCTAGGAAGCTTTAATTAAAAAAAAGGGGGGCTCACCTATTTTAATAGTAGACAGAGCAACTTTTAGGAGTGGTTCCTACCTGGACGTCTGCAAGTTATATAAAGGCCATTTAATCAATAGGCACAGCTAAATGAAGACTATGCAGCCACTTCACTCGGAAATAAATGTCAATCAAGCTTCTCATTTTTAGAACAACTTGTTGTTTTCAATTATATCATTGTGGGGTATATATGATTTTTTAATAACTTTTTATTCCATTTTTTCTATTTGGAGGCGGCATAACAAACAAATGTTGAACTTTTCACTGTGATGGATAAACAATGTGTTTAATGGCTCATAAGTTTTAATACAGATATGTTGGTATTGATTATGATTTTTTTCTAATTCTTTCCTAAAAAAAATTATTTTACCAAGAAAAAAAAGGTGAATTTTAACCCCTACATGACCAGAGGTATTTTCGTTTTTCCATTTTTGTTTTTTGCTCCTCTTCTTCCCAGAGCCACAACTTTTTTATTTTTCAATCAAAATTTGCCATGTGACGGCTTGTTTTTTGCAGGATGAGTTGTACTTTTGAACGACACCATTGGTTTTAACATATTATGTACTGGAAAATGGGGAAAAATTCCAAGTGCGGTGAAATTGCAAAAAAGTGCAATTCCACAGTTGTTTTTGTTTTGTTTTTTACCATGTTCACTAAGTTCTGAAACTGACCCGCTATTATGATTCTCCAGGTCATTACGAGTTCATAGACACCAAACATGTCTAGGTTCTTTTTTTATTTATGTGGTGAAAAAAAATCCAAACTTTGCTAAAAAAAAAAAGCGCCATTTTCATGGACCTGTAGCGTTTCCATTTTTCGTTATCTGGGGCTGGGTGAGGGCTTATTTTTTGTGCACCGAGCTGACATTTTTATTGATATTATTTTGGTGTAGATAGAATCTTTTGATCGCCCGTTATTGCATTTTATTGCAATGTAGAGGCGTTTAAAAAAAAACCTAATTCTGATATTTTGAGTTTTTTTCTTGTTACGCTGTTTAGCAATCAGATTAATTCTCTTTTATGATGATAAATCAGGCAATTCTGAATGTGGCGATACCAAATATGTGTATGTTTGGTTTTTTATTTATTGTCTTATTTTGAATGGGGTGAAAAGGGAGTGTTTTGAACTTTTTATTTTTTTTGCTTTTTAATATTTTTAAAAACTTTTTTACTTTTTGTATGCTTCAATAGTTTCCATGGGAGACTAGAAACTGCAGTTGTCTGATCCCCTGTGCTACACCCAGGTGATGATCAGATTGCCTGTGTGTATCAGAAATGCTCACTTGCTATGAGCGCCAACCACCGGGCGGCGCTCATAGCAATCCGTCTATGACAATCATAGAGATCTGCTAGAGACCTCTGGTTGTCATGCTGACCCATCAGTGACCCGCGATCACGTGACGGAGTCACCAATGGGCAGGATTTTCGGCATACTTCCTGTTAGTGCGAGTTAAATGCTGATATCAGAAATTGACAGCGGCACTTAACAGTGGATCACGATTCCACCTGCAGCTGTGGGCTCAGCACCGGAGTTCACATCAATGCTTAATGTTGCAAAGGGGTTAAATGTTTTACTTGCTTTTTTATTCTAAAAAATTTCAAGGGAAACAGGTTTTTGTTATGTTGTTGTTATGTAAATTGAGATAGGCATGATGTAGGGACTAATATCCTGATTCCAACAATGTGTCACTTACTAGGCTGTGTGTTCTTATTTTACTAGCAGGAGGTTATCACTACTGGATAAGGTGTCTGGTGCCTTCTAGTCAACTGTTTTGTGTAACCTGCGCCAACACTGATTAGAAGCATTCTGTCAATGTACAGTGTACACAGAAAGCAGCCAATCAGGGGTGTGGGCGGGGTTATATAGAGCTCAGCATTCAGATAACTGGTAACTCTGCAGCAGAGAAAACAGAGATTGCATCAAAGTGACAGCATGTAGACCAGCAAGTGATACATCGTTGAAATCACGATCTCAGCCTGTACATCATGCTGCTCTCAGATTACATAACAAAGCCTGATAACAGATTCCTTTTAACTCATTTAAAATTTAATACCGCTATGGCCAGTGATGAAATGCAGCAGTCAAAAAGACCAGTTGGAGCACTGAAGGAATTCAGGCATTGAGTATAAACTATCTTTTCATTATAAACACATTATCTGCCTTTGGTAAATGCCTTTAAAAACAAGGACAACTATTTTAATGTAAATATGCAGGTCACTTTAAATAGATGAAACTGTATGATTATGTGGGGGTGCTTTGCTGGTGACACTGTTGGGGATTTATTCAAAATTGAAGGCATACTGATCCAGCATGGCTACCACAGCATCTTGCATCAGCATGCTATTCCATCCGGTTTGCGTTTAGTTGGACCATCATTTATTTTTCAACATTACAATGACCCCAAACACACCTCCAGGCTGTGTAAGGGCTATTTGACCAAGAAGGAGAGTGTTGGGGTGCTACGCCAGATGACCTGGCCTCCACAGTCACCAGACCTGAACCCAATCGAGATGGTTTGGGGTGAGCTGGACCGCTCACCGCTTCAATTTTGAATAATCCCCAACAGTGTCACCAGCAAAGCACCCCGCATCATCACACCACCTCCTCCATGCTTCACGGTGGAAACCAGGCATGTAGAGTCCAGCCGTTCACCTTTTCTGCGTGCAAAGCAGTAATCAAAGCAAAAGGTGGCTACTTTGAAGAACCTAGAATATAAGACATATTTTCAGTTGTTTCACGCTTTTTTGGAAAGTATATAATTCCACATGTTTGATTCATAGTTTTGATGCCTTCAGTGTGATTCTACAATTTTTATAGTCATGAAAATACAGAGAAATCTTTGAATGAGAAGGTGTGTCCAAACTTTTGGTCTGTACTGTATATTTAAATATATATTTATATGTATATATATACATATATCTACACAATTTTCAGAAACCTAAATCTTCCGGTTTGTAAAGGAAGTACTAGGACAATGAATTGAATTATGTTCCAGTGATAATTTGTCATCATCCCTTAGATCTAGAATAATGCACAATCTTGGTCTTTTAGATCCTAACCTAGAAGAAACATTTCACTACAAATCCTTTTATGAGTTAATAAAACATGAAAATACTGGATCAGAAATCTATTAGGAAATTATGTAAATGCTCACTTTCTACATCCTGTTTATACAGTATAAAATCATATGGAAGCATAAAACAAACCACATTACCTGATCATCTAAACATTATAAACATTATAGCATCAAATTTCCATAAGTTCGTGCTTAGCAGTTTACACTACGTAGGGTTTACAGACTAGACATTTAACCACTAAGCTAATAATACATAAAGTAAGAAGCGGGTAAATGAAGGAGAATGAGGCTTACAAGCCTAGACCATGATGACCTATCAGTAGATGTAAATTAAAACACTATTTACTAAGTTGTTATATCCATTACGAGACCAATCGTTAAGGAGCACAGATTTGGATGAGCATTAATGATCCATAATGGCTTTCACCATTCAGGCTTTGTCAATAATGTCTAGAAGATGGTCACTGTGTTCTATAAAGCAGCAATTGTTGGTAATGTTGGATTGCAAACCATCATATAGAATTGGTTTATTGGCATCTATTCTAAAGAAATAGTATAACTCATCTATCGGTGATCTTTACTCACATTTCAGCTTGTCACATACATCATATACTTGCCAGATTATAAACTCAATAAGAGCAAAATGTAAGTCAATGTGTCAATGTACAACCAAGGAAGAAATATTGTATGAAGATTTACGAAATTCTGTCTCAAGGGAAATACATGAATTTAGAAATGGAAGGTGATCATTTTGGCATGTCATGTACATTTTCCTTATTATCTATAAATTTTCAGGAACTTTTTAAGTAATTATTTTCAATAATGTACAGGATCTTATTATAATAATAGACTTTTCATGCAAATTAATGTAATTATTTTACAAAGGTTGAAGTATAGTAGAAATATATCCTTTTCCAACCTTTGTGCTATCATATTAGCAATTTTCCAATTGTTCAAATCGGCTTTTCGTAAAATGTGTAAAATACTTTCAAAAATATTTTTTATTACAAAAAACTCAGTGAGCTTTGAGCTTGTATTATAAGACAACTGAAAAATAAAACTAGTAAAAAATCTGTGCCATTCATTAATAATGAGGCAACCTTTTCCATGTTCAAAAAAATGAAAATATTAAGTAGACACTACAGGTCTGTTTACCCCAGTTACCCTGTATGCCGTAGCATGTTCCATTTTTTATGGAGTCAGAAAAGTGAAGTAATCAGTCAGTGATGTTTCCATTTTATCTCTTTTGCTTATAGAAGCTATTTAGCTCGCTGATGAATCTACAGTAGTAAATTGGAACACCAGCATGAGTGGAGTTTGCTATTAAAATGTTGATAATGCATATTACATTATTATTAGGAGTAAACAATTATTTTTAAGCAAATTGAATTTTCCACAAATTTTTACTGAAGATTTGGATTTGCCTGCTTCCATTTTTTTGTGATTTGCTTCTTGCAAATAAAGCAAAATGGCATCTGCCTGACTCTTCCACCAATTTTTATGCCTTGGGGAACATAAAACTTCAGGATATCACAATGTACAGTACAGACCAAAAGTTTGGACACACCTTCTCATTCAAAGATTTTTCTGTATTTTCATGACTATGAAAATTGTAGAATCACACTGAAGGCATCAAAACTATGAAGTAACACATGTGGAATTATACATTACACTTTACAAAAAAGTGTGAAACAACTGAAAATATGTCTTATATTCTAGGTTCTTCAAAGTAGCCACCTTTTGCTTTGATTACTGCTTTGCACGCAGAAAAGGTGAACGGATGGACTCTACATGCCTGGTTCCTTCCGTAAAGAATGGAGGAGGTGGTGTGATGGTGTGGGGGTGCTTTGCTGGTGACACGGTTGGGGATTTATTCAAAATTGAAGCGGTGAGCAGTCCAGCTCACCCCAAACCATCTCGATTGGGTTCAGGTCTGGTGACTGTGGAGGCCAGGTCATCTGGCGTAGCACCCCAACACTCTCCTTCTTGGTCAAATAGCCCTTACACAGTCTGGAGGTGTGTTTGGGGTCATTGTCCTGTTGAAAAATAAATGATGGTCCAACTAAACACAAACCGGATGGAATAGCATGCCGCTGCAAGATGCTGTGGTAGCCATGCTGGTTCAGTATGCCTTCAATTTTGAATAAATCCCCAACAGTGTCACCAGCAAAGCATCCCCACATCATCACACCACCTCCTCCATGCTTCACGGTGGGAACCAAGCATGTAGCATCCATCCGTTCACCTTTTCTGCGTGCAAAGCAGTATTCCAAGCAAAAGGTGTCTACTTTGAAGAACCTAGAATAAGACATATTTTCAGTTGTTCAAAAACATATTTTCAGTTGTTTCACACTTTTTTGTAAAGTGTAATGTATAATTCCACATGTGTTAATTCATAGTTTTGATGCCTTCAGTGTGATTCTACAATTTTCATAGTCGTGAAAAGACAGAAAAATCGTTGAATTAGAAGGTGTGTCCAAACTTTTGGTCTGTACTGTATGTCTCCCTCGTCCTAGTCAGCACAATGGCCAACACATATTATTATGGCCTCAGATTGTGATGTTGCAACATTAAGATGTGTGGCATTTGAAACCTATTCAGCACAGGAAGTGCCAGCAATGAGTGAAGGATGGCCGAAACTAGAGGGATCCAACCAGGGGCGGACTTATCATTGGTGCAACCTGTGTGGTCGCACAGGGGCCCAAGAGGTTAGGGGCCCATTTCTACCTACAAAGCCTGTGCAATTTTGCATTTTTAAGAGCTCTTGGGCTGTAATGGGCCCATGTATAATTCTTGCACAGGGGCCCTTTTCTCTCTGTGTCCACCAGTGGATCCAACAGAGGACCAGACAAGTTGATAGCAGGACAGGTGAAGAGGTGAAGTGAATATACTTTAATTTTTTGTTTAACCCAAATTTTTATTATGCTCTGTAATGTATGTAGATAGCAAAACATAATAAGGCATGTTTAAATTTGCATTGAATAAAATTCTATGTTAATTGAATTTCCTGGCCAAATCAACCGAACTGCCAATTCTGAATTTCGGCCGATCTGCTCATCACTACAAATTACCTTTAAAGTTGGTTGTTTTATGAAGACAAGATCTGTCCATATTCATTATTGAGTCATATATTGCCAATATCAATATCATATTCTGTCAAAAATGAAATGCCTTTTTGTATGAACATCTTACTTTTTGGTGGACTCCAGATGTCATTGCAAGGATAGTTATACACCTAATGTAATGTATGTGGTACAGTTCATATAGCGTCTTGTGCTTGGGTGCGATGAAAACACAGGAGTCACAGGTTTGATATAGAAAAGTCCTGTATTACTTCATACAAGTTGGCAGAAATAGTCACACAGTTTGCAGACACAGAAACAGGAGACACAGCAGGCCAGAGTAATCCAAGCTCAGCAATCACTCTCCAATACAGATTCAGGATCTTCTTCTCTGTTACCGTAAGTCCATGCAAACGTGGGTCTTTCTAAGAGCAGGGTTCAGAGTCCACAAGTGCTTTCAGAGTTCCTCAGTAGGAATAGCTGGAGTACAAGGTCCAAGGCTTACAGGAGTCAAGTCACAGGTTCACTGCAGGCTAGATTCTGAAGCACTGATTGCTCAGCTGTGGCTGCTTAAGAAGCAAAGGAGAGAATCAGGGCGGGAACATGCAAGCTGGAAACTCCATTTTGACTGAGGGCAAGATAGCTGCAGCAAGACAGAAAGTAAAATGGCTGACGAACAAACTGAGTTTCAGGAATATATACATAGAACCTTACATTACTCCCCCCTTAAGGACAACCTCCGGATGACCTCAGACCAGGCTTGTGTGGGTACCTCTGATGAAACTGACGGAGCAAGCAAGGAGCATTAATGTTATTGACCGGTTCCCATGAGTTGTCCTCCACTGGGTAGCCCTGCCATTTAATCAGATATTGTAACTGATTTCTATACAACCTGGAATCTAAAATCCTTTCCACCACAAATTCTTCCTGACCATCGACTAGCACTGGGTCAGGGCAAGGAGAGGAACGTCCAGGAAACGTATTGGGTGTCGCAGCCTTTAGTAGGGATACATGAAAGACAGGGTGGATTCTCATAGTTCTGTGCAGTTGAAGACGACAAGCAACGGCACTTATAATTTTACTGATTTTATAGGGTCCAATGTACTTATGTCCCAACTTAGACGATGGAATCCTTAACTTAAGATTTCTGGTTGACAGCCAGACCAAGTCTCCTACCTTGAAAGCTGGTGCAGGTTTACGAAATTTATCTGCTGCTTTCTTGTACCTTTCTTGAGCCGATTCCAGATTTTCCTTTAGAAGATCCATATTCTTCTGTAAAGACGTGATTCTTTCAGCCACTGCTGGTAAAGGCGTTTCTATGGGAAATCGTGGTAGAATGTTAGGATGATAACCTAGATTAGAGTAAAAAGGAGACTGTTTAGTGGAGGCACTCTGAGAGTTGTTATACGAGAACTCAGCTAATGGAAGTAGATCCACCCAATCATCCTGTAGGTGGCAGATAAAGCAGCGGAGATACTGCTCCAGGGTTTGATTGGTTCGTTCGGTCTGTCCATTAGTCTGGGGATGAAAAGCAGAAGAAAGGTTTACTTTAATGTCCAATGCTGCACAGAAATTTTGCCAAAACCTAGAAGTGAATTGCACCCCTCGATCCGAAATAACCTCATCCGGTACTCCATGTAAGCGAAACACATCTTTAATCATCAAATCTGATGTTTGTTTTGCAGTGGGTAAGCCGACACAAGGGATAAAATGAGCTGCCTTTGTTAGACGGTCAACCACCACTAGAATGGTGTTCTTCCCCTGAGAGGTTGGTAACTCCACAATGAAGTCCATAGAAATGGATCCCCACGGGCGGGACGGGGTGGGAAGAGGCTGTAACAGACCAGTTGGTGAGGAGCGAGGTGTTTTGCATCTTGCACAGACCTCACATGAAGTGACATAATTCAAAACATCCTTCCTGCAAGTGGGCCACCAAAAGAAACGAGAAAGAAATTCCTGTGTCTTTAGAATTCCTCTATGCCCAGCTATCTTGGAATCGTGAATGAGTTGCAATACTCTTAATCTGACTGTTTCAGGAATATACAGACGTTGTCCCTGAATCCACACACCATTCTTAAAGACAAGACTTACGTCCCTTGGGGGTTGTGCCAAAAAGGAATCCGCATG
Organism: Oophaga sylvatica; assembly: GCA_033576555.1. NCBI lineage: Eukaryota > Metazoa > Chordata > Amphibia > Anura > Dendrobatidae > Oophaga > Oophaga sylvatica. The sequence goes on along the minus strand of JARQOD010000002.1, from coordinate 554,613,725 downwards.
GTATGCTTCCTTGATGTCCTTAAGTAGGTCTTGATTATGAATTACTCCTAGGAATCTAGAGTCAGGAAGAATAGTCTTAGGAGGAGTAATTGGACGTGTCTCTGCTGAGTAAATCCTAGAGAGTGCATCAGCCTTTCCATTGCGCGATCCTGGTCTATAAGAGATGATAAAATTAAATTGGTTTAAGAAAAGATTCCAGCGAGCCTGGCGAGGAGTCAGGCACTTAGCCGACCTGATAAACTCAAGGTTACGATGGTCTGTCAGGACGACTATTTGCTGTGCAGCTCCCTGAAGAAGGTGTCTCCATTCTTTGAAGGCGGCGATAATGGCCAACAACTCTCTATTGCCCACATCGTAGTTCCTCTCAGCCGAAGACAACTGCTGGGAAAAGAAGGCACAGGGATGCAAGACATTCTTCTCACCTGTTCTCTGAGAGAGTATAGCTCCAACGGCACAGTCTGAAGCATCCACCTCTATTATGAAGGCAAGCTCGGGGTTGGGATGTACTAGGATAGGTGCAGTGGTAAATTTATCTTTTAGACGGGAAAATGCTTCCTGGGCTTGTGGAGTCCAGGAAAACCTAGACTCTTTCCGGGTAAGTTGAGTGATAGGTGACACTACCTCAGAGAAATTTCTAATGAAACGTCTATAGAAGTTGGCAAACCCGATGAAGCGCTGTACCTCCTTCACATTTCTAGGACTTGGCCAATCCTTGATGGCTTGGGTTTTGCTTCCATCCATACTAATTCCTTGTGTAGACAGTACATACCCCAGAAATTGAATTTCGGTCCTATGGAAGTCACACTTTTCAAGTTTGATGTAAAGATGATTTTGTCTTAGACGTTCCAAGACCATTCTCACATGTCCATGATGTTCCTCTGTGGAGTTAGAAAAAATTAGAATATCATCCAAATAAATTACCACGAATGTATCTAGGAGATCCCTGAAGATGTCATTCACCAAGTGTTGGAAAGTGGCTGGGGCGGTACTCAGACCAAAAGGCATAACTAGATATTCAAAGTGTCCATAGCGTGACCTGAATGCAGTCTTCCATTCATCCCCAGGTCTAATACGGACTAAGTTATAGGCCCCACGAAGATCTAGTTTAGAAAAAATTTTGGCATGTCGCACTCTCTCCAATAACTCAGGGATTAAAGGCAATGGATAACGGTTTCTAATAGTAACCTTATTGAGTTCCCTATAGTCTACGCATGGTCTCAGAGATCCATCTTTCTTCTTTACAAAGAAGATGGGTGCACCTGCAGGAGATGAAGAGGGGCGTATGAAGCCCTTGGCTAGATTTTCATCTATGTAATCCTTTAAAGCCTTTAGCTCGGGCCCCGCCAGGGGTAGATCTTACCAAAAGGTATCTCTGCTCCAGGCAATAATTCAATTGGACAATCATATGGACGGTGAGGAGGAAGCTGGTCAGCGTTCTTCTTGTCACATAAATCCACATAGTCCTGGTATACAGCTGGTAGTTCAGGGACTGACATGATTCCTTTAGGAACAGAGCAAGCTGAAACTTTTGGACTCATCTGTTTCTCTGGAAAGTGTAATTCCTTGGTCTCCCAGTTAATGGTAGGATTCTGAGCCTGCAGCCATGGTAGCCCTAGAATAATGGGAAAGTGGGGAGAAGAGATAAGCATAAAGGACAGTTTCTCTTGATGATCTTTACCCATAAGAACCCTCAAAGGCTCTGTTTCCTGATCCACTGGTCCAGAGGTCAGCAGGGAGCCATCCACAGTTTCCATCTGTACTGGAGTAGCCTTCTTCACTGAACGTATTCCCTGTTTCAGAGCAAAGGAGACATCCATAAAATTTCCACTTGCCCCTGAGTCGATCATAGCAGAGCTAGACACCCAAGCTGAGTCAACCCAGAGTTTGATGGAAAGAAAGCAATGAGAATTGTTTTTCTTACAACTCAGCTGGGACACCGCTGAGGAAACTTGAAAAATGGCAGCGTTTACACAGTCAACGTCCTCAGAGGTAACGGAGTTTAAGTCCGAGAAATCAAGATCTGTTGCTGCAGATCTCTCTGGAGCCTGAGGCTCGGACCTGACAGATCCCCTCTCGCAACACTCACAATGAATGAGTGCTGCAGTAGTCTTACGAGAACGGCTGGGGCAGTTTATAATGAAGTGCCTGACTTACCACAATAGAAACATAGATTCTCCTTAAAACGATGTTCCTTGCGTGCATCACTAACCCGTCGTTGTAAAGAGTCTACCTGCATGGGTTCAGGTTCAGGTTCCCGTGTAATCCTACTCAAAGGTTCCTTAGCTGGAGAGGAAGGTAGGAAAAGGTTAGTACGATTGCTTTCGAACCATCTCTCTTGCCTGCGTTCAGTCAGACGAGTATCAATACGGATGCAGTAGTTAATAAAGTCACCTAACGCAGTGGGAGGGTCGGCACGAGCAAGTTCATCCTTAATCAGTGGAGATAACCCCTTTCGAAAAATAGATTTTTTGGCGGAACTGTCCCAGGTGGTATCAAGGGCCCATCTCCTGAAATCCAAGGCATATTCAGCTACGAGTGCTTACCTTGGCGCAAAGCTAACATGGCTGCTTCAGCTGTTGCACCTCGATTGGGGTCATCAAACACCTGCCCCATGGCTGAAATAAAATCATCAAGGTGATTCAAACAATCATCCTCAGTCTCAATCAGAGGGTTTGCCCACATTAAAGCCTTGTTGGTAAGCAACATAATTATAGTAAGCACCTTAGATCGTTCAGTGGGAAATTGTGAAGCATGTGCAGAAAAAAAAAGATTGCATTGATTAATAAATCCCCTGAATTTCTCACGTTCACCGCCAAAACGAAAAGGGGGCAACTTGGGAATCCCAGCACTCGGGGCTACGGCAGGAGCCTGGACTCGCCCCTCTAGAACCTCAATCCTGGCTCGCAAATCCTGGGTAGTCTGTCCAACCACTTGCAAATTGTGATTATTGAGGTCCTGTAGATTT
>JARQOD010000002.1:554567723-554610660 GCA_033576555.1 Oophaga sylvatica | reverse complement strand
AAAAAATTACTTAAAAGTCAATATTTGGCTAGAAAATGAATTTTACCCCCAAAACACATTTAAACCTCGGCAGCACTCCCTTAAAAGGGACCAGCAACCCTCTTTTCAGTGATTGCTCATTAACACGGTGTGGGTGTTGGTGAGGCGGGGTGGAACAATCTGTCAGTTTAAGTAAGAATACACCACTGGACATTTAAAAGGGCTGGTGCGGGCACCATTTTTCCTTCGTTAATCATGGTTATCTCTAAAGAAACACGTGCAGCATCATTGCAATGCACAAAAATGGCTAACAGGGAAGATATCGCAGCTAAAAGTTTCCCACCTCATCAACTCATCGCATCTCAAGAATTTCAAGGAGAGAGGTTCCTTTTGTTGCCAAAAGGCCCGGGGCGCCCAAGAAAACCAGAAAAGCCCAGGACCGTCTTTTAAAATGTTTTACTGGGGGATCGGGCTACCACAGTGAGAGCTTGCTCGGGAAGGGCAGCAGGCGGGTTGAGGGAATCGCACGCACTGTAGGGGGAGACTTTTGGAGCAAGGCCGGGTTCAAGGGGGGCACAAAAAGCAACTTCCCCAAAAAAACATCAGGGACAACGTTTCTGCAAAAGGTACAGGCGGGGACTGCGAGGACGGGGGTAAAGTTATTTTCTCTGAGAATCCCCTTTTCGATTTTTTTGGGACATGGGAAAAAACCCTCATTCGGAGAAACAAGGGACGCAACCCCATCTTGCTCATGCCAAGTTAAGCTCCTGAAACCTTTCAGTGGGGGGGTTGCTTCCAGCCAAAAAAATCTGCCTCTCCATTTTGCCTAAAAACACAGCCATGAATAAAAAAGGGGTCCAAATTTCCCCCAAGACCACTTCCCCAACCCCCAAGAGCATTTGGAAAACAACAATCCTTTTCCAGCATGATGGACCCTTGCCAATAAAGCAAAGGGAAATTTTAAATGGCTCGGAGCAAAACTAGATTTTTTGGGGTCCATGGCCGGAAAACTCCCCAGATCTTAACCCCATTGAAAACTTGGGGTCAATCATAAAGAGAGGGGTGGACAAACAAAAACCAAAAATTTCGACAAAATGAAAGAAATTGTTTGTGAAAGAATGGACTGCTACGTCGGGTTTTTGGGGGTCCAGAAGTTGATTGAGAGCACCAGGGAAAATTTGCAGAGTCCTAAGAAAGGGTCAACACGCAAATTTTACTTGCCATTAACTCATTTTAACTGTCAAAATAAGCTTTTGTTACTCATATGTTGCAATTAAATTTCTTTTTGGTAAAAAAAAACCCCCAAAAAAAAAAGGGGTCAATGTGAAAAAAAAATTTTGTCTTTTCCAAAATTTTTGGGCCCTGACTGTAGGGAAAAAAATGTTCACCATGACTGTATTGGGATCTTACGTGCTTTTATGACAACCTCCATAGAAACCAAACCCACACCATAAAAATGAAAGGTTGGGGATTTTGGGGAAAAAAAATTTTTTTCCCTTTTAGACAGTTTTTTTTTTTTTTTTTTTTTTAATTTATTTTTTTTTTTTTTTTTTTTTATTTTTTTTTTTTTTTTTTGGGTTTTTTTTTTTTTTTTTTTTTATTTTTTTTTTTTTTTTTTTTTTTTGTTTTTTTTTTTTTTTTTTTTTTGGGGGGGGGTTTTTTTTTTTTTTTTTTAAATTTTTTTTTTTTTTTTTTTTTTTTTTTTTTGTTTTTTGTTTTTTTGTTTTCATACCAAAATTATAAATTCGTTTTTTTGGGGTTTTACATTTAAATTTTTTTCCGGGGGAAAAATGTCCTTTAAAAAAAATTTTAAAATCCTTTAAAAAAATCCAAAAATTTAATTTGGAAACATTAGTCCCTTTTGGACCAGTAAAACTTTAATCCAAAACCAGAAAACCACCATACTGTATATGGCACTCTGAGGTATATGGTTCATTCATGCAATAGCAATAATTAAAGGGATATTCAAAAGTTATTAAATTGCTTTAATTAGTTAGACAGCATGAAAATATAAAAGCTTGTAACTGACTTGCTTTTACTATTTGATGTCATTCTCCTGCAATGTAATGAGAGCTTTCATCTTTCAAAGTGTGGAACTAGTTTCCTTTGAGCTCAGCCAATACTAACTGCCCAGACCCTGGCCGAGTATGCAAAGTAACAGTATTCCAGGAGAGAAGTTAACTCCTAAGATACCAGCCATGTTTCTCTAGCCCAATGATTTCTATACAGCAGTTAAGTGCTCACCTTCCTTCCACCCACCCCTCCATCCTCAGTTGTTGTTATAAAACTTGGAAAATCACAAACCTGTAACATCTGCTATTTTCAAATCCTAATCATTGCTCTTCCTGTCCTGAGCTGTGTGCTTGTTCAAATACCCTGCTATATTTATATGTAAATAAAGTGATATTCATGGTCACTCCAGAACAAACAAGTGATAGCTGACTGTGTTTTCAGAATTTTGCTCAGCTTTATAGTTCTAATACTACAGTTCTGCCACTCAAGGAGGAGAGCCTGACCTGCCAGGAACCAGGAAGGGAGGAGACTGTAAGGAGGCTGCATTACTCTGAGTGTCACGAGACAACTTGAGAATACCCCTTTAATATAACTCTGTTAAGTGTTTTAAAGTTGGATATGTCAAGTTACCAGCCCCTGTAAGCATCAATAACTTTTCCCATACGGTACAGTAAAATACTATAAGGGCAGTACAAGTAAGATCAACCAAATTTTATAAAAATTATATCACTATGTTAAAGTGAAGCTATCATTGGAAATTGATCTATTGTTTAAATCAGGTGTTTGTGTTACATATATTTGTAAAAATAAATTTATAATTTTTGTTTGTTCATTTTTTCATATCATCTTTATTTAAGAAAAAAAAATGTAATCTTGCAATTTCCCATTGGAGCCAGTGTGAAAAGTGCAAGACTTCTATTGTAACAATCGAGAAGTGGTGAGATGACTGGACTGAAGGCCAGCAACAGCAGTTTTCCTGACAAACTTGGCCCAAACCATCACACTTATGCACACCCCTGAGGGCCAGGAATACTCTTCACCTGCTCCAACTAAAGGAATGAGGATTTTTGCAGAGCCCTTCCCAGATGCCAATAGTGGGGTAGCTGGTGGCTAAGCACATGGGCCACGGTTGCATCAAACACACCAATTTACAATACCAGTTAGGCAGAGATGAACCTAGCAAGCCAAACTTTTAAGGTCAGGGAGCATAAACAGGAATATAGGAACCAGAGGGCACAATACATCTGAGCCAGAGAAAAACTATAGAACACTCAGCAAGAACTACCAACCATACCACTGAAGTGCAACTGAATAATTAGCGGTGAGCAAGAGGATTTGGTTGGTTTAAATATCCCTCTCATGGATCACCTAACACTGTTGGGGTAATGCCAAATCTCCACCCTCTGCCCCAAGAGACAGATGCAGGGGCGAGAAGGGTGGAGAGAAAGGATCCTCCCATCACATACCTGAAACAAGAGACATAGCGTCCCATGTCTCCTGGCAGCAGCTGGTGTTGGGGAACCCGGCATCCCAGGATCCCTGAGTACCGTAAGCACTGGGAACAATGGCGTCCCTCCTCCAACCACACCACCCCCTGAGGCCAGTCCCCTGGAATGGCATACATGGGCAAAGTAGGGACCCAATTCCTCGAAGGTGACACCTCACCCCTTCTTGGCTGCCTGTCATACAGATTATGATGTGAAAAAAATATACTGCCAAAATTAAAAAAATTAAATACATTTAACAAAAAACTTGATTTAAAGAACAGGTCATTGTTATTAAGATAGGTTTACTTTAAAGCTCGAGTAAAGGTTAATGTCTGTCTTGAACTTTTTTTATTGTTAGAAGAACCTTCCAATAAAACCAATCAAATATCATGATTACAATACTCCCACAGTCAACTATAATCTGTCAAGGAACTAGAGATACACTGCCAGTGCACTTTCTGGAGCGGTTCTCCGTTAAGATAAAGCTATACTTGCATTTTTATCAGAGGTTCCAATATGTACAACATTTTTGGTCCTGTTAAAATTATAAAGACCACAAAAGCACCTGAAACGGATCCAGCCCTGCAAACCATATAATGGCCACAACATAGTCCTACAAACAATATTATAAGCACTCACATAGCCCTTCAAATAGTATAATAGCCTCACACATAGCCATCTAAATAGTATAATGGTCCCCACATTACCCCAAAAATATTATAATCATGCCCCATAGCCCTCCATATAGTATAATGGCCCCCACATAGCCCTCCAAATAATATAATGGCACCAACATAGCCCTCCAAACAGTATAATGGCCCCCACATAGCCGTCTATATAGTATACTGTCTCCCAGTCTCTTTTCCATACATTGGTCATCATTACAACTAAAATTCTACAGCACTACAAAGTCCCTGGCAGGCCAGTTCTACCTCCTCTTCAGCTCCTGACCCAGTTGCTCCTGCCTCCCTTGCTTTTATCTTTCTTCCTTGTTTTCTTTTGTCAGTTAAATAGATTTGTAGTTCTAATGCTGACTCATGCATTTACACTGAAAACACATTTAGAAAAGAAACACTGCCTGAAATATGCACTAAAAATGCATAGAAAAGCAGCAAAAAAAAAGCAAGAATGCAAGAGGGGCAATTGCTATTGTGTACTTCAGGGCAAGCAACTGCTGAAAAATGCAGCGAGAAAAAAATTGCATTTTTTAAAAAGGGGAATATCGCTTTATGAAACTCATTGTGCAATTTCAAAAGTAGTTTTGCAAGTGGCTAGAAGTAAGAATTAATATTGCTGAGCTAAAACTGTGAATATTTAAAGAGAATCCAACATGCATATTAATAGACTGTGTTTTGGTCATATGATAGGTACATTTCAGCTGTGCACATTTTTCATCGATTCATGGATGAACGCTGTGACTTTCCTACCAAACGTTAGGGCAGGAAATCCAATTCTCCTATCTTTTCCCACCAGCATGTCCACTCTCAGTCAGCTGTTTCTATCCATAAAGTTGCAGCTCATATGATTGACCAACATACCTACAGTCGACAGGTTGATGGGGAGGGATGGAGAACTCACTCTATTCCCTTGTGTGAGAATACCACTGATTCAAAAGTTTGCAGCTATCTTTAAAGGAAAATATATTTCACATAGTTAAAGTCCTTTAAACATTTATAAAACATTTGTATTTCTGTTTTTTTACATCATAAACATAGTCATTGTTTTATATTCAGGTATTTCTAATATACATGTATTGTATTGTACCATTAATTTCTTGTCCTCTTGGAAAAAAGAATCCACGAACATCTTTCCTACAGCATAGGGGAGAGCATTTTCAATATAATTTACACATCTGTCCCAGCGTGCAGTCAGAGAATTTGTTCCTAAAAGAACCTGTAAAATAAAAAATGTTGTAAAGCTGCGAAATGTCATCAGCTTTAAGAGGTGATGAGAAGAAATGTATCAGGAGGCCCTTTATGATGGAATATAAGTAAAGGATGGCACAACCTGTGGGATAAATGTGTTTACCTGAGATTTACTTTAATGTGTAACAGATATTTCCCTTTTTTTAATACATTTTAGTGGAACAAAAGTCAAGCGATCTCCAAAAAATTTCCCTCAAAGAGGTGGCCCACTACTTTACTGTATAATTCGCCCATCTATTTACACCTTTTAAATACAGCTCTGGCAAAAATTAAGAGACTACTGCAAAATTTTCAGTTTGTATGATTTTTCTCTTTATAGGTATATTTTTGAGTAAAATGTAAATTGCTCTTTTATTCTATAAACTACTGACAACATGTCTCCAAATTTCCAAGCAATAAATTTTGTATTTATTTTCAGAAAATGAGAAATGGTCAAAATAACACAAAAATGCAGTGCTTGCAGACCTCAAATAATGCTAAGAAAACAAGTTCATAATCATTTAGAAACAACAATACTAATGCTTTAACTCAGGAAGAGTTCAGAAATAAATATTTTGTGGAATAACCATGATTTTTAATCACAGCTTTCATGTATCTTGGCATGCTTTCCACCAGTCTTTCACACTGCTTTTTGGTGACCTTATGCCACTCCTGGTACAAAAATGTAAGCAGTTCTTCTTTGTTTGATGGCTTGTGACTATCCATCTTCCTCTTAATTACATTCCAGATGTTTTCAATAGGGTTCAGGTCTGGAGATTGAGCTGGCCATGACAGGGATTTGATGTGCTGGTCCTTCATCCACACATTGATTGACCTAGCTGTGTGGCAAAGCACATTGTCCTTCTGGAAAAAACAGTCCTCAGAGTTGGGGAACATTGCCTGAGCAGAAGGAATCAACTGTTTTTCCAGGATAACCTTGTATGCGACTTGATTCCTACATCCTTCGCAAAGATTAACCTGCCCAATTGCAGCCTTGCTGAAGCATCCCCAGATCATCACCGGTCTCCACCAAATTTCACAGTGGGTACAAGAAACTGTGGCTTGTACGCCTCTCCAGGTCTCTGTCTAAACATTAGATGACCAGGTGTTGGGCAAAGCTAAAAATTAGACTCATCAGAGAAGATTACCTTACTCCAGTCCTCTATGGTCCAATCCTTATGATCTTTGGCAAACTTCAGCCTTGCTCTCCTTTGCCTCTCATTGATTAAAGGCTTTTTTCTAGCTTTACATGACTTGAGCCCTGCCTCTAGGAGCCAGTTGCGAACTGTCCTTGCTGTGCACTTCACCCCAGCTGCCATTTGCCATTCCTTTTGTAGATCACTTGATGTCATCCTGCTGTTGCTGAGTGACATTTGAAGAAGACGACGGTCATCCCGGTCAGTGGAGAGTCTTTTTCGCCCTCTGCAGTCTGTAGCTTTGTTGCCCCCAATGTCTGCTGCTTGACCCTGTTGTAATGGACTGCTGTCTTAGAAATTTTAAGGATGGACGCAACATGACGCTCACTGTATCCCTCTGCTAGTAAAGCCAGAATTGAGTCCTTCTTTTCCTCACTCAAGACTTTTCTTTTCAAATCCTTTGGCATGGTTAAAAGTTATTTTTCATTCCTATTACTTTTAGGATATTACTAGCACTTGTTTTGCCATCCAGCTTGTCCTGTTGCAAGAGGATTGTGAACTCCACAGCAGTGTTTTTTTATATTTCCTTCGTTAAATAAGATTTGGTTCAGGTGATCACCTAATTAGAAGGATCGGAGACCCTGCTGCACGCCGTAGGGTCCCAGTCGCTGCCATGGAGACCCGATGTCGTCATGACGACATCCAGGTCTCCAGAGCTGTGAAACTTCCTGTCATGTGCAGTGCATGTCAGGAAGTCTCATCGGTTAGCGTACAGAAGCTGCAGCGCTGACAGCTTCTGTTACATGCAAATGCTGCTTCATCTGCATGATATAGAAGCGATCAGCCTGCACAAAATGATTGTCCCATAGTGGGACAAAGTGTAAAAGTAATAATGAAAAAAAAAACAATTCTAAATAATTGTAAAAATATTTTTAAAAAATAATAAAAAATAATTTTAAAAAAATCAATATTTATTTTATCACTAAATAAATATTTGAATAAAAAAAATCCAAACAATAAAAGTACACATATTTGGTATCACCGCTTCCGTAACGACCCGACCTATAAAACTGTCCCACTAGTTAACCCCTTTAGTGAACACCATAAAAAAACAAAACAAGGCAAAAAACAACGCTTTATCATCATACTGCCGAACAAAAAGTGGAATGACCCGCGATCCAAAGGATGGATATAAATAATCATGGTACCGCTGAAAACGTCATCTTGTCCTGCAACAAATGAGCCACCATACAGCATCATCAGCAAAAAAATAAAAAAGTTATAGCCCTCAGAATAAAGCAATGGAAAAATATTTATTTTTTCTATAAAATAGTTTTTATTATATAAAAGCGCCAAAACATAAAAAAATATAAATAAGCTATCGCTGTAATCGTACTGACCCAAAGAATAAAACTGACTTATCAATTTTACCACATGCAGAACGGTGTAAAAGTCCCACTAAAAGAAAATCATAAACTGCTGGTTTTTGCTCATTCTGTCTCCCAAAAATTGGAATAGAAAGCGATCAAAAAATGTCATGTGACTGAAAATGATAACAATAAAAGCGTCAACTCGTCATACAAAAACAAGACCTCACATGACTGTGGGCCAAAATATGGAAAAATTATAGCTCTCAAAATGTGGTGATGCAAAAACTATTTTTTGTAATAAAAAGTGTCTTTTACTGTGTGACAGCTGCCAAACACAAAAACCCACTATAAATAGAAAATCAAACCCCCTTTATCACCCCCTTAGTTAGGGAAAAATAATAAAATAAAAAATGTATTTCTTTCCTTTTTCCCATTACCAGTAGCCAATCCATTCTAGCCTCTGGCCCCTACCAGTAGCCCATCCATTATAGAATCAGCCCCCCTACTAGCAGCCCATCCAGTCTAGCATCCACTGCCTACCAGTAGCTCATCCATTCTAGCATCTGTCCTTACCAGGAGCCCATCCATTCTAGAATCTGCCCTCTACCAGGAGCCCATCCATTCTAGCATCTGCCCCCTACCAGGAGCCCATCTATTGTAGCATCTGCCCCCTACCAGTAGCGCATTCATTCTAGTTTCTTCCCATTACCAGTGGCCCATCCATTCTAGCCTCTGCCCCTACCAGTAGCCCATCCATTCTAGAATCTGCTCCCCTACCAGTAGTCCATCCATTCTAGCTTATGACACCTACCAACAGCCTATCCAATCTAGCATCTGCCCCCTACAAAGAGACCATCCATTCTAGCATCTACCCCCTACCAGTAGCCCATCCATTCTTGCATCTGCCCCACCAGAAGCCCGTCCATTCTTGTATCTGCCCCATGCTAGTAGCCCATCCATTCTAGTAACTTCCCATTACCTGCAGCCCATCCATTCTAGCATCTGCCACCTACCAGCAGCCCATCCATTGTAGCCTCTGCCCCTACCAGTAGCCCATCCATTCTAGCATATGCCCCCTACCAGTAGCCCATCCATTGAAGCATCTGCACCCTACCAGCAGCCCATCTATTCTAGCATCTGCCCCCTACCAGCAGACCATCCATTCTAGCATCTGCCCCCTACCAAGAGCCCTTACATTCTAGCATCTGCCCCTACCAGGAACCCATCCATTCTAGAATCTACCCCTTACCAGGAGTCCTTCCAATTTAGCATCTGCCCCTACCAGGAGCCCATCCATTCTAGTATCTGCCCTATACCAGCCGCCCATCCATTTTAGCATCTGCCCCTACAAGTAGCCCATCCAGTCTAGCGTCTGCCCCCTACCAGGAGACCATCCATTCTAGCATAGGCCCCCTACCAGTAGCCAATCCATTCTATGCATCTGCCTCCCCTACCAGGAGCCCATACATTCTAGCATCTGCCCCCTACCAGGAGCCCATCCATTCTAGCATCTACCCCCTTGCTAGGAGCCCATCCATTCTAGCATCTGCCCGCTGCCAGTAGCCCATCCATTCTAGTTTCTTCCCATTACCAGTAGCCCATCCATTCTAGCCTCTGCCCCTACCAGGAGCCCATCCATTCTAGAATCTGCCCCCATACCAGTAGCTCAACCATTCTAGCTTATGACCCCTACCAGCAGCACATCAAATCTAGCATCTGCCCCCTACCAGGAGACCATCCATTCTAGCATCTGCCCCCTACCAGTATCCAACCCATTATAGCATCTGCCCCCTATCAGTAGCCCATCCATTGTAGCATCTGCCCCTACCAGCAGCCCATCCAATCTAGCATCTGCCCCCTACCAGGAGCCCATCCATTCTAGCATCTGCCCCCTACCAGGAACCCATCCATTCCAGCATCTGCCCCAAACTAGTAGCTGATCCATTCTAGTAATTTTCCACTACCAGGAACCCATCCATTCTAGAATCTACCCCTTACCAGGAGTCCTTCCAATTTAGCATCTGCCCCTACCAGGAGCCCATCCATTCTAGTATCTGCCCTATACCAGCCGCCCATCCATTTTAGCATCTGCCCCTACAAGTAGCCCATCCAGTCTAGCGTCTGCCCCCTACCAGGAGACCATCCATTCTAGCATAGGCCCCCTACCAGTAGCCAATCCATTCTAGCATCTGCACCCTACCAGCAGCCCATCCATTCTAGCATCTGCCCCCTACCAGGAGCCCATACATTCTAGCATCTGCCCCCTACCAGGAGCCCATCCATTCTAGCATCTACCCCCTTGCTAGGAGCCCATCCATTCTAGCATCTGCCCGCTGCCAGTAGCCCATCCATTCTAGTTTCTTCCCATTACCAGTAGCCCATCCATTCTAGCCTCTGCCCCTACCAGGAGCCCATCCATTCTAGAATCTGCCCCCATACCAGTAGCTCAACCATTCTAGCTTATGACCCCTACCAGCAGCACATCAAATCTAGCATCTGCCCCCTACCAGGAGACCATCCATTCTAGCATCTGCCCCCTACCAGTATCCAACCCATTATAGCATCTGCCCCCTATCAGTAGCCCATCCATTGTAGCATCTGCCCCTACCAGCAGCCCATCCAATCTAGCATCTGCCCCCTACCAGGAGCCCATCCATTCTAGCATCTGCCCCCTACCAGGAACCCATCCATTCCAGCATCTGCCCCAAACTAGTAGCTGATCCATTCTAGTAATTTTCCACTACCAGGAGCCCATCCATTCTAGCATCTGCCCCTACCAGCAGCCCATCCATTCTAGCATCTGCCCCCATACCAGCAGCCCAACCATTTTAGGATCTGCCCCCTACAAGAAGCCCTTCTATTGAAGCATCCATCCCTTACCAGGAGCCCATCCATTTTAGAATCTGTTCCCCTACCAGTAGCCCATTCATTCTAGCATCTGCCCCCCTCCAGCACCTCATCCACTCTAGCATCTGCTCCTTCCAGCAGCCCATCCACTCTACCATCTGCCCCCTACCAGCAGCCCATCCATTCTAGCATCAGACCCTACTAGAAGCCCATCCATTCTAGAATCTGACCCCTACCAGCAACCCATCTATTCTAGTACCTGCACCCTACCAGCAGCCCATCCATTCTAGCATCTGTTGACTACCAGAAGTCCATCCAATCTAGCATCTGCCCCCTACCAGCGGCCCATTCATTCTAGCATCTGTCCCGTGCCAGGATTCCATCTATTCTAGCATTTTCCCCCTACCAGTAGCCCAATAATTATAGCATCTGCCTCCTACCAGAAGCCAATCTATTCTAGCATCTGTCCCCAACCAGTAGCACATCCATTCTTAGCATTGACCCCCTACCAGAAGCCCATCAATTCAAGAATCTGCCCCATACCAGGAGCCCATCCATTTTAGCATCTGCCCCTTACCAGAAGCCCATCCATTTTAGAATCTGTCCCCCTTACAGTAGCCAATACAATCTAGCATCTGCCTGCTACCAGCACCCCATACATTCTAGCATCTGCCCCCTACCAGCAGCCCATCCATTCTAGCATTAGGCCCTACTAGAAGCCCATCCATTCTAGAATCTGCCCCCTATTAGTACCCCTTCCATTCTAGCATCTGCTCCTTATCAGCAGCCCATCCAACACCTACTCCCTACCAGGAGCTCATCCATTCTAGCATCTGCCCCCTACCAGGAGCCCTTTCATTTTAGCATCTGCCCTTTACCAGGAGCCCATCCATTTTAGAAGCTGCCCCTCTACCAGTAGCCCCTTCCATTCTAGCATCTGTCCCATACCAGCAGCCCATCCATTCTAACGTCTGTCAACTACCAGAAGTTCATTCAATCTAGCACCTGCATCCTACCAGCAACCCATCTATTCTAACATCTGTCCCAAGCCAGGAGTCCATCCATTCTAGCATCATCCCCCTACCAGTAGCCTATTCATTCTAGCATCTGCCCCCTACCAGCAGCCCATCTATTCTAGCGTCTGCCCCAACCAGTAGCCCATCCATTCTAGCATCTGCCCCCTACCATCAGCCCATCCATTCTAGCATCTACTCCCTACCAGAAGCCTATCCATTTTAGAATCTGCCCCATACAAGGAGCCCATCCATTCTAACATCTGCTCCCCTACCAGTAGCCCATCCATTCTAGCATCTACTGCCTACCAGGAATCCATCCATTCTAGCATCTGCCCCCTACCAATAGCCCATCCATTTATCATCTGCCCCCTACTAGTAGCCCATACATTCTAGCATCTGGCCTCTACCAGGGACTCTTCCATTTTAGAATCTGCCCCCCACCAGGAGCCCATCCATTCTAGAATCTGCACCCTACCAGTAGCCCATCCATTCTAGCATCTGCCCCTATCAGGAAACCATCCATTCTAGCATCTGCCCCCCTACCAGTAGCCTATCCATTCTAGAATCTGCCCCCTACCAGGAGTCCTTCCAATTTGCATCTGCCCCCTTCCAGGAGCCCATCCATTCTAGCATCTGCCCCTACCAAGAGCCCATCCATTCTAGCATCGGCCCCCTACCAGTAGCCCATCCATTCTAGCATCTGCCCCCTACCAGGAGCCCATCCATTCTAGCATCTGCCCCCTAGCAGGAGCCCATTTATTCTAGCACCTGCCCCCTACCAGTAGCCTATCCATTATAGCATCTGCCCCCTACCAGGAAACCATCCATTCTAGCATCTGCCCCCTGCCAGTAGCCCATCCATTCTAGAATCTGCCCCCCTACCAGTAGCCTATCCATTCTAGCATCTGCCCCCTACAAGGAAACCATCCATTCTAGCATCTGCTCCTTACCAGTAGTCCATCCATTCTGGTATCAGCCCCCTACCAGCAGCCCATCCATTCTATCAGTTGCCCCTACCAGGAGCCCTTTCATTCTAGCATCTGACCCCTACCAGGAGCCCATCCATTCTAACATCTGCCCCATGCTTGTAGCCCATCCATTCTAGTAACTTCCTATTACCTGCAGCCCATCCATTCTTGCATCTGCCACCTACCAGCAGCCCATCTATTCTAGCATCAGCCCCCTACCAGTAGCCCATCCATTCTAGCATCTGCCCCTACCAGTAGACCATCTATTGTAGCATCTGCCCCCTACCAGCAGCCCATCCATTCTAGCATCTGCCCCTACCAGGAGCCCTTCCTTTCTAGCATGTGCCCCCTATCAGGAGCCCATCCATTCTATCATCTGCTCCCTACCAGTAGCCCATCCATTCTAGTATCTTCCCATTACCAGCAGCACATCCATTCTAGCATCTGCCCCATACCAGCAGCCCATCCATTCTAGCATCTGCCCCTACCAGGAGACCATCCATTCTAGCATTCACCCCTACCAGTAGTCCATCCATTCTAGCATCTGCCCTCTACCAGTAGCCCATCCATTCTAGCATCTGCCCCCTACCAGTAGCCCATCCATTCTAGCATCTGCCCACTACCAGCAGCCCATCCATTCTAGCATCTGCCCCTACCAGCAGCCCATCCATTCTAGCATCAGCCCCCTACTAGAAGCCCATCCATTCTAGCTTCTGCCCACTACCAGCAGCCCATCCATTCTAACGTCTACTCCCTACCAGGAGCCCATCCATTCTAGCATCTGCCCCCTACCAGGAGCCCTTCCATTGCAGCATCTGCCCCTTGCCAGGAGCCCATCCATTTTAGAATCTGTCCCCCTACCCCTACCAGTAGCCCATCCATTCTAGCATCCGCCCCCTACCAGCGTTTCATCCATTCTAGCATCCGCCCCCTACCAGCAGCCCATCCACTCTAGCATCTGTCCCCTACCTGCAGCCCATCCATTCTAGAATCTGCCCTCTACCAGAAGTCCATCTATTCTAGCATCTTCCCCCAACCAGTAGCCCATCCATTCTGGCATCTGCCCCCTTCCAGCAGCCCATCCATTTTAAAATCTACTCCTTAACAGGAGCCCATCCATTCTAGAATCTGCCCCTACCAGGAGCCCTTCCATTTTAGCATCTTCCCCTTGCCAGGAGCCCATCCATTTAGAATCAGGTTTTTATCGTCCTTGTCAAGGGGGCATTCTTCACAGGATTCCCCGGGGGCATGTCTTTAGGCTGTGAGCCATACCCCCTTGCTACAGACCATAAAAAGTATCATTAAATAAAAGGGATCATATCACTGCAATCGTATGATGGATTTAAAAATAAAAACTTACATGTACTTGGGTGGCAGCCAAAAGTGCAAAAAAAAAGGTCACTTCTGACTTAGTGACAGATCCTCTTTAACCCCTTCTCTTGGGTAATTTTTCAATTTTGCACTTTTGTTTTTTCCACCCCTTCTTTCAAGAGCCATAACTTTTGTTTTTTCCATTAACATAGTTTTGGTGTTTTGCTTTACGTCACTCATTGTATGGTAAAAAAAAGACCTGGAAAACTGATTCTCCAGGTCAATATGTTTACAGCAATACCAAATTTGAATTAATTTTTTTGAATGTGAGTGGTTGAAAAAAATGTTGGTTAGTATTGCCATTTCTGAAGCCAGTAATTATTTTACTTTTCCATCAATGGAGCTGTCAGAGGATTTGTATTTTGGAAGTTGAGCTGTCATTTTCTTTGAGAATTACTGGAGAACAAAAAAGTCAAAAAAAGTATCTCAAAAAATATATCAAATTTATTTGTATACAAAAAGTACAGATATCAATAAAATTACAGCATTGTGCATATATATTGAATAGTTGTATATATAACTCAGGATGAGATGATACACCCAATAATAAGGACCCTGTGGGTGCCTGCTCAATGCAATATCATATGTACAGAGCGCAATGTATTAGCATCATAGAATCATAATTAGGTCCACAGAGGGCTTCCATCATTATATGAACTGACTAAATTGTATTGCTCATAGCACAGTTGTAACAATAGACAAAAAAATGTGCATTTAAATAAACAGATCATGGTAAGATTTACCCATTTTAGTAGCAGGTTGTGATATCCACAGGTGTCCAGGAACCCTGACGCGCATTTCGTGAGCCTGACGCTCACTTCCTCAAAGGGGGGCGTGGTTCAACTGGGTAAATCTTACCATGATCTGTTTATTTAAATGCACATTTTTTTGTCTATTGTTACAACTGTGCTATGAGCAATACAATATAGTCAGTTCATATAATGATGGAAGCCCTCTGTGGACCTAATTATGATTCTATGATGCTAATACATTGCGCTCTGTACATATGATATTGCATTGAGCAGGCACCCACAGGGTCCTTATTATTGGGTGTATCATCTCATCCTGAGTTATATATACAACTATTCAATATATATGCACAATGCTGTAATTTTATTGATATCTGTACTTTTTGTATACAAATAAATTTGATATATTTTTTGAGATACTTTTTTTGACTTTTTTGTTCTCCAGTAATTCTCAGTTAAATTATAAGTCAGTATCCTATGGTTTGCTATTTTGGTTTTATTTTTTCCTTATAACCATTGTCATTTTCTTTGATTCAATTTTGGGGTCCATAAGACATTTTGATCACTTTTTATTGTATTTTTTTAGGAAGGTATGGTGACCAACAAACAACAATTCTGGCATTTTGACTTTCTTTCTCATTATAGCATTTACCGTTAATTAACTTTATATTTTGATAGATTGGATTTTTACAGATTTAATAGCATCAAATATAGCGTTGGCGTCCCTGCACGCTGCCCCTTTCCCTCGATAGGGACACCGCCGGGGTCCACGTCTCACTCCTCCTCCTTCCTCATCTGCTGCTGCCCAAGGTGTGTGCACTGTGCGCAGATCCCCGGACATTATGTTTCAGGTGCAGAAGCTCCCTCCATATTAACGGGGCAATCCAAAAGTGTCTGCAGCCAATGACTGGGAGACACTTACTATTTAAGGCACCCCCACATGCATAGAGGTGCCTGTTCAAAGTTGTTAGTTAGTTCACCAACACGCTTGCTAGTTCTCAGACCCCTGTCCACTTGTTCCCCCTAGTTCCGCTAGTGTCAGTCCATCCCTAACCTCCGTTCCAGTATCTCTCTTGTCAGTCTGTATTTCAGCCACATTTGTCAGCATCTGCCATGCCAGTCTGTATATCAGACGGACCCACCTGCACCTGCCGTGCCAGTCTGTATATCAGCCAGATCAGCCTGCACCTTCCTTGCCAGTCTGTATATCAGCTGGAACCGCCAGCACCTGTCGTACCAGTCAGTACATTAGCCTATCTGCCAGCACCCACCGGAGCCAGTCAGTATATCAGCCAGACCCACCTGCACCTGACGTGCGAGTCTGTATATCAGCTGGATCAGTCTGCACCTGCCAGTGCCTATCTGTATATCAGCCAGACCAGTCCACACCTGCCATTGCCTATCTGTACACCAGTCGTACCCATCTGCATCTGAGGGACCCATGTTCCTGCATTGCCTGCTCATATCAGCAGTACTCTGCTACTGAGCCATTCCAGCTGATAATGTCTGTAAAGTACTGTGGAATTAATGACGCTATATAAGTGAGTAAAATAAATAAATAAATTCCAGCTACCTGTCCGTCGGGAGTCAGCTGCCGTGCTTTCGAGGTCTGTCCTGGAGTAGCACCCGGTGTCCATTAGGAGCCAAGTCTAAAGGGTACTTCACACATAGCGAGATCGTTAGCGAGATCGCTGAAACATCACAGGTTTTGCGACACAACAGCGACCTCGCCAGGGATCTCGCTACGTGTGACACATAGAGGCGACCTGCACCACGCTGCGATATCGCTGATCGTGCTGGAATGTCCAAGGCCATTATTTGATTGTTGGTGTCCCACTGGCCAGCATGCATCGCTGTGTTTGACGCCATAAAAACGACGAGCGACCTCGTTGGCGACTCAGAACTCAGCGACGCAGGCGTGATTTTGCTTTGTCTTTGTCAGAATAGCTGCTGTGACAAGGTCCCAATGACCGCAGAGGTCGTTATAACGGATCGCCGTATCGTTGCTGCGTCGTTGAGTAGATCTGCCTGTTTGACAACTTACTAGTGACCATGTAGCGACGTACCAGCGATCCTTACCAGGTCGTATCGTTGTTGGGATCGCTGGAGTGTCGCTATGTGTGACGGGGCCTTAACCCCACCATCAGGGGCTCTAGTGAAAAGTCAGGTGCTCACCTAATCACACCCCTCCAGGCTCTCCTCGGACTGTGGCATAGTGGTTACACCATTCCCATTACACCAAATATGTTTTTTGTTTGTTTTATGATGGGAAAAAAGTGACAATTTGATTTTTTATGTTTTTACATTATTTTTAAAAAGTTTTTTATTACTTTATTTTTTTAAGTCTCCTAAGGGGAATTTAACCTGCAATCATCTGAATCATCTGCAATCACACTAAAGTATTGCAGTATATAGTGAAAATTAGTGTATCCTTTGAATTTCAGCATATAGCTGAGCATGAGAGGAAGACCAAGATGGCAAAGACAGGGATCGATGGGTGCCTGCACTGGCTATAATGTCATTTAAGTGCAGAGAGGGCTCTGCTTCTGAGCTCCCTTTCAATAACAGTCACCCCATTGCAGGACATATAGTTATGTCCATATGTACAAATGGGTTAAAGTCCATCATGGCTTTCTAATGAGAAGATGAAGACAGATTGTAAAAGAAAATGCTGATAAATTCAAAATTCAACCTCTTACCCGGATATATTCCAGTTGTCTATATTGAAAGCGTCTACTGAGATTTGAAATTCTTGAATACACAAATTTCCATATTAGGTAATTTGCAATAGTCCTGCAAAAATAAAAAATATTAGTGTACTGTATATCTGGAGAAAAGCACAATTATCCTTTATCCACAATTATCTTTTCAAAGAGATCTTTGGGGCCACACCACTGATTGTGTATCTTTTGCAAGTGAGTGTAATAAGACAAGCCACTGCGAAATTGCAAAAAAATGAAGTTCAATCACTCTGTAGAAACCTACTGATTAGACTATAATGACCAGTCCTAGGTAGGAAAAAAATTGAATTTGAAAGTATATAATTTGCTGTCAAAAAATTACTAAGTAGATGTTATGTGTTCTCAGTGTTGGACTGGGTGCCAAGGGCCCACCAGTAACATTGACTTTGGGGGCCCACTTTTCACCTGCATACAAATATTGCATGACTTTGGTTCACAAATTTACCTAAATCACTATATAGTAATAAACTGGGTAGTTTGGTTAATAGATGATGAGATGCTGCTTTTTTCTGTACAGAGTGAATCAAGTGAATTATGACAAGTACTACCCATACAGTAAGGTTGGGGGCCCAAATCTGCACAGGGGCCCACCAAGGGATTCCCTTGTTCCCCTATAGGCCAGTCTGAGCCTATGTGTTTGATTGTTAATGTTAGAATTCTTGGAAAGGGTAAAGAATACAAACCAGAGATTAACAAATTAGAACACTATTTACATGAAATAAAAACTGGCAGACGCTTTACTTTCTGGCCCAACTCTCTTAACTAAAGTACACTCTTGAAAAAATAAACTAAATCTTAGTAGGTCAAACATTCTGAGATGAATAGTCATAGATCTTTAAAGTTTTCAAAACTAAAGCTTTATATGACCAAGCTGCAAATCATAAACTGTAAGCTTAAAAAAGACCTCCATCAGAAATACAATGTTCCATTACTAACCAGATACCTATATGTCTATCCAGCTCTGGACTTCTTTTAGTGCATATTGTACTCACTTACCTGCAGTTTTGCTTCTTACAAGACACTGTTTAAATTTTAGTTGTCATCCTGCATTCTCTTTCTGTATGTCAACACCTTCACCAGCAGATAACAGCGGTGACTAATGCACCCTCATACACTTTAGGCTTAAAGGGAAGGAGCCGTGATTTTGCTTTAATAATTATTGATTATATAGTCAATTATTTTTAATACTAAATAAATGTACCACTTTAATAGTTTTTAATTTATTAATTTTTACTTCAGCCACTAGGAGCTGCCATATGAATCTGAGGGGGTGTAAGTGTCCGAGCACGACACTTACACACCTCAAATACAGCAGCCCCTGAGCACAAGAGAGTGCGGTCACTGTCTGACCGCATCTCTTGTATTGAGACTGCTCCTGCATCTAGCTGCGACCTGGGCATGCACGCTGGGCTGTCCAGATCACAGCTGTGGGAGGAGATTGTGGCTGTTTTGTTGTAGCCCACAGTGTGGGTTTTATTTTGCCCCTGTCATTGCACACACTATTCAGTGCGTGTTATCTATTCTAGCTATTCTATTTATCTATTCTGTTACACCACTGCTCCCACAGAAGTGGACAGAGCAGAGTTACACATTTCTAAAGGAGCAGTGGTGTAATGTGTGACACCACTTCATCCACTTCTATGTGAGCAGTGGTGTAATGCATGAGGCTGCTCTGTCCACTTCTATGGAAGCAGTGGTGTAATATGGGATCATGCTCTGTCTGCTTCTATGGGAGCAGTGTTGTAATGTGTGACCTGCTATGTCTACTTTTACTCAGTTCTTGGTCCAGGGCAACAGACCTCTCCCGTCTGGGGGGTCTGGCAGTGCCCCGTCTGACAATCAAGTCTGACCTGGCCAGAGTTACAGGCAGTTCTGAGGAGCAGCAGCTTCCTGTCTCCTCTTGCCGCTGCTGGCTTAGCCCACATTTCAACTATTGCCTGTCCCTAACTCTACAACATATATTTAAAGGGAAACATCGCAATGCAATAAACATTGCAAGTGCATCATATGGCGGTATACAGCATAATGCAGAGTACAACAATGAACAGATAACATATTTATATCAAGTGCATGGGGGGGTCACAGGAAAGGAGGAGAAGGCACAACTGAGGGAAGCTGCCACCTCCTTACACTATGACTCTGTAAACTGACACTCTGCTCAAACTCTGATCACAGCCATGGCTAACAGAGTTTTTACATGCACT
The DNA here is from genome assembly GCA_033576555.1 of Oophaga sylvatica. NCBI lineage: Eukaryota > Metazoa > Chordata > Amphibia > Anura > Dendrobatidae > Oophaga > Oophaga sylvatica. The sequence continues at coordinate 554,590,875 of JARQOD010000002.1, read as the reverse complement.
GGTGAGAGAAGTATACAAGTAAAATACCCAGGAGAAGAGTAAGAAGTTTTCCTTATTTTTGTGAGAGCCCTGTCAAGGATATTCCACCATAATCAAAAAGCTGTGCATTAGCTTGTGTGACAATGCTGCTAAAGTAACTGTGCTTTACTGTGAAAAGACTTTGCAGTGCCGAGTAAAGTTGTTTTGCCCCACACAAATCTACCTCTCAAATTCTTTTCTTCCTGTGAATAACGCCTATGAGGTATGCATAATTTTCACCACTTAAGAGCTTCAATTTCACAACCCACCTGTAAAATCATGAGTTGGATACATTTAGGCTGGAAATGGCTAACCACATTTTAAATGGAAATTATCATCAGAAAAAGACCTATTATTTAAATTAGGTTTTTGTGTTATTTTTATTTTTATTTTTGGTAATTTTTTTTATTCATATCACAATCTGTATTAAAAAATAAAAATAGAATTCTTGCAATTTTCACTTTGGCCACTGGGGCTGTTTTAGACTTTAACTTCCTGTTGCTTCAGGAAACAATACATGTCTATTGCCACAATAAGCAGACTCTGATTTTTTTGTACTGATGTATAAAATATTTTTGTGAAAATGTAATTGGGAAGAAGGTCAGCATACTATGACTCCAATCTGGGAGAATGCCCTCATAGAAATGTTCTTCTTTTACACCAATCCCCTGATGAACCCCTGTCATTAGAGGGGGGATACGCATTGAGATGGACATCAGAATATGAACGATAAGTACCTTATAGACATCATTCATGTCTTTTATGGGCTATCAGTTATGACTTATGATTATATTTCTGTTTCAATATGCATAATTTAGGGTATATTTATACTGCTTAACTGTTCAAGGCTATTGAGCACTTGTAGTTTGGACAAGTCTAAATATGTGAGTCTGGCAAATCTGAATGTGTAAATTTCAGGACTGGTGCATTATATTTAACTGTTCTAGGCCATTGGGTTTGTGCAATATACCTCTTTTTGTTACCTAGGGACTACACAGGATCATAATCCAGACACCATTCTGATTTGGTTGCATAATATAGTGCTCACAATATTTACTGTCTATCTGATGAGGTTTATGGGAACTATTTAGAATGAATTAACCAACGAGATATGATTGACATATCTAATGTCTTGGAAACGACTGTCTCCTTATATATATTACCATAATTCTTTCAGGTTACCAATTGGGTGACTTTTTCGTCTAGTATACCTAATTGTTCTTATCTATTTTCAATGGTGCTACTTCTTTGCAGGGTATAACAGGGTCATTGACGACGAGCCGACGTCGAGCGGGGGCGCCATATCGCTCTTTTGCGGCAAGGTAGGGAAACCATCAGACCAAAATTAGGGCCTGAATTCCTATTGCCCACATGTGTGACCTACCTTGTTTTGACAATCCAGACACCAGTTTGGTGTGATTATATTTAATAGCGCTTACGATACTTACTGTCTATCTATGAGATGTATGTGAACTACTTACAATTGAGTAACCAATGAGATATGATTGACATATTTAGTGTCTTTGACATGACTATCTCCCTATATGTATTGGTATAATTTTTTGACATTGCCATTTCAGTCACTTTTTGGTCACGTATATCTGTTTGTTGGTGTCAAATTATTCACGGTAGTGCTACTCCTTTGCATGGTATAACAGGGTCATTGAGGGCGAGTTGACGTTGAGTGGGGTCACCATATCGCTTTTTAGGGTGCCAAATTCTGCGGCAAGTTAAGGTAACCACCAGGCCAAAACTAGGGCCAGAATTCCTATTGGTCATTTTTGTGACCTGCCCCTGTCTGACAAAGCCCCACTTTTTAATACGTTTTTGTAAGTAGTAGTAGTAGGAGGATCTTTTTTTAGTGTTTTTGAAGGAGGGGGGAGCAGGGACATCACAAGTTATGACTGGTGGATACAGTGTTATCAGCTGTGTATAGAGGTGGTACCTGTTATTGTAATCATGCCTCTGCTGATAAGGAACCTGCTGAAAAATCTTCCTGAAAGAACATGTGAACTTTGCAAGTATAATAATTTACTGTTTTTTTTTTTTATAAAGATTGTGATATGGAAAAAAAACATAGCCAATTTAACCCCTTAATGTCCATGGACGTGCACAGTCCGTCATGGCAAGGTGCCAGTTCCGGCACCAGGACGGACTGTGCACGTCATGCCTTTGATCTACCACTGCGTGTAAACACGCAGTGGTAGATCAGTGCCGACGGCTGTCACAGACAGCTGACAGGCACGGCAAGCGGTGCGGGGACCTTTGCCGTCGGTCCCCGCACCCACAGCGCTGTGATTGGTCAGTCAATCTGACTGACCAAACACAGCAGCGATCGCGCAGGAGAAGCTGAAATTTCAGCTTCTCCAGCGCGATCAGTGCAGGAGCCAGCACTGCAGTGGCCAGGCTTCCTGCACTGACAGCCAGGAGCGGAGCCCCCACCGCCCCTGGCTGTTAACCCCCTGACTGCTGCGATCCAGCGCGATCGCAGAGCTCAGGGGGGGAGGCAGAGGGTCGGGAGCTCCCTCTGCCTCAGATCGGCGCCCTGCAATGTATTTGCAGGGCCCGATCTCTGCCTTGATGACCCGGGGGTTGTCATGACAACCTCCGGGTCATTTAGCTACGGAAAACTGCTGTGATCAAGTTCACAGCAGCTTTCCCCATAGGTACAATGCATTGCAATGCTGGAGCATTGCAATGCATTGTAACTGCAATAAAAAGTAAAAAAAGTGAAAGTCCCATAAAGGGACAAGTTAAAAAAATCATTTTTTTAAAAAAAAAATAAAAAAAATATTAAAAAATAATTTTAAAAAAAATCCCTAAAAAATACACATTTTTATGTAATAAAAAAAATAAAAAACAAAAAAATACACATGTTAGGTATCGCCACGTCCGTAAAAATCCCATCTATAAAAGCGTAACCCTAGTTAACCCCTTCAGTGAAAGCCGTAAAAAAAAACACAAAAAAGTAGTAAATTATACTTTTTCCAAGCGGTATCATCATACCGCTTGGAAAAAGTGCAATAACACGAGATCAAAAAGTCAGATATAAATAATCATGGTACCGCTGAAAACGTAATCTTGTCCCGCAAAAAACAAGCCACTATACAGCATCATCAGTGAAAAAATAAAAAAGTTATAGCTCGCGGAATAAACTGATGCAAAAATAATTATTTTTTCTATAAAATTTTTTATTGTGTAAAAAACGCCAAAACATAAAAAAAATATATAAATGAGGTATCGCTGTAATCGTAGTAACCCGAAGAATAAAGCTCCTTTATCAATTTTACCACACGCGGAACGGAGGAAAAAAAAAAAAAAACAATTCCTGAATTGCTGGTTTTTGTTCATTCTGCTTCCACAAAAATCGGAATAGGAAGCGATCAAAAAACGTTATGTGCCCGAATATGGTACCAATAAATATGTCAGCTCGTCCCGCAAGAAATAAGCCCACAGATAACTCTGTCGGCCGAAATATGGAAAAATTATAGCTCTCAAAATACGGCGATGCAAAAATTTCTTACAAAAAATTATTCCAAAAAAAAGCATCTTTTAGTGTGTGACAGAAGCTAAACATGTAAAAAGGGTATAAATCTGGTATCGCTGTAATCGCACCGATCCGAGGAATAAAGTCGCCTAATCACTAATACCGCATGAGGAACAGCATAAAAAAGAAAACCAATTCTTCACCTTTTGTAGATTTGTTCATTGTGCCTCACAAAGATCGCAGTAAGGCGATCACAGTGGTTCCCCCCCACATATGGGGTATCAGCGTACTCAGGACAAAATGCACAATAGCTTTTGGGGTCCTATTTCTCCTGTTACCCTTAGAAAAATAAAAATTTGGGGGCAAAAAGGTCATTTTTGTGGAAAAAAGTATGATTTTTTTATTTTCACGGCTCTACGTTATAAACTTCTGTGAAGCCCTTGGGGGTTCAAAGTGCTGACCACACATCTAGATAAGTTCCTTGGGGGGTCTAGTTTGCAAAATGGGGTCATTTGTGGGGGGTTTCTACTGTTTAGGCACATCAGGGGCTCTCCAAGCGCGACATGACACCCGCAGACCATTCCATCAAAGTCTGCATTTAAAAACGGTGCTCCTTCCCTTCCGATCTCTGCCATGCGTCAAAATAGTGGTTCCCCCCCACATATGGGATATCAGCGTACTCAGGACAAATTGTACAATAGCTTTTGAGGTCCTATTTCTCCTGTTACCCTTATAAAAATAAAAATTTGGGGGCAAAAAGATTATTTTTGTGGAAAAAAATATGATTTTTTTATTTTCACGGCTCTACGTTATAAACTTCTGTGAAGCACTTGGGGGTTCAAAGTGCTCACCACACATCTAGATAAGTTCCTTGGGGGGTCTAGTTTCCAAAATGGAGTCACTTGTGGGGGGTTTCTACTGTTTAGGCACATCAGGGCTCTCCAAGTGCGACATGACACCCGCAGACCATTACATCAAAGTCTGCATTTAAAAACGGTGCTCCTTCCCTTCCGATCTCTGCCATGCGTCAAAATAGTGGTTCCCCCACACATATGGGATATCAGCGTACTCAGGACAAATTGCACAATAGCTTTTGGGGTCCTGTTACCCTTTGGAAAATAACAATTGGGGGTGGAAAGATCATTTTTGTGGAAAAGATATGATTTTTTAATTTTACTGCTCTACGTTATAACCTTCTGTGAAGCCCTTGGGGGTTCAAAGCTCTCACCACACATCTAGATAAGTTCCTTGGGGGGGTCTAGTTTCCAAAATGAGGTCACTTGTGGGGGGTTTCCACTGTTTAGGCACACAGGGGCTCTCCAAATACGACATGGCGTCCAATCTCAATTCCAGCCAAAAAAGTCAAATGGCGCTGCTTCCCTTCCGAGCTCTGCCATGCGCCCAAATAGTGGTTTACCCCCACATATGGGGTATCAGCGTACTCAGGACTAATTGCACAATAAATTTTGGGGTCCTTTTATCCTTTGGAAAATAAAAATTGGGATGAAAAGATCATTTTTGTGGAAAAAATATGATTTTTTAATTTACGGCTCTACGTTATAACCTTCTGTGAAGCGCTTGGGGGTTGAAAGCTCTCACAACACATTTAGATAAGTTCCTTTGGGGGTCTAGTTTCCAAAATGGGGTCACTTGTGGGGGGTTTCCACTGTTTAGGCACACAGGGACTCTCCAAATGCGACATGGCGGCCAATCTCAATTCCAGCCAAAAAAGTCAAATGCCGCTGCTTCCCTTCCGAGCTCTGCCATGCGCCCAAATAGTGGTTTACCCCCACATATGGGGTATCAGCGTACTCAGGACTAATTGCACATAACTTTTGGGGTCCTTTTATCCTTTGGAAAATAAAAATTGGGATGAAAAGATCATTTTTGTGGAAAAAATATGATTTTTTAATTTTACGGCTCTACGTTATAACCTTCTGTGAAGCCCTTGGGGGTTAAAAGCTCTCACAACACATTTAGATAAGTTCCTTGGGGGGTCCAGTTTCCAAAATGGGGTCACTTGTGGGGGTTTCCACTGTTTAGGCACACAGGGACTCTCCAAATGCGACATGGCGTCCAATCTCAATTCCAGCCAAAAAGTCAAATGGCGCTGCTTCCCTTCCGAGCTCTGCCATGCGCCCAAATAGTGGTTTACCCCCACACATGGGGTATCGGTGTACTCTGGAGAAATTGTACAACAAATATTGTGGTACATTTTCTCCTGATACCCTTGACAAAATTTAAAAAAATTGTGTCGAAAGAAAAACTTTGGGAAAAAAAGTTAAATGTTCATTTTTTCCTTCCACATTGCTTCAATTCTTGTGAAGTACCTAAAGGGTTAATAAACTTCTTGAATGTGGCTTTGAACACGTTGAGGGGTGCAGTTTTTAGAATGGTGTCACTTTTGGGTATTTTCTGTCATATTGACCCCTCAAATTCACTTCAAATGTGAGGTGGTCCCTAAAAAAAATGGTTTTGTAAATTTTGTTGGAAAAATGAGAAATCGCTGGTCAACTTTTAACTTTTAACTTTTAACTTCCTAACAAAAAAAATTTCGGTTCCAAAATTGTGCTGATGTAAAGTAGACATGTGGGAAATGTTATTTATTAACTAATTTTTGTGATATATCTCTCTGATTTAATGGCAGAAAAATTAAAAGTTTGAAAATTGCAAAATTTTCAAAATTTTTGCCATATTTCCGTTTTTTTTTCATAAATAAACGCAAGTTATATTGAAGAAATTTTACCACTATCATGAAGTACAATATGTCACGAGAAAACAATCTCAGAATCGCCAAGATCCGTAGAAGCGTTCCAGAGTTATAACCTCATAAAGAGACAGTGGTCAGAAATGTAAAAATTGGCCTGGTCTTTAACCTACAAAATGGCTTGGTCATTAAGGGGTTAAAAAAAAATAGATAACACAAAAAACAGACTTAAGCAATTAGTCATTTTTTGATGATATCTTCCCTTTGATTTCTTAAACTAAAGAGAAATTCACTAGGTCGTTGCTCAATGGTGAGTGCGTATAGTGGTCTGAACCCTGCATTATAAGGGGCCCTTGTTAGAAAATTATTTTATATGTGGGTTTGCATTTTAGAACCCATAAGCTGTAACTGATGTAACTTTGGGAATATTGTATCTTACTGTATTATATGAGTAAATACAGGTACGTTTTAACTCCAGCTCCAATAACCTCACGTATTCTCTGTGTACTGTTGCCCTGTACTGTAGTAGCTTTCGATTATCAATCTAATTCCTCTTTGCCCCATAAATCAACCGGAAGATACGTCACATTTTTCTTATCTACGATTGCTAGATAAATGGCATATAAAAACCAAAACAAATAGGTGCCATTAATTTTCATTAATTTTCACAGCGTATAGAACTGTCTGCAGATTCGTCATAGCCGATATTTTCCCTGACATAGGAAAAAACTGACTACATGAAATATCTGTTTGGATTCGCTTAAGTGTCAGCGGCCATGAGAAGGTGCACATCTAAAAATAGAAATCGTTTATTTCCAAAATTACTTGGCAAACACTATGCTTAACTGTGAAAATATGTTTACGGCAGCAGCGTGTGCTGACAAAAAAGGATCCAGGGTAAGAGGCAGCAGTTTGTGACATTTTATGGAGTCTCAGCCCCCAGATGGTTGCAGCAATATACATTGTTAAGGGAAATAATTCAACTCTTCACAGGAATTCCTTTAATCCTAAATGAAATGTCTTCCTTTGCAACACGTCGGGCTGACATCTGATGAGATTGTGGATTTCTATTAATCTTCAGCTTCTGCTAAGTGTCCTGTATCCAGCGCCTCTTATAGCTGTCACAAGTCTCCAGTCATATATTGTTCAAGGGTAGTAGGTTTTTACTTTAAAAAGACTTTTATTTCACTCCACTATTTTATCACTATTTATTGGCTTATATTCGTCAACACAAATCGGGCATCTAATTAGCAGTCAACTCCAGTTGTCATAGGGTTTGGTAAAGAAAATATGTATTTCATTGCTATGATGTTATAAGTTATATGAGTGGAAAAGAGCAATGACAAAAAAATCTAGTTACAAGTCTAATAGTAGAAGTCATATCTACTTCCATAAAGAGTACAGGTAAAAAAAAAATTCCAAATAAATAATACAGTATGTTAATTGTGGCAAACAAACAAAGCCATGAGTGCATGATTTCAGTCTGAAAATATATTTTAATATTACATTTTTTTTATTTCTTACTTTGCTGAATCAGCGGTTATTATGATTACATCAGTAGTGTGGCCATACACATGCGACTAAACAAACTGTCTGAGGTTGCTCACTTCCACATCGGAAGGTAAGCAGCGCTAATGATGTCACATCTGCCCATACCAGCGAGACCCTGTGCATGATCGGCAGATATCGTGCCCCTGTCCTCTTAATTAGCATAGGACACACGCATGAAATTTGCTGATCGTGCACCAGTTACGAAGGCGTAAAGCCTTCATCACTGTTCATCCATCCAAGTGGCAGAGTGCAGTACCAGACAACTTTTTTAATGTTGGTCAAAACCAACAATCATGTACTATTTGTATAAAGACCATCTGACTCTTGCTCGATGGCAGATATTGGGCAAAGGAAAGATCCGACATTTGGATTTGAACATAACTGGTCTTTTTGTTCCCAAGGGATAAAAGTCGCACTTCCTACTCAGAATACATGTTTGTTCAGTTGAACATTTATACATAGGAGGTAATCAGGAGAATTAGTGTAGACAGAATAAGTGTTCTGCTGGCAGGTATATGAAAGGTATTTTCAGTTTTAGTCAGCTTAGAGAAGGTCATGACGTTTGAGTGAGAACCTAGTTTTGTTGAGGCCAATATGGTGACTAAGATAACTCTCATGGCTAATTTCAGCTATGGCCTATTTTGTCATCTCATGCCAATAGCATGGAAAAAAGGTAGATTTGGCTCACGACTGTTATATGTCCACCACCACATATAGCTCCGGATCTTCAGAAAGTGCATTGGCTAGAGCATGTAAAATCATGCAAAAAGAAAAAAAACAAATTTTGAAATCTCTGGTAAAATTTAGTCCACTTTATTAAAAGTCCATATATGTTTTTTTTGCATTCTTTAAATGTGGTTTGATTGTTCACATATGTATTTTCCAATATGGTCTAAATGTCCACACATGTGTCTGCATATCATTAATTTAGTGATGTCATGGGTGGAGAGCGGCTATAGCTTTTTTTAAACTATTTGTTTGGCATTGTATAAGTTATGATTAAGACCTGTAGGTCAACACGCATAAACTAGGCTTTGCTACCTTGCTATGATGATATTTTAAATGGATTTCTAATAAAGTAGATGAAATTTTACCACAGATTTCAGAAATTTTTCTTTCCTTTTTGAAAGGGAATATATCTCACACCAATGTCATCACGACACACGGAGAACATATGATCGGGTGGCTGGGTATTCACGAGAGAAAGTGAGGAGAGATAGTCGACCAATAGGGGTTCAGGCACTAGTTAGCTAAGGAATATGGGCACTTTAAATGGTTAATTCCAAAATATTGTTATCTTCTAACTAAAGATCGATCAGCAAGGGATCAAGTTCAAGTTAACTTTACTGAAATTTGTGGTTCTACATGAATTGGAACACTTTGCGATTTCATACATAGAGATTGCAAAAAATAAAATGTCTGGCCTACAGTTTGGTAAACCATAAAGGACCGGCAAATGGTACAAAAAAAAAATTAACTTAACCCTCACCTATCCGGCCTCCAGGATGCTTACTTTCCCCAGTTTGGTCATCAGGTCTCTTCTCTCATTCGTCACGTGCCTCATCTCCCTGACCTACACTATACGCTGGTACTTCCGGGCATAGCTAGGCCTCAGGTGCTCTGAATGTCGCAAGATAGTAATGTTGTGATGTCAGTGACCTATTAGTTTTTTTTTTTTTACATCTTACAAGAGATCCCAGAGCATAATAAGGATCATTCTATTTGAGGCAAATAACTGTTAGGGTTCGAGTTCCCGCTGCTGCACAAGGGGAGTCTCGAACCAGTCCCGCTGCGGTCCCCCATCCATCTCCGGCCACAGTGGAGCCTGCCCAGCAAAGAGTCGGTCCCAGCGTCTCGCCCGGTCTAATACTGTGCAGAGACTCGCTGCTGCCTCTTCAGGTTCTGCTATTGTAGCCACTACTGGTCAGCGGCGAGCAGACGTCTTTAGGTCTAAGTCCTTTGTTGCTTCATGTGAGCATGCCCAGGGCAAGATCTCCCATTGGAGATCAGGGGTCACATGCTCAGATACAGCTGCCACTCCTATTGGTCCTTCAGGAAGGTCCTCCAGCTGTTGATGTTCTGAAGCAGCTTCCCATTGGTCCTTCCTGGAATGTCTTTTTCTCGTGGCTGCTATAAAAGGCCGTCCTTACCGCACGGCCGTGCGCTAGGATCAATTGCATTATGTGCTTTGCGCCAGTGTGATCATGCACGCATGTGGTTAGGGCTCGGCTGAAATAAGCCCCTAGAATACCGGCACCTCCGGTGAGGAGATTTGAGTGCACGTGGTTAGGGCTTGGCTGAAATAAGCCCCTAGAATACCGGCTTCTCCGGTGAGGAGATTGCTTGATTGCGTTGCTGTCTGCATGATCACGGACTGCTATCCGCACAGCAGTTATCTGTGTATCCCTGTGGTGTGAACAGGACACAGTATCTATCTCTGCGTCTTTATCTCAGCGACTCTGTGGTGTAACAGAGTTCGCTTATATCGCTATATAGCGCTGCGGCATTCCCGCTAGCGGCTCTGTGGATTAACAGAGTTCGCACTATCTGCCACAGCGCGCTATGGCATTTATTTTAGTGACTCTGCGGGATAACAGCGTTCGCTACTTACGCCATCTTACTAGCAGCAGGCTCTGGGTGCACGGTGGACCCCGGGCTGCGAACACACCTCTCTACATTATTTATTAGGTGCGTTCCGCAGACCCTAACAAAAACTTTGCTGTGAACAAATTCCAAGCAGAATACATGTGAACTGGCCTATTTTTTTTTTTCAAATAATCTGACATCACTACTGCTAACCAAATGATAGGATTATAGCCACACTCACAGAAATAACATGGGCACCATATAATTTGAAATAGATCGATTTAACCAAGTCCCTTCATTTCCCCATGTAAATAACGGAATAGTAAATGTATACTCCCGAATGCTAGACATACTCACAAAAATGGAGTTCAATACATGATATGTAAAAAGTATCAAGAGTCTTTTATTAAATATTCAAATAATACATAGAATTTACTTAAGAGAAGCACAAAACACAGGATACATGACCCTAGAAAGTTAGGCCCAAGGCATACAAATACATCATCCATATAATCATGGGAATAAAGTGAAGGCACGTATAAGTCACACACGAAAACAGCGCATACTAGTCAGCTTAATAGTAGTAATTGAGTCTTCATCAAATATATTAATGTAATATTCCACTGACAAAAATGCACATAATGATTACAGATATCATGAAATAACCCAGGGACCGTCATAGTGACATTGTATCCCCAACAGGAAAAAACCTCCTAACGCTTTAACTGCCAAAGTGCTTACCCATAGTGAGAATGGAGATATGCCCAGGACCAGGCTCTAGGGTCATGTATCCTGTGTTTTGTGCTTCTCATAAGTAAATTGTAAATATTATTTGAATATTTAATAAAAGACTCTTTTTTACATATCATGTATTGAACTCCATTTTTGTGAGCATTTCTTACCAAATGATAGGGTAAAATGTACTGATCTCTGGGGGTCCAACCATTGGGACGCTTTGAGATCCTAAGATTTGGGCACTGAAAACCCATTTTGAATGGATTTGAAGTCCCAAGGTTTGTAGACCAAGCGATCGGTAAGTTATTCCCTATGCCATGGATAGGGCATAACTTAATATTTTGGAAATAGCCTTTTGACAAAGATGAACAAGGGCAGAGAACTTCAAGAAGACTCATCAGCAGTCTTTATTTTAAGATACAGATAATATTTAGGACCAGTGCAATGCGATTTACAGGAATTTATATAAATCATGATTTCTCAGATTAGAGCGAACTTCAAAAACATTATTGATTGGAAATTATACCTTTTGTCTTCATTCTCTAATATTCTAAACAAATCTTTAAAATACTGCGGTACCCGGACAATGACTTCCTCTGAAGAATCAATATCTCTCAGTTCAGGATACATCTTGAAATCAATGACTTTCTTCAAGTAGGTTAACCAGTCAAACTGGGAAGAAAATATGAAATATAATGATATGGTTGCTTTTAAAAGAAGTTTACACTTATATCGTCATATGTACTGATACTACAGCTCTGGCAAAAATTAAGAGACCACTGCACAGTTTTATAAAAATCAGCTTCTCTACATGTCTGACAGCCATTTCATTCCAGTGTCAGTTGAATTCCAACCAGAGTACACCTCATTCTACTTAATGTGCTTCTGATTAGGTGATCACCTGAACCAAATCTTATTTAATGAAGGAAAGTATAAAAAACACTGCTGTGGTCTTCACAATCCTCTTGCAATAGGACAAGCTGGATGGCAAAACAAGTGCTAATAATATCCCAAAAGTAATAGGAATGAAAAAATAACTTTTTACCAGAGGGATACAGTGAGCATCATGTTGCCTCCATCCTTAAAATTTCTAAGACAGATGGCCATTAGAACAAGGTCAAGCAGCAGACATTGGGGACAACAAAGCTACAGACCGGCAGAGGGCGAAAACGACTCTCCACTGACCGGGATGACCGTCATCTTATTCGAATGTCACTCAGCAACCGCAGGATGACATCAAGTGACCTACAAAAGGAATAGCAAATGGCAGCTTGGGGTGAAGTGCACGGCAACAACAGTTCGCAACAGGCTCCTAGAGGCAGGGCTCAAGTCATGTAAAGCTAGAAAAAAGCCTTTTATCAATGAGACACAAAGGAGAGCCAGGCTGAAGTTTACCAAAGACTATAAGGATTGGACCATAGAGGACTGGAGTAAGGTAATCTTCTCTGATGAGTCTAATTTTTAGCTTTGCCCAACACCGGGTCGTCTAATGGCTAGACGGAGACCTGGAAAGGCATACAAGCCGCAGTGTCTTGCACCCACTGTGAAATTTGGTGGAGGATTGGTGATGATCTGGAGATGCTTCAGCAAGGCTGGAATTGGGCAGGTTATTCTTTGTGAAGGACGTATGAATCAAGCCGCATACAAGGTTATCCTGGAATAACAGTTGATTCTTCTGCTTAGGAAATGTTCCCCAACTCTGAGGACTGTTTTTTCCAGCAGGATAATGCACCATGCCACACAGCTAGGTCAATTAATGTGTGGATGTAGGACCACCACATCAAATCCCTGTCATGGCCAGCCCAATCTCCAGACCTGAACTCCATTGAAAACCTCTGGAATGTAATGAAGAGGAAGTGGATAGTCACAAGCCATCAAACAAAGAAGAACTGCTTAAATTTTTGTACCAGGAGTGGCATAAGGTCACCCAAAAGCAATGTGAAAGACTGGTGGAAAGCATGCCAAGACGCAAGGAAAGCTGTGAATAAAAATCATGGCTATTCCACAAAATATTGATTTCTGAACTCTTCCTGAGTTAAAACATTAGTATTGTTGTTTCTAAATGATTATGAACTTGTTTTCTTAGCATTATTTGAGGTCTGCAAGCACTGCATTTTTTTGTTATTTTGACCATTTCTCATTTTCTGAAAATATATACAAAATGTATTGCTTGGAAATTCGGAGACATGTCAGTAGTTTATAGAACAAAAAAAGAGCAATTTACATTTTACTCAAAAATATACCTATAAAGGGAAAAATCAAACAAAATGAAAATTTTGCAGTGGTCTCTTAATTTTTTGCCAGAGCTGTATGTACGACACAGTGCACCAGCAATATCTCCTATGCAATTAATGTTCATAAAGTTCAAACTAAAATCTTCTAATTTTTAATATAAAAAACAACTAAAAATATCCTCTAACGAGTCATATTCTTAGGGCCTGATTCATTATTGGATCTGTTTTTGGGAAGTGTTTAGTGTCTTAAGCCCTTTTTTCTTTGTTTGCACCAAATTCATCTTTGATTTTGTGCTTTTTTGAAGTGTATTTTATATCTGTTCGCCTATTTTTTTTTTTTTTTACTTTACCGCTGTGGGTGTGGTTTAGGGTATACACATGTTTTTGCCTAATCCATTATTTGTGAATTTTCAAAAAGTCACTAAATTTTGTGCAAATATACTCCGATCCCCTCTCTCCATTAACAATTTTGGATCTAAAAGTTGCAAACATGATGAATAAAGAGAATGAGAAAAAGGACAGATTTTGACAAAATCCACAGACTTTTTTGTGCCATTTTGATGAGTTTGGAGAAAACTGAAAACCTTAGCCAATAGCACCATAAATTGTAATGATGAATCAAACATATAAAACTGTAACGTAAAGCCAAATATTTAATATAAGATTCTATAAAATATAGAAAGATAGAAGCCAGATGTCATAAACTACAGCACTACCCTGGATATTTTTGCTCAAATACTTGGGAAGATCTGGAGTGATACAATGTTGACAATGTTGGTGCTACATGATGCCATATAATCAATCGCACATTCCTTCGTTTAGAAATAAAACATGGCACTCTTCTGTGAATATTATTTTGCCAGCAGCACTGTAAGGCCACGTGCACGCGATCAGTATTTGGTTAGTATTTTACATCAGTATTTCTTTTCTAAACGTTTCTATTGTTTTTGGAATTTAAAAGGGAAAGGGTAAAAGGGAAAGGAAGGGGAGAAGGGGGGTTGGGAGGAAGATGGAGAGGGAGGGAAAGAGGGGGGAACAAGAGAGGCCCAGGAGGGAATAGGGAACAAACGTTTACATTTTTAAACATTGTTAATACAAACAAGCCATTACGCAGAATTAAGTTAGTATATACAGTGCCTACAAGTAGTATTCAACCGCCTGCAGATTTAGCTGGTTGACACATGCGGAATTAACTTGGCATTGTGACATTTGTACTGTAGATCAGCCTGGAAGTGGGAAATGCACTGCAGCAAAAATTTTTGTTTTAATTTTTTATTTTTTTTTAAAAACGTTAAGGCTAAGTTCACACGTTGCGGAATTGCCGCGGAAATTTCCGCGGCAATCCGCACTTCTCCCGCGGGAAATACGCACTTTTTTGTATGCGTATTCCCGCCAAATAATAGCGTTTTTCAAGCGTAATTAGCTTGCAGAATGCTAGCGTTTTCCTAGCGATCTGTAGCATCGCTTGGAAAACTGATTGACAGGTTGGTCACACGAGTCACACATAGTGTTTGACTCGTGTGACCAACTTTTTACTATTGATGCCGCCTATGTCGCATCAATAGTAAAAAGATCTAATGTAAAAATAATAAAAAAAATAATAAATAATGATATTCTCACCTTCCGGCGGCCCCCGCAGCCTTCCCGCCTTCAGCGACGCTCCCGGCAACTCCCGGTCCCCAAGGATGCATTGCGACAAATCACACCGATGACGTAGCATCACGCGAGACCGCTACGCCATCTGGGTGATTCTCGCAAAGGACTTTTGGGACCGGGAGTTGCCGGGAGCGTCGCTGAAGGCGGGAAGGCTGCGGGGGCCGCCGGAAGGTGAGAATGTCATTATTTATTATTTTAATTATAGTTTTACCAGGGATATGGTACCCAGGGCCTGGAGGAGAGTCTCCTCTCCTCCAGACCCTGGGTACCACCGCACATGAACCGCTTACATTCCGCAAAATTAATGAACATGTTGCTATTTTTTCCGCGAAGCGTTTTTTTCGCGGAAAAAAACGCAACATGTGGCCAAAACATGCGGAATCAATTAACATGTATAGGATGCTTAATGCTTGCGTTTTTTTCGCATTTTTACGCGGAAAATCGCGGAAAAAACGCGAAAAAACGCAAATATTCCTGAACGTGTGCACTTAGCCTAAAAGTTAATTCAGAGTGTCATTTATTATTCAACCCCTCAAACCACAAGAATTCTGTTTGGTCCCCCTAAAGTATTAAGAAGTATGTTCAGGCACCAAGAATAATGAGCTTCACATGTGTGGATTAATGATCTCTTTTGCCAGCCTTTTCTGACTATTTAAGACCCTCCCCAAACTTGTGAACAGCACTCATACATGGTCAACATGGGAAAGACAAAGGAGCATTCCAAGGCCATCAGAGACAAGATCGTGGAGGGTCACAAGGCTGGCAAGGGGTACAAAACCCTTTCCAAGGAATTGGCCCTACCTGTCTCCACTGTTGGGAGCATCATCCGTAAGTGGAAGGCTTATGGAACTACTGTTAGCCTTCCACGGCCTGGACAGCCTTTGAAAGTTTCCTCCCGTGCCAAGGCCAGGCTTGTCCGAAGAGTCAAGGCTAACCCAAGGACAACAAGAAGGAGCTCCGGGAAGATCTCATGGCAGTGGGGACATTGGTTTCAGTCAATACCATAAGTAACGTACTCCACCGCAATGGTCTCCGTTCCAGACGAGCCCGTAAGGTACCTTTACTTTCAAAGCGTCATGTCAAGGCTCGTCTACAGTTTGCTCATGATCACTTGGAGGACTCTGAGACAGACTGGTTCAAGGTTCTATGGTCTGATGAGACCAAGATCGAGATCTTTGGTGCCAACCACACACGTGACTTTGGAGACTGGATGGCACTGCATACAACCCCAAGAATACCATCCCTACAGTCAAGCATGGTGGTGGCAGCATCATGCTGTGGGGCTGTTTCTCAGCCAAGGGGCCTGGCCATCTGGTCCGCATCCATGGGAGGATGTATAGCACGGCCTACCTGGAGATTTTGGCCAAGAGCCTCCGCTCCTCCATCAAGGATCTTAAGATGGGTCGTAATTTCATCTTCCAACAAGACAACGACCCAAAGCACACAGCCAAGAAAACCAAGGCCTGGTTCAAGAGGGAAAAAGTCAATGTGTTGGAGTCATCCTTGACCTTAACCCAATTGAAAACTTGTGGAAGGAGCTCAAGATTAAAGTCCCCATGAGACACCAAAGAACCTAGATAACTTGGAGAAGATCTGCATGGAGGAGTGGGCCAAGATAACTCCACAGACCTGTGCCGGCCTGATCAGGTCTTATAAAAGACGATTATTAGATCGCCACATCTTTGACAATTGAGTCCTTTCTAAGATATGCCAGTTTTTTACAATTGCAGATTGGTGCAAATTGTGTAATTGAATGAGAAAATGAATCCTGATTAAATCTTTTTTACCATTACGTAGCACTATATCTCTTTTCTTTAATAAGGAATTGTGATTTGCATCTTTTTTCACTCCGTGTAAAGCTGTTTCAAGAGATAAAAGTGGGTTTTACTCTTTAGAAAAAAACGTAGTTTAATTCCTTTGTTTGTTTTGGATTGTGCTTTCATTTACTGTTTATCCTTCTAAGATAAAAGTCAAATTATATATAAATTACTTACATATACAGGTGGTTTCATAAAAATAGAATATCATCAAAAGTTAACTTATTTCAGTTCTTCAATACAAAAAGTAAAACTCATGTATTATATAGAGCCATTACAAACAGAGTGATCTATTTCAGTGTTTTTTCTGTTAATGTTGATGATTATGGCTTACCGCCAATGAAAACCTCAAAAGTCATTATCTCAGTAAATTCAACACTTCATAACACCAGCTTGAAAAATTATAAAATCTGAAATGTTGTCCTACTGAATGTATGTTAGTAAATGCACTCAGTACTTGGTCGGGGGGCTCTTTCGAATCAATTACTGATCAATGCAGCGTGGCTGGAGGCAATCAGCCTGTGGCACTGCTGAGGTGTTATGGAAGCCAGGTTGCTTTGAGAGCAACCTTCAGCTCATCTGCATTGTTAGTCTGGTGTCTCTCTTCTTCCTCTTGACAAACACCATAGATTCTCTATGGGGCAAAGTCAGGTGAGTTGCTGGCCAATCAGCACGTGATACTGTGTTTTTAAACCACGGTATTGCTATTTTGGCAGTGTGGACGGTGCCAAGTCTGTGGAGAATGAAATTTCCATCTCCAAAAGCTTGTCGGCAGAGGCAAGATGAGTGCTCTAAAATTCCCTGGTAGATGGCTCACTGACTTTGGGCTTGATAAAACACAGTGGACCTACACCAGCAGTTGAGATGACTCCCCAAACCATAATTGAATGTGGAAACTTCACACTAGACCTCCTGCAGCTTGGATTGTGGCCTCTCCACTCTTCCTCCAGACTCTGGGACCTTGATTTCCAAAAGATATGCAAATTTACTTTCATCTGAAACAACACCTTGGACCACTGAGAAAAAGTCCCAGTTCTTTTTCTCTTTGGCCCAGTTAAGACTCTTCAGGCATTGTCTATTGGGCATGAGTGGCTTGACATAAATAAGGAATTCAACACTTGTAGCCCATGTCCTGAATACGTCTGTGGTGGCCTAGAAGCAATGACCCAGCAGCAGTCCACTCCTTGTGAATCTCTCCCAAATTTTTAATAGTCTTTTCTTAACAAACCTTTCAATCTGCAATATCCCGGTTGCTTGTGCACCTTTTTCTTACCACACTTTTCCTTCCACTCAACTTTCCATTATTATGCTTGGATACAGAACTCTGTGAAACAGCCCAGCTTCTTTAGCAATGACCTTTTGTGGCATACCCTCCTTGTGGAGTGTGTCAACGACATGCCTTCTGGACATTGTCAAGTCAGCAGTCTTCCCCATGATTATTGCACCTACTGAAACAGACTAAGGAAATTTTTTAAGCCTTTGCAGGTGGTTTTTCTTTTTATTCTAAATTACTGAGATAATGACTTTTGGGTTTTCATTGCTGTAAGCCATAATCATCAACATTAACGAAATAGACAATGAAATAGATCATTGTTTGTAATGACCTCTATATATTTAGAGTTTCAATCTTTGTATTGAAGAACTGAAATAAATTAATTTTTGAGTACTCAATTTCGTGAGGATACCTGCATATATAGATAAATACTGTATGTAATGTTGTATATATGATATTTAATAATTAAATTATAAATATTTATAAAAAATAATAAATTATACACTTACAATTATACATTATAATAATATAAAAATATTTATTTGACATCAATGTAATCAATCTATTGTTGTTGAGGACTTTAAGCAAGAGACCAAAAAAATTCTCTTTGGGGTTTCTAATTTATTAGGTAAAACCTCATTTCATATTGTTGGTCTGTTAAAGGAAGTATAAAATCGGAGAAATCATTCTCCGTCTTTGCCCAGAACTACGGGCCTCGGCAATCCAGGATTTGCATTTAATGCCTGAGGCGTAGTATAATCCGGTGAATCTCCCTTCCGTAGTTTTGTTAATTTTTTTAAACCTACACTCTTTTAAAGTACACTAGAGGGAGAATTAACGTGCATAAAGAAGTGTATTATGACTGTTGAGGTCAAGGCCAGAGGAGAGCTACCAGCTGAATCTCCTTTGCCTTGTTTTCACTTCCTTCCCTGTGGTTTGTTCTTGAAATGCCCAACAGAATTAAAGTTCAAGAAGTTGGGAGTCTGGTTTTTTTTACAGGAAAAGTTGGCAATCATAAATATGACTATAAACAATAAGAAATGTGACAATTCAATGGCTATTAGTTTTTAATCAAAAGGAGAAATCACAACCTGGGGGTCATAGGCTCAGCTTGAGTTTCACTTATTAACATTGACTCATTTTGTGTCATGGGTACAGTAATCTAACAAAAAAAAAAAAAATTTTAAGTTTTTTGGTTGTTTTTTTTACAAAAGCCGAAAAAATATTTTTTTTGCTTTTAAATATTAAATGCAATTCTTAAAATGAAAATTAACCTGCCAGGGCCCCGGCACTTGGCCAGGCGCACTGGTGCTGATGCCGGCCCGTGGGAAGCGCAGAAACCTTACTTGAACCCCTGCGTTTCATCCGTTTACTATTATTATAATGACTAAGGTTTCCACCTTTCCGCCCTTGAATTGGGCATGGCCGACTTTCCTGCAGGCCAGACACAGCAAAGGACATTTGTAAGATTATCAAGCAAGGAACATTTTTTTAAAAAACCAATTGTGAACATTAATATTCCAAATATTTAATTAAAATGGCATTGTTCATGGAAAACCCCTTTAAAATATCGATCACCAAAATCAGAATTCAAACAATTAATCTTTAATTTCTAGATTTTCTAGCCATTCCCAAAAACTAATGAAATACCTAGTTTGGTTACTTGGACCTTGTAAATAGAATGATTTAAAATGTGCTCTTATCCGTTCAAACACCTACCCTACCCCTGAAGCAGAATACATAAAGAGGGATATCTTATTTGCACCCTTGCTCGAAAGTCCGTTTTACATGGCTGTTATTATTTTAGGGACTCATAATGCTAATTTGCAAATGGAACTTTGTGCGTTGTAATTGCAAATTACACAGTTAACCTGTCAGAAGGTGAGCTGGTGCACAACCAAAGTACATGAGAAAATTGCAAAATTCTAAAGAGTTAAAAAAAAGATTTTATGATTTTGATGTTTTGGTAACATTTTAATTGCTAGGACAGTATGCTTTTTCATATATTGTAGGAGTGTGCAATAAATTAGCTTAATTGAATTTCAAAATTCTTTTGGTACAAAGTGACATTATGTAAATAAACTTAGAACAATTCAGGTCTCATCTTTTTCAACCCCGAACCAAATAACACAATTGAAACTTTTTTATTAAACTGTGATTTCAAACTATTCTTCCAGTAGGAATTTTTTATAAGTATGGAGAACCTCCTTGCCAGTTAATGGTCGTCGGAGATGCTGGCAAGTGTTGTGGGAAAATTCTAGTCAAAAGTTGGAAAATATTTTTGAAATTCATAAAGCTTGTATTAAAGAGGTTTTCCATGTGAAACAAATTATACCAACAGTTGAAGCCTATAAAATCGGACCTGCATTTTTCCAGGTAAACTCCACAGTGGCTCCAGCCAGGGTCCGCAAGGAAATTTAATTGTTTAATTTAGGAAGTGCAACCGTCTTTGGTATGGTCTTTCCTTTTTAAATTGGATCTGTAAGGGATGCTCCTAATTTTTGTTACCTGATGTTGATTATGCGAGTGGAACAAAAAATTTTGTGAGTTGCAAGGAGTATTCCACCACAGGCACCGGTTAGGTGACTAAATAGGCATCTTAAAGGGTTTTACGGCCAAGAGATCGGGGGGACTGCAGGTCCAGGTTTTTTTACCACCTATTTTCTATTTCAGGCTATATTTGTACTTCTGATAACTTTTTGTTAACTTAGGAACCCCTAAGGGGTTCCAAGTGAAAAAAAATCGTCCCAAAAACTCAAAATTAAACCACTTTTCATTATATAAGGTTAGCATTAAAAACATACTTTTTAAAGATTTTCACTTCTTTTTATATAATGGTTTAGTGATTACTATATTAAAATGTAAATGAGGTGTCCTTGGTGAAACCTCAGGACAAGGGCTCGTGCAACCATCCCAATCCTTACACCAGTTCCCCAAAATTATGCAAATTATATTTTTCTCTGTTTTTTCTAAGGGCGGTGCAAATGACATCATCTAATAAAAGTCATCACCCGTTTAGGTAACCACAAAATTTTATTGAAGAAAACGCCCAAATGAAACAGTATAATTCCAAAAAGAAAAAAAAACTCAAAGAAGCCGTTCCAAATTATTAGGCACAGTAGAATTTCGAAATTTGATCTTTTTAAAAGAACTGAAAAATGCTCATTTGTGGAATTGCAGCTTTAGGATACATTCACTTAACAAAAAAGATTTACTCCAAAACACCTAAACAGGCCAAGTTACATGTTAACATGGAACCTTCTTTGAATACCTTCGCAATTCTTGCATCCATTGAACTTGTTGAGTTTTTGGGAGTTTCTGCTTTATTTCTTTGCAGAAATCAGAATAGCCTCCCAGAGCTGCTGTTTGATGTGAAAGCCTCCCACCCATAGCTTTTGCTTGAGATACTCCAAAGGTTCTCTATGGGTTGAGGTAGGGAAATTTGGCCAACCAGAGTTTATCTCCTTTTATGCCCATACAGCCAATGAAACCCCGAGGGGAATTCTTTGCAGATGGTGGTCATTGTCATGGAATTGATTTTGTTCTGAAGGCACGTTTCTCTTTTTATCCATGGAAGAAAGTTGTCGTCGAAAAAAACCCAAAATTTGCAGAGATCATTTTCACACCTCAGGAACCTTAAAGGGCCCCCACCAACTGTTTCCTCTTGATTCCGGCCCAAAACAAAACTCACCTACGCTGAGTCGCAGCCTTGTTGGCAAGGGGCATCCACCATCCACTACCCATCCTCTGGACCATCCGGTTGTCAACACTCACAAAACAAGAAGTTTGAAAATTAGTCTTCATGTTGTCTGGGCCCAATGCAACCGTTTTCTGCTTGTGAGCACTGTTTAGGGTGGCCAAATAGTAGGTTTTAGCACCACAGCAAGTCTTTGGGATCCTACAAACTTGAGGTTCAAGGGATCAGAGCACCAGCCTTCAAATATTGTTTGTGGTTTGTAAGGTTTTTAGCGTGCTCTCTTAATCCGATGAAGTTGCCTGGCAAACCTTCCTCATTCTGCCCTTTTATCAGCACGAACAGTCTGGTTGAATCACCACAAATCTTTAACAGACATAATCACGCTTAAGTTTTCGGGAAAATCAAAGTTTTCTCCCTTGACCAAGGCTTGCACTATTTGATGTTTTCAGCAGCAAAGGGGATCCTTTTTCTTTCCCAGTCTTGAAAAAAACCTGGCCGCTTAAAAAGTTGGAAAACCATTTTCCTTTTATTGGGCTCCCATGGAAACTAAATATCACAGGGACTGAGATTGATTTCAGGACAAAGAACCCTGGACACAATACCAAATGGGTTTCATTTCAAAAAAACCCAAAAAACCTTGCACTTTAAACCAATTTGCATAAAAATTTGGAAATGGTGGAATTCCTTAATTTGCACCCTAAAACAGCTAATATTCATTGACCACACCATTTGGATGGAATCAATTCGGGAGTTCCAAAAGGGTAAGTCCCTATGCAAATGCAAATTTCCAAATAATAGCGCAAAAGACCTTTTATTAAAGGTCACACTTTACATAACATGCAATACGATCTGGAAAGAAACCAGAACAAGAATGATACGAAAGCGGAAGGCTATGTCACCGTTGTGGTTTTTTTCGGTTTTTCCCCGGGGTTTTTGCGGGGGAAAAGCCCGAAAACCCCGGAAAACCGTTTAAAATACAACTATTAGGCCCCGAGATTCCGCAATGCTGTACAAGCTGCGGGTTTTTCCCCGGGAATCGATCGGGGGAATCCCCATGCTCTTTTTTTTTTGGGGGAAAACCCGGGGGATTCCGCCCATAGGGGGAAGGATTGAACCCCTTCTTTCTGCATGTGGCTGTGCCCCATGCGGAAAAAAACGGTTCATGTGGGGATGGACCCGGGTTGGGGGAGAGGAGACTCTGGGTCCATTCCTTTAAAAAAAAATTAAAAAAAAAAAATGATATTTCACCTTCCCGGGGCCCCCAGCTTTTTTGCCCTTTACGAGCTCCGCCAACGCGTTCCCCCGGGGCATTGCGAGATACCCCCTGCGACGGCCGGAGGCTTGTTTCGGGGTGATTCCGCAAAGGGTCTGGGAAGGAATTCCCGGAGCGT
>JARQOD010000002.1:554509509-554567623 GCA_033576555.1 Oophaga sylvatica | reverse complement strand
GCCTTTTGACAAAGATGAACAAGGGCAGAGAACTTCAAGAAGACTCATCAGCAGTCTTTATTTTAAGATACAGATAATATTTAGGACCAGTGCAATGCGATTTACAGGAATTTATATAAATCATGATTTCTCAGATTAGAGCGAACTTCAAAAACATTATTGATTGGAAATTATACCTTTTGTCTTCATTCTCTAATATTCTAAACAAATCTTTAAAATACTGCGGTACCCGGACAATGACTTCCTCTGAAGAATCAATATCTCTCAGTTCAGGATACATCTTGAAATCAATGACTTTCTTCAAGTAGGTTAACCAGTCAAACTGGGAAGAAAATATGAAATATAATGATATGGTTGCTTTTAAAAGAAGTTTACACTTATATCGTCATATGTACTGATACTACAGCTCTGGCAAAAATTAAGAGACCACTGCACAGTTTTATAAAAATCAGCTTCTCTACATGTCTGACAGCCATTTCATTCCAGTGTCAGTTGAATTCCAACCAGAGTACACCTCATTCTACTTAATGTGCTTCTGATTAGGTGATCACCTGAACCAAATCTTATTTAATGAAGGAAAGTATAAAAAACACTGCTGTGGTCTTCACAATCCTCTTGCAATAGGACAAGCTGGATGGCAAAACAAGTGCTAATAATATCCCAAAAGTAATAGGAATGAAAAAATAACTTTTTACCAGAGGGATACAGTGAGCATCATGTTGCCTCCATCCTTAAAATTTCTAAGACAGATGGCCATTAGAACAAGGTCAAGCAGCAGACATTGGGGACAACAAAGCTACAGACCGGCAGAGGGCGAAAACGACTCTCCACTGACCGGGATGACCGTCATCTTATTCGAATGTCACTCAGCAACCGCAGGATGACATCAAGTGACCTACAAAAGGAATAGCAAATGGCAGCTTGGGGTGAAGTGCACGGCAACAACAGTTCGCAACAGGCTCCTAGAGGCAGGGCTCAAGTCATGTAAAGCTAGAAAAAAGCCTTTTATCAATGAGACACAAAGGAGAGCCAGGCTGAAGTTTACCAAAGACTATAAGGATTGGACCATAGAGGACTGGAGTAAGGTAATCTTCTCTGATGAGTCTAATTTTTAGCTTTGCCCAACACCGGGTCGTCTAATGGCTAGACGGAGACCTGGAAAGGCATACAAGCCGCAGTGTCTTGCACCCACTGTGAAATTTGGTGGAGGATTGGTGATGATCTGGAGATGCTTCAGCAAGGCTGGAATTGGGCAGGTTATTCTTTGTGAAGGACGTATGAATCAAGCCGCATACAAGGTTATCCTGGAATAACAGTTGATTCTTCTGCTTAGGAAATGTTCCCCAACTCTGAGGACTGTTTTTTCCAGCAGGATAATGCACCATGCCACACAGCTAGGTCAATTAATGTGTGGATGTAGGACCACCACATCAAATCCCTGTCATGGCCAGCCCAATCTCCAGACCTGAACTCCATTGAAAACCTCTGGAATGTAATGAAGAGGAAGTGGATAGTCACAAGCCATCAAACAAAGAAGAACTGCTTAAATTTTTGTACCAGGAGTGGCATAAGGTCACCCAAAAGCATGTGAAAGACTGGCTGGAAAGCATGCCAAGACGCAAGGAAAGCTGTGAATAAAAATCATGGCTATTCCACAAAATATTGATTTCTGAACTCTTCCTGAGTTAAAACATTAGTATTGTTGTTTCTAAATGATTATGAACTTGTTTTCTTAGCATTATTTGAGGTCTGCAAGCACTGCATTTTTTTGTTATTTTGACCATTTCTCATTTTCTGAAAATATATACAAAATGTATTGCTTGGAAATTCGGAGACATGTCAGTAGTTTATAGAACAAAAAAAGAGCAATTTACATTTTACTCAAAAATATACCTATAAAGGGAAAAATCAAACAAAATGAAAATTTTGCAGTGGTCTCTTAATTTTTTGCCAGAGCTGTATGTACGACACAGTGCACCAGCAATATCTCCTATGCAATTAATGTTCATAAAGTTCAAACTAAAATCTTCTAATTTTTAATATAAAAAACAACTAAAAATATCCTCTAACGAGTCATATTCTTAGGGCCTGATTCATTATTGGATCTGTTTTTGGGAAGTGTTTAGTGTCTTAAGCCCTTTTTTCTTTGTTTGCACCAAATTCATCTTTGATTTTGTGCTTTTTTGAAGTGTATTTTATATCTGTTCGCCTATTTTTTTTTTTTTTTTACTTTACCGCTGTGGGTGTGGTTTAGGGTATACACATGTTTTTGCCTAATCCATTATTTGTGAATTTTCAAAAAGTCACTAAATTTTGTGCAAATATACTCCGATCCCCTCTCTCCATTAACAATTTTGGATCTAAAAGTTGCAAACATGATGAATAAAGAGAATGAGAAAAAGGACAGATTTTGACAAAATCCACAGACTTTTTTGTGCCATTTTGATGAGTTTGGAGAAAACTGAAAACCTTAGCCAATAGCACCATAAATTGTAATGATGAATCAAACATATAAAACTGTAACGTAAAGCCAAATATTTAATATAAGATTCTATAAAATATAGAAAGATAGAAGCCAGATGTCATAAACTACAGCACTACCCTGGATATTTTTGCTCAAATACTTGGGAAGATCTGGAGTGATACAATGTTGACAATGTTGGTGCTACATGATGCCATATAATCAATCGCACATTCCTTCGTTTAGAAATAAAACATGGCACTCTTCTGTGAATATTATTTTGCCAGCAGCACTGTAAGGCCACGTGCACGCGATCAGTATTTGGTTAGTATTTTACATCAGTATTTCTTTTCTAAACGTTTCTATTGTTTTTGGAATTTAAAAGGGAAAGGGTAAAAGGGAAAGGAAGGGGAGAAGGGGGGTTGGGAGGAAGATGGAGAGGGAGGGAAAGAGGGGGGAACAAGAGAGGCCCAGGAGGGAATAGGGAACAAACGTTTACATTTTTAAACATTGTTAATACAAACAAGCCATTACGCAGAATTAAGTTAGTATATACAGTGCCTACAAGTAGTATTCAACCGCCTGCAGATTTAGCTGGTTGACACATGCGGAATTAACTTGGCATTGTGACATTTGTACTGTAGATCAGCCTGGAAGTGGGAAATGCACTGCAGCAAAAATTTTTGTTTTAATTTTTTATTTTTTTTTAAAAACGTTAAGGCTAAGTTCACACGTTGCGGAATTGCCGCGGAAATTTCCGCGGCAATCCGCACTTCTCCCGCGGGAAATACGCACTTTTTTGTATGCGTATTCCCGCCAAAATAATAGCGTTTTTCAAGCGTAATTAGCTTGCAGAATGCTAGCGTTTTCCTAGCGATCTGTAGCATCGCTTGGAAAACTGATTGACAGGTTGGTCACACGAGTCACACATAGTGTTTGACTCGTGTGACCAACTTTTTACTATTGATGCCGCCTATGTCGCATCAATAGTAAAAAGATCTAATGTAAAAATAATAAAAAAAATAATAAATAATGATATTCTCACCTTCCGGCGGCCCCCGCAGCCTTCCCGCCTTCAGCGACGCTCCCGGCAACTCCCGGTCCCAAGGATGCATTGCGACAAATCACACCGATGACGTAGCATCACGCGAGACCGCTACGCCATCTGGGTGATTCTCGCAAAGGACTTTTGGGACCGGGAGTTGCCGGGAGCGTCGCTGAAGGCGGGAAGGCTGCGGGGGCCGCCGGAAGGTGAGAATGTCATTATTTATTATTTTAATTATAGTTTTACCAGGGATATGGTACCCAGGGCCTGGAGGAGAGTCTCCTCTCCTCCAGACCCTGGGTACCACCGCACATGAACCGCTTACATTCCGCAAAATTAATGAACATGTTGCTATTTTTTCCGCGAAGCGTTTTTTTCGCGGAAAAAAACGCAACATGTGGCCAAAACATGCGGAATCAATTAACATGTATAGGATGCTTAATGCTTGCGTTTTTTTCGCATTTTTACCGCGAAAATCGCGGAAAAACGCGAAAAAAACGCAAATATTCCTGAACGTGTGCACTTAGCCTAAAAGTTAATTCAGAGTGTCATTTATTATTCAACCCCTCAAACCACAAGAATTCTGTTTGGTCCCCCTAAAGTATTAAGAAGTATAGTAGTTCAGGCACCAAGAATAATGAGCTTCACATGTGTGGATTAATGATCTCTTTTGCCAGCCTTTTCTGACTATTTAAGACCCTCCCCAAACTTGTGAACAGCACTCATACATGGTCAACATGGGAAAGACAAAGGAGCATTCCAAGGCCATCAGAGACAAGATCGTGGAGGGTCACAAGGCTGGCAAGGGGTACAAAACCCTTTCCAAGGAATTGGCCCTACCTGTCTCCACTGTTGGGAGCATCATCCGTAAGTGGAAGGCTTATGGAACTACTGTTAGCCTTCCACGGCCTGGACAGCCTTTGAAAGTTTCCTCCCGTGCCAAGGCCAGGCTTGTCCGAAGAGTCAAGGCTAACCCAAGGACAACAAGAAGGAGCTCCGGGAAGATCTCATGGCAGTGGGGACATTGGTTTCAGTCAATACCATAAGTAACGTACTCCACCGCAATGGTCTCCGTTCCAGACGAGCCCGTAAGGTACCTTTACTTTCAAAGCGTCATGTCAAGGCTCGTCTACAGTTTGCTCATGATCACTTGGAGGACTCTGAGACAGACTGGTTCAAGGTTCTATGGTCTGATGAGACCAAGATCGAGATCTTTGGTGCCAACCACACACGTGACTTTGGAGACTGGATGGCACTGCATACAACCCCAAGAATACCATCCCTACAGTCAAGCATGGTGGTGGCAGCATCATGCTGTGGGGCTGTTTCTCAGCCAAGGGGCCTGGCCATCTGGTCCGCATCCATGGGAGGATGTATAGCACGGCCTACCTGGAGATTTTGGCCAAGAGCCTCCGCTCCTCCATCAAGGATCTTAAGATGGGTCGTAATTTCATCTTCCAACAAGACAACGACCCAAAGCACACAGCCAAGAAAACCAAGGCCTGGTTCAAGAGGGAAAAAGTCAATGTGTTGGAGTGCTAGTCAGTCTCCTGACCTTAACCCAATTGAAAACTTGTGGAAGGAGCTCAAGATTAAAGTCCACATGAGACACCCAAAGAACCTAGATAACTTGGAGAAGATCTGCATGGAGGAGTGGGCCAAGATAACTCCACAGACCTGTGCCGGCCTGATCAGGTCTTATAAAAGACGATTATTAGCTGTAATTGCAAACAAGGGTTATTCCACGAAATATTAAACATAGGGGTTGTATAATAATTGACCCACACTTTTATGTTTAAAATTTATTAAAATTCAACTGAGCAACATAACTTTTTGTTTTGTAAGATTTATGCTTCTGTTAATAAATCCTACTCTCGTTTGCAGTTTGAAGGCTCTAACTTATTTGCATCTTATCAAACCAGCTAAATCTGCAGGGGGTTGAATACTACTTGTAGGCACTGTAGGTATAAAACAGCTTTTTTTTGCAAACAGGATATAATATCCTCAGAAAAACCTCTTTGGTGTAGCTGAGGAAATGCAAAAAGAAAGAAGAGGAATAATGGGGGAGTAATAATAATGCTTAATATTACCTCCAGTAGACCATGGCACCCCTCAATAATATTATTGCTAAACTATACGGCGATAACTGGCCGTATACTTTAGCAAAAAAAAATATCCGCAGGGACAAACACTGTATAAGAAGTCCTACACCCGTTTTTAGTACTTTCTTGTGTAAAAATTAGTTACGAAAATGGCAAAGCCAACCACCTTCAGGGTCCATTTACCTAGCCAGTCCTTGCTTGGCCCACTGAATTTATTTTTCACTAGGGTATCTTTTAAATCTTTTGTATATCTAAAAGTTACAATTGTCTTCTAGATCGCCACATCTTTGACAATTGAGTCCTTTCTAAGATATGCCAGTTTTTTACAATTGCAGATCTGGTGCAAAATTGTTGTAATTGAATGAGAAAATGAATCCCTGATTAATTCTTCTTTTACCATTATCGTAGCATCTATATCTCTTATTCTTTAATAAGGAATTGTGATTTGCATCTTTTTTCACTCCGTGTAAAGCTGTTTCAAGAAGATAAAGTGGGTTTACTCTTTAGAAAAAAACGTAGGTTTAATTCCTTTGTTTGTTTATGGATTGTGCTTTCATTACTGTTTATCCTTCTAAGATAAAAGTCAAATTATATATAAATACATACATATACAGGTGCGTTTCATAAAAATAGAATATCATCAAAAAGTTAACTTATTTCAGTTCTTCAATACAAAAAGTAAAACTCATGTATTATATAGAGCCATTACAAACAGAGTGATCTATTTCAAGTGTTTATTTCTGTTAATGTTGATGATTATGGCTTACCGCCAATGAAAACCTCAAAAGTCATTATCTCAGTAAATTACAACACTTCATAACACCAGCTTGAAAAATTATAAAATCTGAAATGTTGTCCTACTGAAATGTATGTTAGTAAATGCACTCAGTACTTGGTCGGGGCTCCTTTCGAATCAATTACTGTATCAATGCAGCGTGGCATGGAGGCAATCAGCCTGTGGCACTGCTGAGGTGTTATGGAAGCCCAGGTTGCTTTGAGAGCAACCTTCAGCTCATCTGCATTGTTAGGTCTGGTGTCTCTCATCTTCCTCTTGACAATACACCATAGATTCTCTATGGGGCTAAAGTCAGGTGAGTTTGCTGGCCAATCAAGCACAGTGATACTGTTGTTTTTAAACCAGGTATTGCTACTTTTGGCAGTGTGGACAGGTGCCAAGTCCTGCTGGAGAATGAAATTTCCATCTCCAAAAAGCTTGTCGGCAGAGGCAAGCATGAAGTGCTCTAAAATTCCCTGGTAGATGGCTACACTGACTTTGGGCTTGATAAAACACAGTGGACCTACACCAGCAGTTGAGATGACTCCCCAAACCATAATTGAATGTGGAAACTTCACACTAGACCTCATGCAGCTTGGATTGTGGCCTCTCCACTCTTCCTCCAGACTCTGGGACCTTGATTTCCAAAAGATATGCAAAATTTACTTTCATCTGAAAACAACACCTTGGACCACTGAGAAAAAGTCCAGTTCTTTTTCTCTTTGGCCCAGTTAAGACTCTTCAGGCATTGTCTATTGGGCATGAGTGGCTTGACATAAATAAGGAATTCAACACTTGTAGCCCATGTCCTGAATACGTCTGTGGTGGCTCTAGAAGCAATGACTCCAGCAGCAGTCCACTCCTTGTGAATCTCTCCCAAATTTTTAATAGTCTTTTCTTAACAAACCTTTCAAATCTGCAATTATCCCGGTTGCTTGTGCACCTTTTTCTACCACACTTTTTCCTTCCACTCAACTTTCCATTATTATGCTTGGATACAGAACTCTGTGAACAGCCAGCTTCTTTAGCAATGACCTTTTGTGGCATACCCTCCTTGTGGAGTGTGTCAACGACTGCCTTCTGGACATCTGTCAAGTCAGCAGTCTTCCCCATGATTATTGCACCTACTGAAACAGACTAAGGGAATTTTTTAAGCCTTTGCAGGTGGTTTTTCTTATTTATTCTAAATTACTGAGATAATGACTTTTGGGTTTTCATTGGCTGTAAGCCATAATCATCAACATTAACAGAAATAGACAATGAAATAGATCACTCTGTTTGTAATGACTCTATATAATATATGAGTTTCAATCTTTGTATTGAAGAACTGAAATAAATTAATTTTTTGATGATACTCTAATTTCGTGAGGATCACCTGCATATATAGATATATACTGTATGTATGTATGTATATATGATATTTAATAATTAAATTATAAATATTTATAAAAATAAATAATATTATACACTTACAATTATACATTATAATAATATAAAAATATTTATTTGACATCAATGTATCAATCTATTGTTGTTGAGGACTATAAGCAAGAGACCAATAAATTCTCTTTGGGAGTTTCTAATTTATTAGGTAAACCTCATGTTCATATTGTTGGTCTTGTTAAGGTAAGTAATAAAATCGGAGAAATCATTCTCCGTCTTTGCCCAGAACTACTGGGCCTCTCGGCAATCCAGGATTTAGCTATTCTAATGACCTGAGAGCGTATGTATAATCCAGGTGCAATCATCTCTCCTTACCCGTATGTTTTGTTACTTTCTAATACTCTACACTCTTTTAAGTACACTAGAGGGAGAACTTAATCTGTGCATAAAGAAGTGTATTAATGATCTGTTGAGGTCAAGGACCAGAGGAAGAGCTACGCAGCATGAATCTGCCTTTGCCTTGTTGCACTTCCTTCCCTGTGTGGTTTCGTTCTTGTAATGCCACCAACAGAATTAAGTTCACAGAAGATTGGTGAGTGCTGTGTTTTATTTCTACAGGAAAGAATGTGCAATGCATAAATATGACTATAAACAATAAGAAGATGTGTACAATTCAATGGCTATTAGTTTTTAATCTAAAAGGAGAAATCACATACCTGGGGGATCATAGTGCTCAGCTCTGAGATGTTCATCTTATTATACATTGACTCACTAGTTCTGTTGTCATGGGGTACAGTAATCTAAAACATAACAAAAAAAATGTTAAAGTTTTTTGGTTGTTTTTTTTACAAACGCCGAAAATAATATTTTTTTGCTTTTAAATATTAATATGCAAATTCTTAAAATGAAATTAACCTGCTCAGGGCCCCGGCACTTGGCCAGGCGCTACTGGTGCTGATGCCGGCCCTGCTGGTGAAGCAGCAGAAACACTTAGCTGTGAACCCCTGCCGTTTCATCCGTTTACTCACTTATTATAAGTGACTTAAGGTTCCACCTTTCCGCCCTTGAATTGTGGCATGTGCCGACCATGTTCCTGCAGGCCAGACACAGCAAAGGCACATTTGTAAGATTATCTAAGCATAGGAACATTTTTTTAAAACATCCAATTGTAGAACTTATTAATATTCCAAGATCTATTAATTAAAATGTGCATTGTTCATGGGAAAACCCCTTTAAATATCGATCACCAAAATCAAGAATTCAAACTATATAATCTTTAATTTTCTAGATTTTCTATGCTCATTCACAAGGCTAAATGAAATACCTATTGTTTGGATTACTATATGGTACTCTCTGATATTAATAGAATTGATTTAAAGTGTGCTCTTACTCCTGTTCATAACACCTACCCGTACCCTACTGAAGCAGAATGACAGTAAAGAGGGATACTCTTATTTGCACCCTTGCTCTGAAAGTCCTGTTTTACATGGCTGTCTATTGATTTTAAGGGACTCAGTAATGCTATAATTTGCAATATGGAAACATTTGTGCAGTTGTAATTGCAAATTAGCATCAGTTACCTGTCAGAAGGTGAGACTTGGTGCACAACCAAAGTACATGAGAACAATTGCAAAAAATTCTAAAGAGTATAAGAAAGATTTATATGATTTTGATGATTTATGGTAACATTTTAATTGCTAGGACATGTATGCTTTTTACATATATTGTAGTGAGTGTGCAATAAATTAAGCATTAATTGCTAATTTCAGAATTTCTTTTGGTACAAGTGAGCATTATGTACAGGTAAATCAATTAGAACAATTCAGGTCTCATCTTTTCACCCGCAGCCAAATAACACAATTGAAACTTTCTGTTATTAATCTGTGATTTCAATACTATTGCTTCCAGGATCAGAATTTGTTTATATAGCTATGGAGAACCTCCTCTGCCAATGTTAATGGTCTGTCGGAGATGCTGGCAAGTGTTGTGGGAGAAAATTCTAGTCAACAAGTCTTGGAAAATATTTTTTAGACAAGTTCATAAAGCTTGTATTAAAGAGGTTTTCCATGTGAAACAAAATTATACACAGACAGTTGAAGACCTATAATAATCAGTGACACTGCATTTATTCCCAGGTTAAACTCCACAGTGGCTCCAGCGCAGGGTCCGCAAGGAATATTTACATTGTTTAAATTTAGGAAGTGCAACCGATCTTTGGTATGTGTCTTTCCTTTTTAAATTGGATCTGTAAGGGATGACGTCCTAATTTTTGTTCACCTGATGTGTGATTAGCTGCGAGTGGAACAGAATATTGTGAGTTGCACAGGAGTATTCCACTCACAGGCACCAGGTTAGGTGACTAAATAGCGTCATCATCTGAAGGTTACGGCCAAGAGTATCGGGGGTGACTGCACTGGTCACAGGTGGTTTAACCAGCTCTATTTACTATTTCAGGCTATAATTTGTACTTCTGATAACTTTTTGCTTAACTTAGGCAAGCCCTCTACAGGGGTTCACAAGTGAAAAAAAAATCTGTCACCAAAACTCAAATTAAACCACTTTTACATTCATATAGAGGACTTAGCATCTAAAAATCATACTTTTCCTAAAGATTTCACTTCTTTCTCTATATAACTGGAGTAGTGATTACATATATATACATATGTAAATGAGGTGTCCTTGGTGAAACCTTGGCAGTGACAAGGGCTCAGTGCACCATCCCAACCTCCTTACACCATGTTCCAAATTATTATGCAAATTATATTTTTCTCTGATTTTTCTAAGTGGTCGGTGCAAATGACAATCAGTCTAATAAAAGTCATCACCCGTTAGAGTATACATCGAATTTTATTGAAGAAAACGCCCAATGATAACAGTATAATATCCAAAATGCATAAAAACTCAAGATGCACTGTTCCAAATTATTAGGCACAGTAGAATTTCTGAACATTTGATCTGTTTTAAAGAACTGAAAATGCTCATTTGTGGAATTTGCAGCATTAGGAGGTCACATTCACTGAACAAAAAAGCTATTTACTCCAAAACAACCTAACAGGCCAAGTTACATGTTAACATAGGAACCCTTCTTTGATATCACCTTCGCAATTCTTGCATCCATTGAACTTGTGAGTTTTTGGAGAGTTTCTGCTTGTATTTCTTTGCATGAAATCAGAATAGCCTCCCAGAGCTGCTGTTTTGATGTGAACTGCCTCCCACCCTCATAGATCTTTTGCTTGATGATACTCCAAAGGTTCTCTATAGGGTTGAGGTCAGGGGAAGATGGTGGCCACACCATGAGTTTATCTCCTTTTATGCCCATAGCAGCCAATGACTCAGAGCAGGTATTCTTTGCAGCATGAGATGGTGCATTGTCATGCATGAAGTTGATTTTGTTCCTGAAGGCACGTTTCTGCTTTTTATACCATGGAAGAAAGTTGTCAGTCAGAAACTCTATATAATTTGCAGAGATCATTTTCACACCATCAGGAACCTTAAAGGGCCCTACCAACTGTTTCCTCATGATTCCGGCCCAAAACATGACTCCACCTACTTGCTGAGTCGCAGCCTTGTTGGCACATGGTGGCCATCCACCATCCACTACTCCATCCATCTGGACCATCCAGGGTTGCTCAACACTCATCAGTAAACAAGACTGTTTGAAAATTAGTCTTCATGTATGTCTGGGCCCACTGCAACCGTTTCTGCTTGTGAGCACTGTTTAGGGGTGGCCAAATAGTAGGTTTATGCACCACAGCAAGTCTTTGAAGGATCCTACAACTTGAGGTTCAAGGGACTCCAGAGGCACCAGCAGCTTCAAATATCTGTTTGCTGGTTTGTAATGGCTTTTTAGCAGCTGCTCTCTTAATCCGATGAAGTTGCCTGGCAGAACCTTCCTCATTCTGCCTTTATCAGCACGAACACGTCTGTGCTCAGAATCAGCCACAAATCTCTTAACAGTACGATAATCACGCTTAAGTTTTCGGGAAATATCTAATGTTTTCATCCCTTGACCAAGGCATTGCACTATTTGATGCTTTTCAGCAGCAGAGAGATCCTTTTTCTTTCCCATGTTACTTGAAAACTCTGGCCTGCTTAATAGTGTGGAACATCCAGTTTTCCTTTTATTGGGCTCACATGGCAAACTAAATATCACAGGTATCTGAGATTGATTTCAGTGATCAAAAGAACCCTGAGACACAATACCATCAATGGGTTTCATTTACAAAAAAACCCAAAAAACGCTATGACACTTTAAACCAATTTGCATAATAATTTGGAACATGGTGTAATTCCTTAATTAGCACCCTACATACACTGCTAATATTCATTGACCACACTCACTTTGGATTGGGAATCAATTCAGGGAGCATTCCAAAAGGGCTAAGTCTCCTATGCAAATGCATAAGTTAGCCAATATAATAGCGCAAAAGACCTTATACTTAAAGGTCACACTTTACATAACATAGCAAATACAGACTCTGGAAAGAAATCCAGAATCAAGAAGTGTATACGAAAGACGGTAAGGCTATGTGCACACGTTGTGGTTTTTTAGCGGTTTCGCCGCGGTTTTTCGCGCGGAAACGCCGCGAAACCGCGGCAAAACCGCTTACACAATACAACTCATTAAGGCCTATGAGATTCCGCAATGCTGTACACATGCTGCGGGTTTTTCCGCGGCGGAATCGCATCGCGGGAGAATCCGCAGCATGCTCATTCTTTTTTGCGGAACCACGGCGATTCCGCCGCCATAGGAATGCATTGAACCGCTTACTTTCTGCATGTGGCTGTGCCCACCATGCGGAAAGTAAGCGGTTCATGTGCGGATGGTACCCAGGGTCTGGAGGAGAGGAGACTCTGCCTGGGTACCATATCCATGTAAAAACAATAATTAAAATAAAAAATAATGATATTCTCACCTTCCGGCGGCCCCCGCAGCTTTCACGCCTCTCAGCGACGCTCCCGCCAATCGCGTTCCCAGGAGTGCATTGCGAGATCACCCAGATGACGTAGCGGTCTCGCGAGATGCATGTTATCGGGGTGATTGCCGCAAAGGACTCCTGGGAACGGAACTTGCCGGGAGCGTCGCTGAGAGGCGGGAAAGCTGCGGGGCCGCCGGAAGGTGAGAATATCATTATTTATTATTTTTTTTATTATTTTTACATTAGATCTTTTTACTATTGATGCAGCATAGGCGGCATCAATAGTAAAAAGTTGGTCACACGAGTCAAACACTTGTTTGACTCGTGTGACCACCCTGTCAGATAGCTTGTAAAACGCTAGCATTCTGCAAGCTAATTACGCTTGCAAAACGCTAGTGTTTAGCGGGAATACGCATACCTATAATATGCGGATTTCCCGCGGCAGGGAGGTGCGGAATTGCCGCGGAAATTTCCATGGCAATTCCGCAACGTGTGCACATAGCCTAAAAATAACTGTTTATTAATTATCAAAAAAAAGAAAGAATTATTATTAAAAACACTAGGTGCCTCATGTCAATTGGAGAACACAGCAGTGCTTATATATAATAAGTCTAGAAAAATGTAATAGATACAATACATAGATTAATAATACTTTTCATGTGTACATTACACATTTTTTCTTTTCTAATTTTTGGATAAGTGTGGGAAAATAAATATGCAGCAATTTAAAGAAAAGTGCTTAGTGCTGTAAACATTAATATGATTTCTGTAACACAAATGGCTTATGCATTGTTCCCAAGGGTATTCAAAATTAGTAATAACTGTATTGTAACTATATTTAAGTACACCAAAGCCAGAGATTTGTGTAATAGTAACAGATTAGATAAGAATATACGGTATCTTACATGGAAAAATAGTTTAAACTCCAAGTGCATAGTGCTTAGTGATATGACTCAATCAAGTATTGTGTATATTCAGACACACCCCCGGAAGAAGACAGGCGAAACGAGCATCGGAGTGAGGGACACAGCCTGCATTCACATCTCCATTGGTCTGCATGTAGGTAATCTTCTTGGTTTTCATTCCGCCTATCTTTACATTGGATTTCTTTACGGAATATACACTATACTTGATTGACTTTTAATTTTGAATACCTGCGGGAACAATGCATAAGCCATTTGTGTTACAGAAATCATATTAATGTTTACAGCAATAAGCACTTTTCTTTAATTGTTGCATATTTATTTTCCCACACTTATCCAAAGATTAGAAAAGAAAAAATGTGCAATGTACACTTGTCACTTTACATGAAAAGTATTATTGATCTATGTATTGTATCTATTACATTTTTCTATACTTAATAAATTGTTATTTTTACTGTCTTTTGTTTACACATCTTGATTCTGGATTACTTTCCAGAGTCTGTATCTGCAAATGCATAAGTGACTTATTTCAGTTTTAGGGATAATAGCCTTTCTTTAAAAAAGAAATAATTGAAACAGCAGCAAGTGTTGAAAAACAAAAACAGAAAGAATGTTCACATTTTCGTTTCCTACCATTGCAGGGCAGATGTTCTGGTCTTTGCATACAAATGGATGAAACTGCTGCAGCCTCGTGTTCTGTTACGAGCACTTGCCTCTGCACTGAGTGATAACAGGCATATTCTGGCTTCTTGTGAATAAAGACTGGGTAGTTAGCTTGAGCATTTCTGTTTTACTAAAGATTTTTTTTTCTTTTTATTTATCTTTTTATTAAATAAGTAAATGTATTTATTTATTTTATTTCTGCTGTTTTTTAAACAGTTTAAAAAAAGAAATTAAAAACAGAGGTAAAACAAAAAATAGAACTGCTCCGTCTTGTCCTCTGATTTTTTTGTGTACAAGAAGGCAGAACGTGACTAGCACCACTCAGCGTGGAGCCATGATGCTACTAGTACATCACGTGGCTGCTGCAGTCATATGTTCTCCATTTCTAAACAATCCTTTAAATTACAGCTTTAAAAAGTTTACTAATCTAGTCCACATTTTATTAATTCAGGTCAACCACAAGCCATGTAATTAATAGCAGAGACATTGTTGGAGTTGTTGATCTATAACAACATAATTGTTTGTGGTCACTTGATATATCATCTGTAACTTTATGACCAAATCCTGGATGATAAAGAAATAAGACGGAAGAAGAATCGATGCCTTCAAAATGTTGTGCTGGAGAAGGATGTTACCAACACCATGGATGGCAAGAAGAACAAACGTGTCAATTTTTGGACCAAATCAAGCCGGACATGTACCTTGAAGCAAGGATCACCAAGCTATGACTTTCTTACTTTGGACACATCATACAAAGAGAGCACACACTGGAGAAGGACATCATGGTCGAAAAATAGATGTAACAAGGCGAAGAGGAAGACCAACAGCCCGATGGCTTGATATTATCAAGATCATTTTCGGAGAAGACCCTGGTGGACATATTTAGGCTTGCTCAAGATCAATCTTCCTACAGAGTATTCATCCATCAATTTCCCATGGTTTGTGATCAAGCTGAAGGCTCTTAAATAATAAAATAACTTTATCACCAATGACCTGGTCATGTACAGTATGCAGGGCTGGCGTTAGGGACAGGCAGGCCAGGCAGCTGCCTAGGGCCCCCGCTCCTACAGGGGCCTCCAGCCAGTGGCCACTATGAAACCTGTAAGTGGGCCCTCCCATCGCTCATTCAACTGTATCGGCATCATACTAGACGCCGATACAGTTGAAAGAAGTGATGAAGGAGAGAGCGTCAGATGATACTCCCTCTCCCATCAATCCCTCTGCTTGTGACTCAGCAGTGGAGCCAATGAGACCAGAGCAGAGCCTAGAGCAGGGCAGGGAACAAGGAGAAGAGGTAAGGTGGGTGTTGTTGCATTATTGTGTGTGTGTCTGCACTATACTATGTGTTGGGGAGCTGCACTATACAGTGTGTTGGGGAGCTGCACTATACTGTGTGTTGGGGAGCTGCAAAATACTTTTGTGTTGGGGAGCTGTACTATACTGTGAGTTGGGGAGCTGTACTATACTGTGTGTTGGGGAGCTGCACTATACTGTGTGTTGGGGAGTTACACTATACTGTGTGTGTGTGGCTGCATTATAGTGTGTATGTGTATGTGTGGCTTCAGTATACTCTGAGGTGGGCTTCAGTATACTCTATGAGGGGGGCTGCAGTATACTCTATGAGGGGGCTGCAGTATACTCTGAGGGGGCTGCAGTATACTCTATGAGGGGGGCTGCAGTATACTCTGAGGTGGGCTGTATTATACCCTGAGTGGGGCTGCAGTATACTCTATGAGGGGCTGAATAATACTCTATGAGGGGGCTGCATTATACTCTGAGGGGGCTGAATTATACTCTGTCAAGGACCATGTGTCACGCTGTCTAGCAGATGTATAAATATATAATGTCAGTAATCTATCAAGTGGGACAACATTCTATATAACATATAAATAGGTAACATTAACATGTATATATAGCATAGTATTACCTGACATAATATCCTGTGGGTCAATACTGAATCCTTTTCACGCTGTCTCTGGCTAGAGGTGGACCGGGGTCTATGCTGACCCTAAACTGGGGTCCTGACTAGTCCCTCTACCTGGAGGTACTGTTAATGGTACAGAGGTCCAGGCCACCAGCGTAAACCCTGTCTCCTATAAATCCCTGACCACTGTAATCTAGTCCTTAGAAGGACCCTGATTACCACCATAGGGAATGGACAGGTAAAGGTTAACAAACAGTATAGACAAACGAGACAGACAGGGGATAAAGTAAATACTGTCTTGCATACAACATTAAAACACAGAGGGAACACCAAAGGTCTAGGAGATAAACTATAAGCAAGGTGAGGAGAAACAACAAAAGAGCTCTTAGCTTAAGTCTTCTCAGAACCGATCCTATCTGCAGTCTGTATGAATGCTTTCACCGGCATCTAACACACAGACTGGCAGGTATATAAAGGAAGCTAATTAGTACATAATCAAAAGCAGCCGGGCGAGGCTGGACCTAGTCTTAGCAAAGAGCTAGGTAAAATTAACTCCCACACTACCAAACACAAAGTAACAGCAACTCAGCTGCGAGAAGTCAGAATGTGCAATTGCGACGATCTTCGTGGCGATGCACCCATGACAGTACCCCCCCTTCTACGAGGGGCCTCCGGACCCTCAGGGCCAGGTCTGTCCGGGTAAGTCGTGTGGAAGGTCCGAACCAATCGATCTGCGTTAATCTCAGACGCAGGAACCCACGTCCTCTCCTCAGGACCATATCCCTTCCAATGAACCAAATACTGAAGGGACCGGCGATTCAGACGTGAGTCAATGATCTTCAACACTTGAAATTCTAAGTTACCATTGACCACCACTGGAGGAGGAGGTAGAAGTGACGGTCTAACTGGCGCCACGTACCTCTTAAGCAACGATTTGTGGAATACATTATGGATTTTAAACGTAGGAGGGAGGTCCAGACGAAATGCCACAAGATTAATTATAGAATTGATCCTGTATGGACCGATGAACCTGGGACCCAGTTTCCAGGAGGAAACCTTGAGTTTTAAATTCTTGGTAGACAACCATACCAGATCATTCACACTTAGGTCCAGACCAGACACTCTCCTCCTATCAGCCCTCCGCCTGAAACGGTTCCCCATAGTACTCAAACCCTTCAGCACTCCTCTCCAAACTGAAGCAAGTGACGACGAGAATCGTTCCTCCTCAGGAACCCCAGACGGACGGGTATGTGGGGTCTTAGAGCGAGCACAAACTCCACAGGACGCCACAAAAGTCACCACCTCTTTATTTAAGCCAGGCCACCAAAACCGGCGAGAAAGGAGATCCACAGTTGCCTTACTCCCTGGATGTCCTGCTAAAGCAGAATTATGATGTGCCTCGATAACTCTTTGTCTTAACTGATTAGGAACAAACAGTTTCCCTGGAGGTCCTACAGGAGCGTCCCCCTGAGCCTCCAATACCTCCTCCTCAAGCTCAGAGCATACAGCCGACACTACCACTCCCTCCTGAAGGATAGGAACCGGGTCATCCGTCTTTCCGGCCCCTGGGAAACTACGAGATAAGGCATCAGGAAGCAATTTTATTGAGCAGTCATACGCGCGATGAGGAGGTAACTCTTGATACCCCTCCTCTGAGAACACCTCCTCCGAGCCCTCCAGAAAAGGAGGCAAGGTCCTAGGCACGACCGCACCGATGACCGTATTCATGCAGTTATTCTTGCAAAATTCACCCCACTGGCTTATCTCTCTGGATTGCCAATTAATCACTGGGTTATGTTTAGCCAACCAAGGAAGTCCCAACACAATAGGAGTAGGAAGACCCTCCAACACATAACAAGACAACTGTTCTTTATGTATTGCCCCTACTTGAAGGTCTATGTTATGAACAGCTTGTACAAAGCTACCTTGACCGAGAGGCCTGGCGTCAATAGAGCATATAGGGATCGGTTTGGCCAATACACTCAGTTGCATACCTTGCACCTGGGCAAACCGAGCGTCCACCATATTAGCCCCAGACCCACTATCAAGAAGAACAGAAATCCTCTCAACTCTCGTACCAACCACCACCTCCGCAGGTATGAGAAACTGAGACGGACTTGGGGACGAAATACCTACTCCCAGGTTGTTGTCCACCACACAACCTGGAATTAACAGTTTACCGATGACTTTTTTGCTCAATGAGGCACGGGATGGACACCCCCCAACAAAATGTCCCTCTCTCCCGCAAAGAAACACCTTCTTGTCTTGCGGCGCACCGCCGATTCCCTCCTACAAAATGATGTCCCTCCCAACTGCATGGGTTCCTCAGAACAGACCAGGGGAACCTCAATATAAGGGACTTTAGTAGTAGGTGGAGTCATAACAGGGGGCGGAGTTACCTCACACTTCCCCCGAAGCCGTCTATCAATACGAATAGCAAGGGCCATAGCAGCCTCCAGTGACGGAGGAGAATCATACTGAGCCAAAACATCTTTTAATTTGTCAGATAACCCTTGACAAAACTGGCTCCTAAGAGCTGGGTCATTCCACTGAGTATCTGTGGCCCATCTACGGAACTCAGAAGAAAATTCCTCCGCCGGACGATCTCCCTGCTGTATCCTACGTAACTTCGTTTCAGCAAGGGAGACCCGATCCGGGTCATCATACACCAGACCCAGGGCAGCAAAAAATCGATCTACTGACTGGAGGGCCGGGGAGCCCGGAGGAAGAGAGAACGCCCAGGATTGAGGGTCCCCTTGTAAGAGCGAGATGACAATTCCCACCCTCTGCTCTTCACTCCCCGATGACCGAGGCCGCAGCCGAAAGTACAATTTACATGCCTCCCGGAATGCAAAAAATTTGTCCCGCCCACCAGTGAACCTGTCCGGGAGAGCAACCTTAGGTTCAGATCTGGTTTGCTCCGGGGGGGACAAAACCTTGGACTTAAGATCCGTAAACTCCATGGACAACCTCTGCAACTGCAGGGCAAGCTGGGCAACTGGATCCATGGTAGCTGGGGAGAATCTTTAGTTTGGGCCGGTAAAAATGTCACGCTGTCTAGCAGATGTATAAATATATAATGTCAGTAATCTATCAAGTGGGACAACATTCTATATAACATATAAATAGGTAACATTAACATGTATATATAGCATAGTATTACCTGACATAATATCCTGTGGGTCAATACTGAATCCTTTTCACGCTGTCTCTGGCTAGAGGTGGACCGGGGTCTATGCTGACCCTAAACTGGGGTCCTGACTAGTCCCTCTACCTGGAGGTACTGTTAATGGTACAGAGGTCCAGGCCACCAGCGTAAACCCTGTCTCCTATAAATCCCTGACCACTGTAATTTACTCCTTAGAAGGACCCTGATTACCACCATAGGGAATGGACAGGTAAAGGTTAACAAACAGTATAGACAAACGAGACAGACAGGGGATAAAGTAAATACTGTCTTGCATACAACATTAAAACACAGAGGGAACACCAAAGGTCTAGGAGATAAACTATAAGCAAGGTGAGGAGAAACAACAAAAGAGCTCTTAGCTTAAGTCTTCTCAGAACCGATCCTATCTGCAGTCTGTATGAATGCTTTCACCGGCATCTAACACACAGACTGGCAGGTATATAAAGGAAGCTAATTAGTACATAATCAAAAGCAGCCGGGCGAGGCTGGACCTAGTCTTAGCAAAGAGCTAGGTAAAATTAACTCCCACACTACCAAACACAAAGTAACAGCAACTCAGCTGCGAGAAGTCAGAATGTGCAATCGCGACGATCTTCGTGGCGATGCACCCATGACACCATGGGGAGCACATTATATTATATGTAATATATGGGACCTGCATTATACTATATCAAGGACTATCCCCATCATTCTTCCTCAGCCAGTGTAAAGAAACTCGGGAACAAGCATCGAATAACTGCAGTATTGTCGATCACGCTTGTATAATGGCCTGAACTCAGTACATGTAAATACATCTGAAATGTTTCTGTGTGATGGTGCAATATGTGAGCATTTGGGGCCCCACTTTAAACTTTGGCCCAGGGCCCCACTTTCTCTAAAACCTGACAGTATGTGATCTTCAGAAAGTGTAATGCTCAGGCAGTAAAATCCAAAATCATGTCATACAGTGCGATGGCTGAGCATGAAATCCCAAATAAACAACATAATGAACCATTAGCAAAGGATGGACAGACACTATGCGATCATAGATGAGTTGGGCCAGCTTATTACCTCCATCCATGACATCCTAGTTTCAATCCTACAAAGGTAGAATATTCATAATAGGATGGCAGGGTGATTATTTTGATTTTAGAATGCGCTATTACATTTGGAAATGCATCATTTTCTCTTATCTTAGCAAATTATATGTGGAGCTGTGACTCCAACATGATTTTCTCCTGAAGCATGAAAGCTCAGGGTAATTGGGAATTACTTTTACAACCATAAGCAGAACATAAGAACGCACTTACAGGCATATAATGTATGATTTAATTCCTGTGACGGAGGAGATACACTTAGCCCAATCCATTTTTACGGAATGACCTCTAAGTAATGTCTTTTTCCAGTGTCCTCAGCAGAACAGCTTTTCACATTGAATCAGCATCTTCCAGACTGTGTCTTAATGACTTTTAAACCCAGTTAATGAAATATGGAAGAGTTTAGCTGGGGTATTGGAGAACAATTATTATTATTTAAAAATAGATTAGCAATCGTAATGTGCATTATGACAATTACAAGTTAGTAAGATGGTAAATGATGGAATAAGAATGGCTAGCAAAGCCGCTATGCGGTTAGGAATAGAAAAATTAGACAAATCAATCCGACATCTGTAGATAGTTTGTATGGGTTTACATGGGTGCCAGGAACAAGACATGTAAGTATGAGTATGCTAGCCAAGTCAGCGGGTACCAGTAGCAAAATGTAACTGCGGGTTAAACAAATCACCCAGCATGGTAGA
The DNA here is from genome assembly GCA_033576555.1 of Oophaga sylvatica. NCBI lineage: Eukaryota > Metazoa > Chordata > Amphibia > Anura > Dendrobatidae > Oophaga > Oophaga sylvatica. The sequence goes on along the minus strand of JARQOD010000002.1, from coordinate 554,546,461 downwards.
CGGAAAGCTAAATCTCAATTCTACCAATAGACGATACAAGGGAAAAGTTGGATTTTCTCCATACATTTTTATCGTAAAGACAATTATCTAATACTTATGTCCAGCATAAGTTCTCCACAAATGATAAGATATCCTGCACATTCCCGGCTCCTCACCGATGTGGCTACAGGTGAGAACTTTCAGAAGCTTGATAATATTGACTTGCTGAATCTGAGTTAGTGACTGTGCTTGCTTTTAACATCTTTACACACCTGACTAAGGAACAAATGGATCAGAAACAGTGTTTGTAAGAAAATATGAAATCCCTTCAAGCTGAACTGATGAGCTGTTCCACTGTTCTACCTAGTGCATTTTCACTAATGAGGGAACACCACTATTTTTGCTCATAAGCCTCCATCATCCTTGCCCTAGCTTTAGGATAAGGAGAGCTTTTATGGAATCCAACTGTCTGAAAGGGAATCTATCATCAGGTTTTTGCTATGTAACCTGACATCAGCATGACGTAGACAGAGACACTGATTCCAGCAATGTATCACTTAGTTTATTGAGTGCAGCAGGTATAATACAGTTACAATTTTCTCTGCAGCAGATGTAGCAAAGCAAGACCAATGAGCTTTATAAGGATGTCAGGGACAAGATTATAGACCTGCACAAAGCTGGAATGGGGTACAAAACCATAAGTAAGATGCTGGGTGAGAAACAGACAACTGTTGGTGCAATAGTAAGAATATGGAAGAAATGCAAAATGACTGTCAATTAACAGCTGATGAACTCCGGTGAACTCTCACGGCGGCGCAGTGATACACTGCGGGAGCGATCACCTCCTGTCAGTGTATCGCCGGAGGCCTGGTAGAGCAGTCACATTTCCCGATGTGACTGTTCTACACGTAAGATCGCCGTGGGTCACTCGGTATTAAATGAAAAAAAAAGAAGAAAAGAAACCACCAAAAATACTGCACACCACCAATATAATATAGTAGAATAGAGAAAGGACTTTATTGACAAAAACACATTAAAAACATTAAAACACAATGGAAAGCTCCCCGCATGTAAACTGCTCAATGGTAAGTATCAACACAGACAATTATGTGAAATCACACTCCTCCAATGAATATATACACATAAGGTGGCTCATGAACGATAGCAAAGCAATATAGCAAATACAAATATAGTCCACAAATCTAGATATAACATGTATATCCAAATGGTATATTGCAAAAGACACAGACAATTCACCTAGATAATATCAATAAATATCGCACATATTTGTTTCGGCACTAAATATTCCATTATTGTATCCATGTACCCATGTATATGTTATGGTGCCTTTAATTGTTATGATGCTTTTGTCCCCATATTCATACTATTACAAAATGGTTCCTATATTTAGGTCCTAAATCATGTTGGGTCAGCATCAGGCGTGTATTCATATGTTTGCTACCTTTTTCCTCTATATTTGCTCAGGTGTCAGATTGTATCTTACTAGTACTGCATTCATATAGTATCTTTCCCTTTAAACACTCCCGGGAGGTGCGCATGTGCTCTTTTATTCTCAATGTGCATCGTCGCTCTCATTGATCGACGCCTGCGCAGTTGAGTGTATTAGGCAGAGACGTCTGCATTTTACCTGTCAGCTGCTTCCGGTCCCGCCCTGAACGCCAGCACACATGTGGCTATTATGCCTCTCATCAGAACAGGTACTTAAGGTACTACATTGGCATAAGGTTGCCACCTTCCCCTGATGAAGCCGTCCGGGTGACGGCGATACGCGTCGGGACTCCTCCGCCTCTGTTATCCTGCTCTTGGGGACTCCTATCATTATCTCTTATCTGGTGGACATGTAGGCTCTTGTATCTTGGCTATTTGAGCCACATATATTGCAGACTTTGGATTCATTGTCCTGAGGGATTCCTTTCATTGCTGATCATTCGTGACTCTGTTCCGTTATTGTCTCCACTTTGGAGTTAATTTTGCGGACTTTGCTGATTTTCTGGATCCATTTGTTTTTTGTCCTCAGGTTTCTTTGCACAGACTTGTTGTGACAGTACATGTCCCGATAGGGTGTATATATTATCAGCTTACTACAAGTATTTATTGATATTATCTAGGTGAATTGTCTGTATCTTTTGCAATATACCATTTGGATATACATGTTATATCTAGACTTATGGACTACATTTGTATTTGTTATATTGCTTTGCTATCGTTCATGAGCCACCTTATGTGTATATATTCATTGGAGGAGTGTGATTTCACATAATTGTCTGATTTGATGCTTACCATTGAGCAGTTTACATGCGGGGAGCTTTCCATTGTGTTTTAATGTTTTTAATGTGTTTTTGTCAATAAAGTCCTTTCTCTATTCTACTATATTATATTGGTGGTGTGCAGTATTTTTGGTGGTTTTCTTTTTCTTCTTTTATAGTCTGTATTCTGTACCACCTTCTGCACCCTCGTATTTTTATTGCCATATTATGCAGTGCGTCCATATACATTATCATTGTACTCGGTATTAAATGGACTACGGTGGACAGGGAGGATATATTGGTTTATTACTTTTTATTGTTTGCAGGAGACGAGGGCGTCAGGGATTTGGTATTCGGTGAGTATGTATTTTGAATGTGAATATGTATGGAATTATGTAAATATTTTGATTTTTTTTTTACAATTCAAAAACGCGTCTTGTGCACTTAGCCTTAAGCATATTTCACCTTTTCAAATGAATAGGGAAAAAATAATCCAAAACACAAGCAAAAAACAGATTAAAAATGCATAAAAATATGTGTTTTACGTAGAGTTTTTCCAACCAAGTGTTTTTGGTGCAGAAATTTCAGCTGAAAATACTGAATTTGGCACATTTGCAGCAGAATGTCTGTATCGGTCTTTAGTTACCGCTATAGAATTTTAAAAGCACCAATTGTCATCTCTTATCTCAATAAAGTGAAAATCTATATTCATTGAATACAGAGTTTATCCATCAATTCAGAGTGAAAGATCATTCCAGAAAAGAAAAATGCTAAATTCTCTGATAACATATATCATAAAGTAGCTGATTTTCATGTGTACTATTGATTTCTGAAATAAAAACGTAAAAGAAGGTTACTCCTTGAATAAATATTACTTGGTCTTACCTGAGCAAGTTTAGTTTCTAGATCAATTAATGCCTTCATATCAGATTCTGCTCGCGTCTTATTGGCACCGAGAAAAACTGACACATCAACCATGAAGCTGAATAAGGCCTCTTTGTACTGTAGAGGAAAGTAAAAATACATTATTGTGAAATAAAATCTGGAAAATAATTTTAGAATTTACAATTTCTTCTTCATTTGTATATTGTTAAACATCTTACTTAACCAAAAGAGTGCTACAATAGGATAACATGTGATTATATGAGACGCAATAAGTGGAATACATTGGTCTCATTAACATACCAGATTTTCACTTTTTATTCAATATTGTAAATATTCACAATCATTTTCAGCTTCTGAATGTCCCTTAAAGTATCAACATATCTTTAACTCCTTGCCACTGAAATTAGTTTTCACCTTCGTGACTAAGTCCAATTTTTCAAATCTGACATATCAATGTATGTGATAATAACTTTGGAATGATTTTTCCAATTACTTTGATTGTTGGAACTTTTTTCATGACATTTTGCACTTTATAACAGGGGTAAATTTAAGTCAAATTGGATTTGTGTTTATTTATGAAAATATCAGAAATTTATCTAAAATTTAGAAAAATTTTCAATTTTCAAACTTTGAATTTTTCTGCCCTTACAACTGATAGTCATACAACAGAAAATAGTTATTAAATACAGTAACATTTCCCATATGCTAACTTTACGTTAGCATCATTTTTCAAATGTAATTTTTTCTTTTTAAAATGTTAGAAGGGTCAACAGGTTAACAACAATTTTTCATTTTTCAACAAAATTGCCAAAATCTATTTGTTTATAGATCCATTCAGTTTGGAAGTGACTTTGAGGGGCCTATATGTTGGAAAATCCATAAGCGTTATACCATTTTAAAAACTGCATACCTCGTATTATTCAAAACCTCAATCAGGAAGTTTGTAAACCCTTCAAATGCTTTAGTTTTGAATGTTTTCTTTTCAAGAGTTGCAATAAGAGGAAATACACCCCAAAATTTGTTATGGGATTTCTACTGAATGCAACAATCCCCGATATTTGATCATAATCTACTGAATGGACAAAAGAGTTAGCACGGAAGGAAAAGTGCACTGCTTTTGAAGCATAAATTTAACTGAAATAGTTGGTGCATCCTGCACAGCCACAGGACTGGCAGAACTGAATAGGAGTCCCAAAAGTTAACCACTTTTGGAAACTCTACTCCTCAGTTAATTCTTATAGAAATGTAAAGAGCAGTTTTACCCTATAGGTGTTTCACTGATTTATGGCTTGTGGAAAAAATGAAAAATCATAGTTTTACAGTAAAAAGTAGATTTTGCTAAAAATGTTTTATTTTACCAATTCTAATAAGAAAAAATTACACCCTAGAATGAATATACTATTTCTCCCAAGCACAGAAATATCTTATATAAGATCATACACCATTGTATGGGCACATAAAAAGGCTCAAAAGAAAGAGAGGCCATTTGGCTTTTGGGGCGCAGTGTTATGAATGTGCTAGATATGGTTTCTGAGCAGAGGCTCCCTCTGGTGGTTACAGACAGTACTGAACCTTTCAGCGAGGAATGGCAATCTGGGATCACTGACTGGTCTGATATAAGGGAGGTTCCCTCCCATGATGGTTGCCGGTGATCAATTGTTCTTGTCTCAATTGTGGTTCCTGGTTCATTTGGAAGTTTGCTGAGTCTTTCCTGCATCTTCTGCTATCAGATAAGATATTTTCTGCTTTTATTTTTGTGCTTGCTTTTTGCATTGTTCTCTGCACTTCTGTGGAGGTCAGTCAGGTACCCTCCGGGGGCTTGTGCTCCTCTCAGTTTTTCTGAAGCCATTGTTATTTGTTCATTTGCTTTTTCCTGTTTTTTCAGTGGCTGCAGCTTAGTTTTGCTACACCAGAGATCTGATTTAGGTGGTAGAGATCGTGTGATCTCTGGTGTTTTTGCAATCAGAAGAGTTGGTATTTTTTAGGGTTTTTTTTGGATTGCAGTGAGTATCCTTTCCTGTACTTTTCTGTCTAGACAGATTGGGCCCCAGCGTTTGCTCATTCTATTTTCTGTGTCCGTGCTTCTTCTTGTCTAACCGCCATTATATGTTTGGGGGCTTCCTATTGTCTTTGGGGATCTGCTCCGGGGCAGATAGCTTTCATCTTTCTGCCTTTAGGTGTAGTTATCTCTCAGGCTGTGACGAGGCGTCTAGGATCAACGTAGGAACGCTCCACGGCTACCTCTAGTTGTGTGGTTAGTTCAGGTTACTGCAATCCAAAAGGTTCCAGCCTCTCTGGTGTATTGCAGTTTTTCCTTATTCTCCTCAGCTACCAAAACACAACAGTATCACCGGCCCAAACTGAAAATTATATGGTACTCACAGAAGGGAAAAATAGTGTGGAAAGAAAAAAAAAAAAAAGTTGTCAGAGATTTTTTTTTCCTGTTTGTTGCATTTTTTCCCTCTTTTTCTCTGGGTGCTGAGAAGGATTTTTTTTTCTCTCAATGGAGATTGCACAGTTGTCTGGCCATGTGGATCAGCTTGCCACTGAGGTTCGGAGTATTGCTACCTATCTTGCTAGTTTGCCGGTTGTGGAACCTAGGATTCCCATGCCAGATTTGTTTTTGGGGGATCGGGCTAAATTTCTGAATTTCAAAAATAACTGTAAGTTGTTTTTTGCCTTAAAGCCTAAGTCCTCAGGTAACGCAGCACAGCAGGTTCAAATTGTCATCTCTCCTGCGCGGCGACCCTCAGGATTGGGCTTTTTCCCTGACACCTGGGGATCCTGTTTTGAATGATATTGATGTATTTTTTCTGGCTCTGGGGTTATTGTACGATGAACCTAATGTCACTGCGCAAGCTGAAAAAACCTTGTTGGCATTAAATCAGGGTCTTGAAGACGCTGAGTTGTATTGTCAGAAATTCCGAAAGTGGGCAGTCCAGACCAAATGGAATGATGATGCTTTGGCAGCCCTTTTTCGGAAGGGGCTGTCAGAGAATGTAAAGGATGTTATAGTGGGATTCCCTGCTCCCTCTGGTCTCAATGATTCTATGTCATTGTCTATTCAAATTAACAGACGTTTGCGTGAGCGCAGAGGTATGCGTGAGATAGTGTTGCCTTGTGAGCCAGCTTCAGAGCCCATGCAGTGTGTTCAGACTAAATTTCTGTTGACTGTTACCCTGATTTGCTCCCTGTCCACATTTTCTGCTCAGGCTTTTGCTGATTCAGGAGCAGCTATTAACCTGATGGATTTTCACTTTGCCAAACGTTGTGGGTTTCCCATGATACCCCTGCGGAAGTCTATTCCCCTACTGGGCATTGATTCTACCCCTTTGGTGGAGAATAAACCCCAGTTTTCTACTCAGGTGATAATGAGGGTTGAACCAGATCATCAGGAGAGTTGCAAATTTCTGGTGCTGTATAATCTGCATGACATTATTGTACTAGGTTTCCCTTGGTTACAGTCTCATAATCCAGTTTTGGATTGGAAATCTGTGTCTATAACCAGTTGGGGCTGCCAATGCGTTAATGCCGACACTCCTGCTTTTTCTGCCTCGCCCCAGTCTCAGGATGTTCCTGACTTTTTGACTGATTTTTCGTATGTATTTAGTGAAAGTAAATCTGCATCCTTGCCCCCTGACAGGAGCTATGATTGAGCTATTGAATTAGTGCCTGGTGGTAAATTTCCTAAAGGTCGCCTTTTTAACTTGTCTGTACCTGAACATGATGCTATGCGATCTTATATTAAGGAGTCATTGGAGAAGGGTCATATCAGACCATCCTCTTCACCCTTGGGTGCCCGTTTTTTCTTTGTGGCCAAAAAGGATGGTTAATTGAGGCCGTGTATTGATTATCGTCTCTTGAATAAGATCACTGTGAAGTATCAATATCCGTTACACTTGATTTCTGACCTATTTTCCAGGGTGAAAATTGCTACTTGGTTTACCAAGCTTGACCTCAGGGGGGCGTATAACATTATTCGCATTAAGCATTGGGATGAATGGAAGACGGCGTTTAATACCCCAGAGGGGCATTTTGAGTACCTAGTGATGCCCTTTGGGCTCACTAATGCTCCTTCCGTCTTCCAATCCTTCATGAATGATATTTTCAGGGATTTTGTGGATAAATTTCTGATTGTTTATTTGGATGATATCTTGATTTTTTCCAATGACTGGGACTCTCATGTGAAACATGTTCGGACTGTGTTCCAGATTTTGAGAGAGAATGCACTGTATGTGAAGGGATCAAAGTGTCTTTTTGGCATACAGAAGGTCTCATTTCTGGGATTCATTTTGTCTCCGTTATTGAAATGGACCCGGTCAAGGTTCGAGCCATCTGTGATTGGGTCCAACCTACTTCATTAAAGGCTCTTCAGAGATTTTTGGGTTTTGCCAATTTTTATCGTAAATTTATTGGTAATTTCTCTGGTATTGTTAAACCATTGACTGATTTGACCAAAAAGGGTTCTGATGTGGTGAATTGGCCTCCTGAGGCAGTCTCTGCGTTTCAGGAACTTAAGCAGAGATTCACTTCTGCTCCTGTTCTACGGCAGCCTGATGTTTCTCTGCGTTTCAGGTGGAGGTTGATGCCTCTGAAATTGGGGCAGGTGCCGTTTTATCCCAAAGAGATCCAGAGACCTCTAAGAGTAACCCTTGTGCTTTTTTCTCTCGAAAATTTTCTCCAACTGAACGTAATTATGACGTGGGTACTCGGGAGTTATTAGCCATGAAGTGGGCCTTTGAAGAGCGGAGACATTGGCTGGAAGGAGCCAAACATCAGGTGGTGGTCCTCACGGACCATAAGAATCTGGTTTATCTCGAATCAGCCAAGCGACTTAATCCTAGACAGGCCAGGTGGGCCTTGTTTTTCACACGCTTTAATTTTGTGGTTTCTATTCTTCCTGGCACTAAGAATGTTAAGGCAGATGCCCTCTCGAGGAGTTTCTTTGCGGACTCTCCTGAGTTATCTGATCCTACTGTTATTTTGAAAGAGGGTGTAGTTCTTTCCGCCATCTCGCCCAATTTGAGACTGGCCTTGGAAAGGTGTCAGGAGGATAAACCTGAGCACTGCCCTATTGGGAAATTGTTTGTCCCAGACCAGTGGAAGAAGAGTGTGATGTCTGAGATTCATTGTTCCGCGTTGGCTGGTCATCCCAGGATTTTTGGTACCAGAGACTTGGTGAGTCGGTCCTTTTGGTGGCCTACTTTGTCTCGTGATGTCAGGGAATTTGTGCAGTCCTGTGGAACTTGCTCTCGCTCCAAGCCTTGCTCTCGCTCTAGTGGTTTGTTAATGCCATTACCTGTGCCCAAGAGGCCATGGACCCATATCTCTATGGATTTTATTTCCGACCTCCCTGTTTCTCACAGAATGACCGTTATCTGGGTAATCTGTGATAGGTTTTCCAAGATGATACATCTTGTGCCATTACCTAAGTTACCTTCCTCCTCCGAATTGGTGCCTTTGTTTCTTCAGCACGTGGTTCGGTTGCATGGCATTCCGGAGAACATTGTGTCTGACAGAGGAGTCCAGTTTGTTTCCAGATTTTGGAGGACATTTTGTTCTAAACTTGGTGTTCAATTATCTTTCTCCTCTGCTTTTCATCCTCAGACCAATGGACAAACCGAGAGAACAAACCAGACCTTGGAGACTTATTTGAGATGTTTTTTGTCTGCTGATCAAGATGACTAGGTCTCTTTTTTGCCTTTGGCTGAGTTTGCTCTTAATAATAGGGCTAGCTCTGCCACCTTGATGTCTCCATTTTTCTGCAATTTTGGGCTTCACCCTAGATTTACTTCGGGACAGGCGGAGGCTTCTGTCTGTCCGGGTGTTGACTCTGTTGTGGAGTGAATGCAGCAGATTTGGGACCAGGTAGTGGAGAGGTTGTCTCTCTCAGGAGAAGGACCAACGGTTTGCCAACCAGCATAGGACTGATGGTCCTCGGTTTAAAGTGGGGTACTTGGTTTGGTTGTCCTCAAGAAATATCCCTATGAGGGTTGCATCTCCAAAGTTTAAGCCTAGGTTCATTGGACCTTATAAGATCATGGAGATTCTTAATCCTGTTTCCTTCCGTTTGCTTCTTCCAGGGACATTTAAGATCCATAACGTGTTCCACAAGTCCTTATTGAAGAGGTTTGTCGAGCCAGTGGTTCCTATGACTGCGCCTCCTGACCCTGTTTTGGTTGAGGGTAATCTGGAGTTTGTGGTTGAGAAAATATTGGATTCTCGTTTTTCTAGACAGAAACTCCAGTATTTGGTTAAGTGGAGAGGTTGGGTGTTTGCTTCGGACATCCATGCTAGGAGACTGATCCGTGCCTATCACCGAGCTCATCCTGATCGGCCTGGTTGCACAAGTGAGGGTTCGGTGACCCCTCCTCAAGGGGGGGGTACTGTTATGAATGTGCTAGAGATGGTTTCTGAGCAGAGGCTCCCTCTGGTGGTTACAGACAGTACTGAACCTTTCAGCGAGGAATGGCAATCTGGGATCACTGACTGGTCTGATATAAGGGAGGTTCCCTCCCATGATGGTTGCCGGTGATCAATTGTTCTTGTCTCAATTGTGGTTCCTGGTTCATTTGGAAGTTTGCTGAGTCTTGCCTGCATTTTCTGCTATCAGATAAGATATTTTCTGCTTTTATTTTTGTGCTTGCTTTTTGCATTGTTCCCTGCACTTCTGTGGAGGTCAGTCAGGTCCCCTCCGGGGGCTTGTGCTCCTCTCAGTTTTTCTGAAGCCATTGTTATTTGTTCATTTGCTTTTTCCTGTTTTTTCAGTGGCTGCGGCTTAGTTTTGTTACACCAGAGATCTGATTTAGGTGGTAGAGATCGTGTGATCTCTGGTGTTTTTGCAATCAGAAGAGTTGGTATTTTTTAGGTTTTTTTTGGATTGCAGTGAGTATCCTTTCCTGTACTTTTCTGTGTAGACAGATTGGGCCACCAGCGTTTGCTCATTCTATTTTCTGTGTCCGTGCTTCTTCTTGTCTAACCGCCATTACATGTTTGGGGGCTTCCTATTTTCTTTGGGGATCTGCTCCGGGGCAGATAGCTTTCATCTTTCTGCCTTTAGGTGTAGTTATCTCTCAGGCTGTGACGAGGCGTCTAGGATCAACGTAGGAACGCTCCACGGCTACCTCTAGTTGTGTGGTTAGTTCAGGTTACTGCAATCCAATAGGTTCCAGCCTCTCTGGTGTATTGCCGTTTTTACTTATTCTCCTCAGCTACCAAAACACAACAACGCAGATTTTCCTGGAGTAGTTTGTGAACACGATTTGCAGAGCCCTTAAGGTGCCAAAACAAGAGACATTCTCAAAAAGTAATTACATTGTGAAAATTACTCTCATGGAATTCATCTAAGGTGTACTATTTTCACCTCACTGGCGGTTTTCAGAAATTAGGGCACAGTGGATGCTGCTGAGTGAAGATTGTGAATATGCAACTCTAGTGCCCAATACATAGTACTCGACTTGTGATTCCGGAAACATGTGCCACATAGATTGTTAAATGGGCTGTAGTGGATTTAACACTTCATACCAGTCTCAATATTAGATCAGTGGGTGCTTGGGCAGCGGCCAGATCTAAGCCATGTATGGACAAAACGCTGAACCGAGCTTTCCTTAGCAGCCTTGTAGATGAGTACTGTATTATATTCACTTCAATGGCAGATAAAGTCCAGTAATCAAATGCATCAGAATACGGGTCTGTTGTGTTCCACCTATGCATCACTTAGTTCCGACCACTGCTGGATGCCATTATCACCGTTCTTAAAGTGCTGACATATCCAACAAAAAAGTCATGGCTCATTAAGTCTTGGAAAATCTCTATTTTTCTATTGACAGATGATAAATCTGGGTAGGGGCTTGTTTTTTGCGGGATGAGTTTTTATTGGTACCATTTGGGGGAGACACAATGTATAAATAAACACCATTTCAAGCATTGTGTCTTTACTTTAGTATAATAAAGGGGTGATACAGTATTTTTGCCATTTGCTATATTTGCACACTAAAACACTTTTTACATTTTACAAAAAAAGTATTTGTTTCTGCGTCACCAAATTATATTAAAAAAAATTCTGCTGAAAGAGCAGGGCAGGGTTTTATTTTTTGTGCAACAAATTGAAATTGTTATTGGTACCATCTTAGACTACATAAGCTTCCTTTTATCACTTTTTACTGTTTTTTGAATGGCAGAATGAACAGAAACCAGGAGTTCATTAATTTTTTTTACGTTTTTTTATGCCATTTCTTATGTCGTAAAAGTGATGAGCCACTTAAGTTCTTTGGGACAGTACGATTACTGTGATACCACATTTGTTTTGACCTCCCCATACTATGATTGCTATAACTTTTTTTATAACCTGCATGAGGGCTTGTTCTTTGCACAACAAGAGGACGTTTCCAGTGACTTTTTATATATTACTTCTTAATCGCTTTTTATTCCAATCTTTTGTGTTTCATCACGATGTAAAATATAAATTTTTTTGCATGTTTTTTAATTTAATGAGATAGCTTTATGGATCAGGTGAATCCGGATGTGGCAATATCAATTATGTGTACTTTTTGTTTACTTTTGTTTTTATATAAAAGCCACATTTATAGTTTTTGTTATTTTTCATAGTTTCATTTGAATTTATGCTGATACACATTTTTTTTACTTTTGTTTAATTTTTTCCCTCTATGGGACAAATAATAAATAATAATAATAATAATTTTATTTCTATAGCGACAACATATTCCGCAGCACTTTATTAACCCCTTAACCCCCAAGGGTGGTTTGCACGTTAATGACCGGGCCAATTTTTACAATTCTGACCACTGTCTCTTTATGTGGTTATAAATCTGGAACGCTTCAACGGATCTTCGCGATTCTGAGATTGTTTTCTCGTGACATATTGTACTTCACGTTAGTGGTAAAATTTCTTCCATATAACTTGCGTTTATTTTTGAAAAAAACGCAAATACAGTATGGCGAAAATTTTGAAAATTTTGCAATTTTCAAACTTTGAATTTTTATTCCCTTAAAACAGAGAAATATGTCACACAAAATAGTTAAGAAATAACATTTCCCACATGTCTACTTTACATCAGCACAATTTTGGAACCAAATTTTTTTTTTCTTAGGAAATTATAAGGGTTAAAAGTTGACCAGCGATTTCTCATTTTTACAACAAAATTTACAAAGCCATTTTTTTTAGGGACCACCTCATATTTGAAGTCAATTTGAGGGGTCTATATAGCAGAAAATACCCAAAAGTGACACCATTCTAAAAACTGCACCCCTCAAGGTACTCAAAACCACATTCAAGAAGTTTATTAACCCTTCAGGTGCTTCACAGGAGCTGAAGCAACGTGGAAGGAAAAAATGAATATTTAACTTTTTAGCCACAAAAATGATCTATTACAAACTTTTTTTTTATTTTCACAAGGGTAAAAGAAGCAAATGGACAGATAAAGTTGTTGTGCAATTTCTCCCGAGTACGCCAATAGCCAATATATGGAGGAAAACCACTGTTTGAGCACACGGCAGAGCTCATAAGGGAAGGAGCGCCGTTTGACTTTTTCAAACTAAAATTGGCTGGAATTGAGATTGGACGCCATGTCGTGTTTAGAGAGCCCCTGATGTGCTTAAACAGTGGAAACCCCCCACAAGTGACACCATTTTGGAAACTAGACCCCCTAAGGAACTTATCTAGATCTGTTGTGAGCACATTGAACCCCCAAGTGTTTCACAAAAGTTTATAATGCCTGGGTCTGAAAAATAAAAAAAACAATTTTCCACAAAAATGATTTTTTAGTCCCAAATTTTTGATTTTTCCCAAGGAAATTGGACCCCAAAAGTTGTTGTCCAATTTGTCCTGAGTACGCTGATACCCCATATGTGGGGGGGGAAACTCTTTGGGCGCACGACAGGGCTTGGAAAGGAAGTAGTAACGTTTTGGAATGCAGACATTAATGGGGGTCATGTTCCGTTTGCAGTGCCCCAGATGTGCCTAAACAGTGGAAACCCCCCACAAGTGACCCCATTTTGGAAACTAGACCCCCTAAGGAGCTTATCTAGATCTTTGGTGAGCACTTTGAACCCCAAGTGCTTCACACAAGTTTATAATGCCCGAGCATGAAAATAAAAAATCCTATTTTTTTCCCACAAAAATTATCTTTTAGTCACTAATTTTTTATTTTCCCAAGAGTAACAGGAGAAATTGGACCACAAAAGTTGATGTCCAATTTGTCCTGAGTACGCTGATACCCCATGTCTGGGGGGAAACCACTGTTTGGGCGCACAGCAGAGCTCGGAATGGAAGGAGCACCATTTGACTTTTTCCAAACAAAATTGGCTGGAATTGAGATTAGACGCCATGTTGCGTTTGGAGAGCCCCTGATGTGCCTAAACAGTGGAAACCCCCCACAAGTGACCCCATTTGAGAAACTAGACCCCCTAATGAACTTATATAGATCTTTGGTGAGCAATTTGAACCCCAAAGTGCTTCACACAAGTTTATAACGTAGAGCCGTAAAATTAAAAAATCATATTTTTTCCACAAAAATGATCTTTTCACCCCAAATTTTATTTTCCCAAGGGTAACAAGACTCCAAAAGTTATTGTGCAATTTGTCCTGAGTACGCTGATACCCGATATGTGGGGGTAAACCACTGTTTAGGTGCATGGCAGAGTTTGGAAGGGAAGGAGCGCCGTTCGACTTTTTCAACACAGAATTGGCTGGATGCCATGTCGTGTTTGGAGAGCTCCTGATCTGCCTAAACAGTGGAAACCCCCAACAAATGACACCATTTTGGAGACTAGACCCCTCAAGGAACTTATCTAGATGTGTGGTGAGCACTTTGAACCCGAAGTGCTTCACAGAAGTTTATAACGTACAGCTGTAAAATAAAAATCTTTTTTTTTTTTTTTACAAAAATGATTTTTTTCGTCCCCAATATTTTATTTTCACAAGGGTAACAGGAGAAATTGGACCCCAAAAGTTGTTGTCCAATTTTTCCTGAGTACGCTGATACCCAATATGTGGGAGTAAACTACTGTATGGGTGCATGTCGGGGATCGGAAGGGAAGTAGTGACGTTTTGGATTGCAGACTTTGTTGAATGGTCTGGGGCGTCATGTCGCATTTGGAGAGCCCCTGATGCGCCTAAACAGTGGAAACCCCCCCCAAGTGACCCCATTTTGGAAAATAGACCCCACAAGGAACTTATCTAGATGTGTGGTGAGCACTTTGAACCCGAAGTGCTTCACAGAAGTTTATAACGTACAGCCGTAAAAATAAAAAATCCTTTTTTTTTTTTACAAAAATGATTTTTTCGCCCCCAATATTTTATTTTCACAAGGGTAACAGGAGAAATTAGACCCCAAAAGTTGTTGTCCAATTTGTCCTGAGTACGCTGATACCCAATATGTGGGAGAAAACTACTGTATGGGAACACGTCGGGGCTCGGAAGGGAAGTAGTGATGTTTTGGATTGCAGACTTTGATGGAATGGTCTGGGGGCGTCATGTCGCATTTGGAGAGCCCCTGATGCGCCTAAACAGTGGAAACCCCCCACAAGTGACCCCATTTTGGAAAATAGACCCCACAAGGAACTTACCTACATGTGTGGTGAGCGCTATGAAGCCCCAAGTGCTTCACAGAAGTTTATAACGTACAGTCGTGAAAACAAAAAATCATTTTTTTTTTTTAAAAAATGATATTTTTACCCCCAGTTTTTTATTTTCCCAAGGGTAACAGAAGAAATAGGACAAATTACACAATAACTCTTGGGGTCCAGAGTACACTGATACCCCATATGTGGGGGTAAACTACTGTTTGGGCGCATGGCAGAGCTCAGAAGTGAAGGAGCACCGTTTGACTTTTTCAATGCAGAATTGGCTGGAATTGAGATCAGACGCCATGTCACATTTGGAGAGCCCCTGATGTGCCTAAACAGCGGAAACCCCCCAATTCTAACTCCAACCCTAACCCCAACACACCCCTAACCCTAGTCCCAACCCTAACCACAAACCTAACCCTAACACACCCATAACCCTAATCCCAACCCTAACCCTAACTTTAGCCGCAACCCTAACCCTAATGGGAAAATGGAAATAAATACTTTTTTTTAATTTTATTATTTTTCCCTAACTAAGGGGGTGATAAAGGGGGGTTTGATTTACTATTTATAGCGGGTTTTTATGATTGGCAGCTGTCACGCTAAAAGACGCTTTTTATTGCAAAAAATAGTTTTTGCATCATCACATTTTGAGAGCTATAATTTTTGCATAATTTGGCCCACAGAGTCATGTGAGGTCTTATTTTTTGCGGGACGAGTTGACGTTTTTATTGGTACCATTTTTGAGCACGTGACATTTTTTGATCGCTTTTTATTTCGATTTTTGGGAGGTTAGAATGAACAAAAATCAGCAATTCATGAATTTCTTTTGGGGGAGGCGTTTATACCGTTCCTCGTGTGGTAAAATTGATAAAGCAGTTTTATTCTTTGGGTCAGTACGATTATGGCGATACCTCATTTATATCATTTTTTTATGTTTTGGCGCTTTTATAGAATAAAACCAATTTTATATAAAAAATTATTATTTTTGCATCGCTTTATTCTGCGAGCTATAACTTTTTTATTTTTTCGTTGATGATGCTTTATGGCAGCTCGTTTTTTGCGGGACAAGATGACGTTTTCAGCGGTACCATGTTTATTTATATCCGTCTTTTTGATCGCGTGTTATTCCACTTTTTGTTCGGCAGTATGATGATAAAGCATTGATTTTTTGCTTAGTTTTTTTTTTTAAGGGGTTCACTAAAGGGGTTAACTAGTGGGACAGTTTTATAGGGGGGGTCGTTACGGATGCGGCGATACCAAATATGTGTACTTTTATTGTTTTTGTTTTTTTATTTACAGGAAAAAATGAATTTATTGAGGAATATTTTTTTTTTTTATGATTTTTTTAAACAATTTTTATTTTTTTAACTTTTCTACTTTGTCCCAGGGTGGGACATCACTGTGTTTTAGCAGATCGCTGGTGTGACAGTGTGCACAGCACACTGTCACACCAGCGATCGCTCTGGCATCGCTGCAGGCTTCTCAGTGCCTGCTCTCAGCAGGCACTGAGGAAGCCGCCTCCCTGCAGGACCCCGGCGCCATCTTGGATCCGGGGACCTGGAGGGAGGACGGACCCTCGGAACAGCGCGACACATCGCGCTGCTCTGAGGGTCTCAGGGGAGCGCGCAGGGAGCCCCCACCCTGCGCGATCCTCCCCTGTGCCCCCGGTACAGCGCGATCATGTTTGATCGCGGTGTGCCAGGGGTTAATGTGCCGGGAGCGGTCCGTGACCGATCCTGACACATAGTGCCGGGTGTCAGCTGTGATAATCAGCTGACACCCGGCCGCGATCGGCTGCGCTCCCCCCGGGAGCGCGCCCGATCGCTGGGACATACTATCCCGTCCATGGTCATACGGGCCCAGGTACCATGGACGGGATAGTACGTCGGATGGCAGTAAGGGGTTAAAGAGGGGACTTGTACAGACAATAGACATTACAGCATAACAATAAACACAGATCAAAGTAGATACCAAGAAGAATGAGGGCCCTGCTCGCAAGCTTACAATCTATGAGGAAGTCTAATATACAGCAATACCTACAGTGCCTTGCGAAAGTATTTGGCCCCTTGGAACTTTTCAACCTTTTCCCACATATCATGCTTCAAACATAAAGAAACAAAATGTAAATTTTTGGTGTAGAATCAACAACAAGTGGGACACAATTGTGAAGTTGAATGAAGTTTATTGGTTATTTAAAATTTTTGTGGAAATACAAAAACTGAAAAGTGGGGCGTGCAATATTATTCGGCCCCTTTACTTTCAGTGCAGCAAACTCACTCCAGAAGTTCATTGTGGATCTCTGAATGATTCAATGTTGTCCTAAATGACTAATGATGATAAATAACCACCTGTGTGTAATCAAGTCTCCGTATAAATGCACCTGCTCTGTGATAGTCTCAGGGTTCTGTTTGAAGCACAGAGAGCATCATGAAGACCAAGGAACACAACAGGCAGGTCCGTGATACTGTTGTGGAGAAGTTTAAAGCGGATTTGGATACAAAATGATTTTCTAAACATCCCAAGGAACACTGTGCAAGCGATCATATTGAAATGGAAGGAGTATCATACCACGGCATATCTACCAAGACCCAGTCATCCCTCTAAACTTTCATCTCAAACAAGGAGAAGACTGATTAGAAGCCAAGAGGCCCATTATCACTCTGGATGAACTGCAGGGATCTACAGCTGAGGAGGGACAGTCTGTCCATAGGACAACAATCAGTCGTACACTGCACAAATCTGGCCTTTATGGAAGAGTTGCAAGAAGAAAGCCATTTCTCAAAGATATCCATAAAAAGTGTTGTTCAAAGTTTGCAACAAGCCACCTGGGAGACACACCAAACATGTGGAAGAAGGTGCTCTGGTCAGATGAAACCAAAATCGAACTTTTTGGCAACAATGCCAACTGATATGTTTGGCGTAAAGGCAACACAGCTCATCACCCTGAACACACCATCCCCACTGTCAAACATGGTGGTGGCAGCATCATGGTTTGGGCCTGCTTTTCTTTAACAGGGACAGGGAAGATGGTTAAAATTGATGTGAAGATGGATGGAGCCAAATGCAGGACCATTCTTGAAGAAAACCTGTTGGAGTCTGCAAAAGACCTGAGACTGGGACGGAGATTTGTCTTCCAGCAAGACAATGATCCCAAACATAAAGGAAAATCTACAATGGAATGGTTCACAAATAAACGTATCCAGGTGTTAGAATGGCCAAGTCAAAGTCCAGACCTGAATCCAATCGAGAATCTGTGGAAAGAGCTGAAAACTGCTGTTCACAAACGATCTCCATCCAACCTCACTGTGCTCGAGCTGTTTGCCAAGGATGAATGGGCAAGAATTTCAGTCTCTTGATGTACAAAACTGATAGAGAAATACCCCAAGTGACCTGCAGCTGTAATCGCAGCAAAAGGTGGCACAACAAAGTATTAAGTTAAAGGGGCCGAATAATATTGCACGCCCCACTTTTCAGTTTTTGTATTTCCGCAAAAATTTAAAATAACCAATAAATTTTGTTCAACTTCACAATTGTGTCCCACTTGTTGTTGATTCTTCACCAAAAATTAACATTTGGTATCGTTATGTTTGAAGCATGAAATGTGGGAAAAGGTTGAAAAGTTCCAGGGGGCCGAATACTTTCGCAAGGCATTGTATGTAACGCAGTATATTAGACCTGTCAGTTTAACACAGACAAGAGACCTGCTTATGGCACGGTCTAACAGGCCACCATAGTTGGCTGATCTTGAAGCCTTTTTCATGGCCTGGGCTTGCAATAGCAAACATCAGCGCCCGTCCTTTAAATAACTATCTAGAACAGTGTTTCTCAGACCTCCTTTCAATTCTGATTTACTTCAACTAATTTATTATGGACTAAAAACAATATTAACAAAATGAATATCAATATTACAATGTTACACATTGCTACATGTATGCTTCTAGATCAGTGTTTCTCAACTCCAGTCCTCAGGACCCACCAACAGGTCATGTTTTCAGGATTTCCTTAGTATTGCAAAGGTGATGGAATTAATGCTTGAGCAGGTGATAAAATTATCACGTGCAATACTAAGGAAATCCTGAAAACATGACCTGTTGGTGGGTCCTGAGGACTGGAGTTGAGAAACACTGATCTAGAAGCATATATGTAGCAATGTGTAACATTGTAATATTGATATTCATTTTGTTAATATTGTTTTTAGTCCATAATAAATTAGTTGAAGTAAATCAGAATTGAAAGGAGGTCCACAGCAGAGGAATAACGTGAAACTCCTTGGCATAAATGCAACATTTGCAAAGGTCCCAATAGGTTTAGTGTGGCATTTATAACTCTAGTATTTTCATCTGTGGTGAAGGTGCACCTCAGGCACCAAGTCTCATCGATAACTGCTACCTAGGTGCCTTTATAACTGCAACATTGTCAACAAAGCATGAAAAACTGGAAAAAAAATAAGTAACCAGATATATAA
Organism: Oophaga sylvatica; assembly: GCA_033576555.1. Classification (NCBI taxonomy): domain Eukaryota; kingdom Metazoa; phylum Chordata; class Amphibia; order Anura; family Dendrobatidae; genus Oophaga; species Oophaga sylvatica. The sequence continues at coordinate 554,527,276 of JARQOD010000002.1, read as the reverse complement.
GCTGCTTCTTCATTGTGCTTTCTTATGCACAGTACAATTCCTTTTTGTTTGATAGTATTGACTAAGGCATAAAACTCTTTTATCTTTTTTTTTTTTAGCCAAGGCTATTTGTCAGCGACATAGGCGATTTGTATGACTCATGCAAAGCTACAATGAACAAATGCAATCAGATAAAACTACGAGTGATTTATGCAATCATGAGGTTTCAAAGTTACTGTTGATTACAATGACTGGAAGTGAAGAACGTGTCAGCTAACATTAATCTTTACCTCTATGAACTGGCAGACATATTGTGCTATATGCAGTGATAAGATTTCTACTTTTCTTATTTTATACAACCTGTAAAGCCTCACTGTTTGTGCGGCTGCTCATTCTTTCTTATTCATTTAAAGAAAAAGATTTGCACAAAAGGCTTCAACCCAAATGTGATCATAGGAGATTTAAAAAATGACAACATGATTTATAGGCTTTTCCAGAGCAATTGTTGCAATTTTTTTCCTTGTATAGTATAATATTTACAGTATGTCATATAAAAGTGGTGTAAAATTTTGGGAAAGATAAACTACAATTTATATCTAATTAAGTTGCATCTATGCAAGATGAAAAGAAAACGTTAAAGCCAGACAAGATTTTTCCCAAGTTACCATCAGAAAAATCTTGTCATCTGAAGTTATGACATTGGCATCTGAAAAGGAAAAATATTGGACAGGAAAACCAAACCTTGTTATGTCCAATTTATGTACTTTATGTCCATTTGTAAAGACCTGGAGAATCATAATGGCAGGTCAGTTTTAGCATTTAGTGAACATGGTAAAAAAACAACTGTAGAATAGCACTTTTTTGCAGTTTCACAGCACTTGGAATTTTTTTTCCCGTTTTCCAGTACATATGTTAAAACAAATGGTGTCATTCAAAAGAACAACTTGTCCCGCGAAATACAATCCCTCACATAGCCAATTTGACAGAAAAATAAAAAGTTATAGCTCTGGGAAGAAGGGGAGCAAAAAACAAAAATGCAAAAATGGAAATACCTCTGGTCGTGAAGGGTCAATGAGGGAAGTGGGTGTAAACGTGGAGAAGACGTCAAACACCCTCTCTGAAGACCTCTTATATATTGTCTTGTGTGACCTATATATTAATGTTCTCATGCCCATATGTGGTGCACGTGGTTCGTGGACCCACTGTGCCACAGGGCTGGGCTTGCTTAGGAAGGGGCATAGCTAAGCAGCTACCTGGTGTTCACTGGAGTTATTGTTGGTGGAGACAGGCAGAGTTGCAGGTAGCTGTCAGGTACCACTCCTAGGCAGTACCTGGTACTGCAGCTGCTCAACCCAGGGGTCAGGTTCACTGACACAAGCTTGGGCTATGTTCAGACTGAGCGGATTCAGAGACTGGTTTTAGTAGTCCAGATATAAGGAATATTTTGGGGCACACGTACAGACACACGGGTCTCAGATACAGGTACTGGCTCTGGCCAAACTAGGACCTGGAGTTTGGATTCAGGAATGGCCATGCAAGTACCAGGGGTTCAGTTTCATGACACAGGCAATGCAAGGAGCAGGGATTTTGGTTCAGAATGATAGCCATGCAAGGACCAGGGGACCTAACAGCTCATTAGTAGGAGAAAACTATGCACTAATGAATACTGTTGTTTGGCGACTCCCTATAGGGGAGGAAGCCTTATATACAATTTGCCTCCCAGCAATTAGTTGGGAGCCATCTTGCCGGTTCACTCAGATACTAGTGACAAGTGACACTTCTCACCATCTTCTAGAATAGAATGCTTCTTTCCATCAAGCCATCCTCAGCATAGGATGAAGCTGGCATTAGGGAGTCTCTCTCCATCCGTTGAGATTAGCTACCACCCTGGAGGTTTCAAGGACCAACTGGCCTTCCTCTGTCTGGTTGGTGGATTGCAGATGCTTAGAAGATGCCACCACCTTGATGTTCTCTTCAGCAACCAACCTAGAAACTGAAGATATTTCCTATGGGTCAATCTTCATTCTGGTCTCCAAGACGACACTTCCACAAGGCAGAAAGTTCCTGAGGGCAGATCACTAATACAATCATTGGGACTGTGTGGGGACATCGCCTTCACTTCCCTTTCTTCAGAGACACCAGCACACAGCGAGTCGACAACCAGCAGACCTGGCAGAGGAGATAACTGACCTGGACGTATGGAACCAGACACCTCTTGTGACTCTGCTGTCTCTCCCTAACTAAGCACCACATGGGGTCTCCAGACTAGAATGGGCACTTGAGTTCTCAGCTCTGGAAGACCTATGGGAAAAACCATGGAAGGTGCTCTTCTCCATATTCAATGCTTCTATCTGGAGCACTGATTACTTGGAAATGACTTGACTGACTTTTGGTAGGGCTCGTCCTTCATCTGACAACACCCTCAATGGATTCTGGAGCTATTGGATGGGAATCTGATACCAACTCTTTACGGCTTTCAGCAAATACTCTCCCACTGTACCGAAGTCTCCACTTGTCACAGACACAGTGACAGTCCAAGATGGAGAGGGAATACTCTTGCCAAGGTCAGCCTCCACTACTGGTCAAAGACATTGGAGTTCTTTAGACTTCCCTGGAGAGAGACAATCAGGATGTTCCACACAAATGCAGCGATACCACAATCCCCTCTCACAACTGAGTTCAGGCAGGCGCTCAGCCAGCAAAACATAGTTGACCTTCCTGGATTCTGTACAAGTAGCTGCCTCTACAGCAGACCTGGGCAAAGTGCGGCCCGCGGGCCACATCCGGCCCTCTTGTTGTCTCAGTCCGGCCCGCGGACCGAGACAGTCGTGGGGCTGAAAACCTGAGGTCCGCAGGCTGCACCGTGCCCGCCCACTCGCTGTCTCTCTACCAGTGATTTTCAACCAGTGTTCCGCGGCACACTAGTGTGCAGCGACACATGGTCGGGTGTGCCGTGGGGAAAGTTCCCCAAACTATGGTGCCAGGAGCCGGTGGCTGGGATCATACTCACCCCTCCCCGTGCCATCGCTGAGGGTCCCTGCAATCCTGCATTCTCCCCGGCTCTGCAGCTCTCCAGCGCTGAGCGGTGATGTAATACCCGCTCATTAAGGTCATGTAATATGGACGCGACGCCACTCCCATGGGCGTGGCTTCCATATTCATGGCCTTAATGAGCGGTATTACGTCACCGCTCAGTGCCGGAGAGCTGCAGGAAGACAGGGAGAACACAGGATTGCAGGGACCCTCAGCGATGGCACGGGGAGGGGTGAGTATGATGGAGGAGAGGGCAAGGAGCACGGAGCTGGACGGGGGATAGAACGGTGGATGGAGGAAGCATGGAGGACGGGGGGAGAACGGAGGACGGGGGAAGCATGGAGCAGGAGGGGGGGGAGAACGGAGGACGGGGAAGCATGGAGGAGAACGGGGGGAGAACAGAGGACGGGGAAGCATGGAGGAGGACGGGGAAGCATGGAGCAGGACATGGGGGAAGAACGGTGGATGGGGGAGAACGGTGGACGGGGGAAGCATGGAGGATGACCGGGGGGAGAACGGAGGACGGGGGAAGCATGGAGGAGGACGGGGAAGCATGGAGCAGGACGGGGGAGGACGGGGGAAGCATGGAGGAGGACGGGGAAGCATGGAGCAGGACGGGGGGAGGACGGGGTAAGCATGGAGGAGGATGGGGGGAGAACGGAGGATGGGGGGAGGATGGAGGAGGACAATGAGCACGGAGCAGGACGGGGGAGAGGATGGAGGGCACAGAGGAGCATGGAGCAGGACGAGGGGGGGCACAGGAGGACGGAGAAGGAATGGGGGAGCACAGCGGAGGACGGAGCAGGAAGGGGTGAGTACAGAGGAGAATGGGGGAGCACAGAGCTGGATGGGGGAGCAAGGAGCAGGACGGGGGCAGCACAGAGCAGGAGGGCAGTTTATACACCCGGCTTATACACGAGTCAATAAGTTTTCCCAGTTTTTTGTGGCAAAATTAGGGGGGTCGGCTTACACACGGGTCGGCTTATACACGAGTATATACGGTAGGTAGGAGACGTGTACAATAAGGGTGCTTTCACACGTTGCGGGTTGCAATGCGTGTTTCCTGATGCGCGCTATGTATAATATGACTGTTTTAGTGTCATTTTGTGCTATTTTGGTTGGTGGTGTGCCCCAGGATTTTCTAAGTATAAACAGTGTGCCGCGGCTCAAAAAAGGTTGAAAATCACAGAGTCTAGGCGCAGTCAGCATTGGTGGAGGAGGGGCCTCAGGCCACTTCCTCCACCAATCAGCGTGTGAAACAGCTGAAGTGATGACGTCATGTCATCGCATCAGCTGTGTACCGCCGGTGAGTCAGCGCATCAGAGACAGCAACAGCAGCAGCAGGGCGCCTGGGAACGGGACTGATGTGAGTATGTGGTGTTATTTTTTTTTTCATGTGTATGAACATGGGGATTCAATGGAAGTGAACATGGGGATTCTATGGAGGTGAACGTGGGGATTCTATGGGGGTGAACGTGGGGATTCTATGGAAGTGAACATGGGGATTCTATGGGGTGAATATGGGGATTCTACGGGGTGAACATGGGGATTCTATGGAGGTGAACATGGGGATTCTATGGAGGTGAACATGGGGATTCTATGGAGGTGAACGTGGGGATTCTATGGAGGTGAACGTGGGGATTCTATGTGGTGAACATGGGGATTCTATGGAGGTGAACACGGGGATTCTATGAAGGTGAACATGAGAATTCTATGGAAGTGAACATGGGAATTCTATGGAGGTGAACGTGGGGATTCTATGTGGTGAACATGGGGATTCTTTGGGGGTGAACACGGGGATTCTATGAAGGTGAACATGGGAATTCTATGGGAGTGAACATGTGAATTCTATGAAAGTGAACATGGGGATTCTTTGGGGGTGAACATGGGGATTCTATGGAAGTGAACATGGGGATTCTATGGGAGTGAACACGTGGATTCTATGAAAGTGAACATGGGGATTCTATGGGGTGAACATGAGGATTCTATGGAGGTGAACATGGGAATTCTATGGAAGTAAACATGGGGATTCTATGGGGGTGAACATGGGGATTCTATAGGGGTGAACGTGGGGATTCTATGGGGGTGACGTACAGCACATGGGGATTCTATGGGGGTGACGTGCAGCACATGGGGAGGCTATGGGAAGGCTGTATACTCATGCAGTATATGGAAAGGCTGTGTGGGGCTCATGCAGTATATAGGGAGGCCATGTGGGGCTCATGCAATATATATATATATATATATAGGGAGGCTGTGTGGCACTCATGCAGTGTATATAGGAAGGCTGTGTGGCGCTCATGCAGTATATATAGGGAGGCTGTGGGGCTCATGCAGTGTATATAGGGGGGCTGTGTGGCACTCATGCAGTATGTAGGGAGGCTGTGTGGCGCTCATGCAGTATATAGGGAGACTGTGGGGCTCATGCAGTATATATAGGGGGGCTGTGTGGCGCTCATGCAGTATATATATGGAGGCTGTGTGGGTCTCATGCAGTATATAGGGAGGCTATGTGGGGCTCATGCTGTATATATAGGGAGGCTGTGTGAGGCTCATGCTGTATATAAGGGGCTGTGGGGGGTTCAAATATATATAGGGGGTGTCAGCATACTTAATTCTGCTCAATATTAAGTGATGCAATCAATATTAATAAGTTAATAAGTTGAGTAGAACTTAATTTCAAGCTATTGGTTCGGCCCTCCACAACAGTCATGGTCTCTCATGTGGCCCCTCGGGAAAATGAATTGCCCACCCTGCTCTACAGGCTGAGGAACAGGTGGTCCCTGCAAGTACAGAGCCAGATGTTACAGTTTCCTCACACGCATCACCTGTCTGGTCTGCTCCTGGAAGCTGGAAAGGGAAGATGTCGCAGAAGATTCTGGATTCGGCTCCTTGAAGACCTTTCAGCAGGCCACCAGGAAGGCCTGCAGGTCCAAGATCACAGGGTCCACTCTATCCCACAAGGGGTTGAGCAATGCTAGGGCCTCTCCTGCAAGGTGGGAATCCCACTTCAACCTGATCAGACGGAAACTGGTGGGCTAATAATTCATAGTGCTGCATGCACTGCTCCAGGGACCCACATTACTGCTTCGGATCTTCATCGTACCATTGTAGATCAGACAGGATGGGTTCCATTCCAGTAGGGCAAGTTGCAGATTGGATAAGCATAACCGCTGGTTTTGCAACTCAAGCTGGCACAGCTAATGTCAGGGCTTTGAATTGGGTATCCAGTGTCTCCAGAAAAATCTAAATTTTCTACTGGTGCTCTCGATGGTAACTCAGCGGCTGACCTAGCTATGAACACAGGGAGGACTGGGGATCAGTAGGGCCCATGTCCAAAGCAAACTATCACAGCCACAGATGGCGCACATGGTTCTTTTACCCACTGTGCTAAAGGGTCGGGCCTGCTTAGGAAGGGGCGTATCTAAGCGGATGCCTGTTATTCACTGGAGCTCCTGATAGTGGATGCAGGCTGGGCTGCAGGTAGCCACCCAGTACAACTTCTAGGCAGTCCTCGATACTACAGCTGCTGACCCCAAGGGTCAGGTTTTCGGACTCGGGCTACATTCAGACAGAGCTGATCTGGAGACTGGTTTTAGCAGTCCGGATACACAGAATATTCAGAGGCACATGTACAGATACATGGTCTTAGATACAGGTACTGGCACCGGCTGCACACGAACTCGGGGATGAGGTTCAAGCACTGGCCGCACTAGCACCGGGGACTTCGAGTTTTGGACTGGCCGCAGAAGGACCAGGAATTCGGGTTCAGGAATGGCCGCACAAGAACCAGAGGTCAGGTTTAGGATGCTGGCCATGCAAGGATCAAGGGTTCGGGTTGAGGACACTGGCCACTCAAGGACCAGGGGACCTAACAACTCACTATAGTAGGAGAAACTGCACACTAATGAATACTAATACAACGTATAAAAGGATACAATGTATCCGAAAACACCACTCAAAAGGTACAGTATATAGTATTAAAATAGAATATACTGTATATAGTTCACAGTGAGTAGCATTGAGTCCAGTTGACACAGCAAAATATATCTGCCATGTGGCCCTATACTGGGAAGATGGAGGTCCTCAACTTAACTTGTTGTTTGTCAGTAATGTTCTTCACAAGTTATGTGCCGCCATCCGCAAACAAAATGTTAGTGCTTCTGTCATGTCAGATAAAGATTTCAAGTGTTCCATCTACTACCTGTTGTACACAGTTCCAAGTAAATAAGAGTACTCCAGACCTGAACCCCATTGAAAACCTCTGGAATGTGATAAAGAGAATGATGGATAGTCACAAGCCATCAAACAAAGAAGAACTGCTCAAATTTTTGCGCCAGAAAGCAGTGTGAAAGACTGGTGGCAAGCATGCCAAGACGCATGAAAGCTGTTTTAAAAATCGGGAATTCCACAAAATATTGATTTCAGAACTCTTCCTGAGTTAAAACATTAGTATTGTTGTTTCTAAAGGATTATGAACTTGTTTTCTTTGCATTATTTCTGAAAGCACTGGTTTTTTTTTTAAATTTTGACCATTTTTCTTTGTCAGAAAAAAATACAAAATATATTGCTTGGAAATTCAGTGACATGTTGTCAGAAGTTTATAGTCTAAAAGAGCAATTTACATTTTACTCGAAAATATACATATAAAGAGAAAAATCAGACAAACTGAACATTTGAAAGTGGTTTCTTTATTTTTGCCAGAGCTGTATGTGGGTGTGTGTTTTTACACATATTTCCTTTGAAAACAATGTGTAAATGACATAGAGAATTGCTGTATGTAGTAAAAGCTCATGTTAAAATCGCATTGCAATCGGATAGCAATTGCACTGCATTCGGATGTAAATCGGATGCTAGGTGTGAAAAATCGGATTGTATTGGCATGTCACTCGCATGACACTTGTGTGGACTCTCAGCAGGGAGACTTGAACCGATTTTTCATACGTTTAGTGTGACTCCAGCCTAAGTCAAGCAATCACAAGTGCACACAACTAGTGACCCTTATATACAGTGTTAAGTGTCGCCGAAATAGAACTCTTCCAGGGAGCACCCTATCATGCTCAGATGGATCTTCCTGATATTGTGGATTAAGCTGCTCTTTAATTAATTTTAGTCATATTGTAGCTTACATTCAGATACATGAAAAGAAAGGTATAAAGCATTAATTTGTTTTATTATTACAATTTACTTTTTCTTCATTTCTAAAGTAACAGATAAAAATGGATATAAGGGTAAAAAAAAATCCTGAAGGCTTAAGGAAAATAACAGATTGCAGATGAAATCATGTTAGATGTCAATCCTCTGCAACATGTCCACAGTGTTATTTCAAGGCTGAAATTAGTTCATTTGGTGCTAAACAGACCAGAAAGGGTTGATGGGACTTTTGCTTGTGAGAGTTGGTGTGACCTTGCATTGTGTTTTTGACAGGATATAAAGCTAGATCAATAACTGGCATCAATAGAATCAGCACAGAGGAGAGCTCATCTAAGTCAATGCCGGCACACTTATCATTACAGCTTTACAGCCCTTAATGTGATTAGTGGAAGCTGATTTTGGAAATCAAGTGAAATAAAGTTTTTTATTATACAGTAAATAAGCAAATAAAATGCCATACACATGGGTGATAAAATAGGATGATAGAAGAAAGAGTAGTATTATATGTTTAATATAGGGAGGGTCAAAATACTGTTATGTAAATAAGTTATATGCAAAGAACTGGGTTAAAGACCCCATAAACATTAGATAAAAGTCAGCCAAACCCACTGATTTTTACAGGATTGGTCAACCTTCCATGGCAGCCTTCCAACTTTCCCCTGACAGATGGTCTTGAGGGAGAGAAGTATCCGACCATTGGAATTTCAATGGTCCATACTTTTGTTCAGCAGGAAGATACAGTGGTGAAAAAAAGTATTTAGTCAGCCACCAATTGTGCAATTCTCCCACTTAAAAAGATGAGAGGCCTGTAATTGACATCATAGGTAGACCACAACTATGAGAGTCAAAATGAAAAAACAAATCCAGAAAATCACTTGTCTGATTTTGTAAGATTTGTTTTACAAATTATGGTGGAAAATAAGTATTTTGTCATGAACAAAAGTTCATCTCAATATTTTCTTATATATCCTTTGTTGGCAATGACAGAGGTAAAATGTTTTCTGTAAGTTGGCCCATTCTTCCATGCATATCTCTCTAGAGCAGTGATGTTTTGGGCCTATCGCTGGGCAACACGGACTTTCAAATCCTCTAAAGGTTTTCTATGGGGTTGAGATCTGGAGACTGGCTAGGCCACTCCAGGACATTCATATGCTTCTTACGAAGCCAGTCCTTCGTTGCCCTGGGCAGTGTGCTTGGATCATTATCATGCTAAAAGACCCATTCACGTTTCATCTTCAATGCCCTTGCTGATGGAAGGGGGTTTGCACTCAAAATCTCACGATACATGGCCCTATTCATTGTTTCATGTACACGGATCAGTCGTCCTGATCCCTTTGCAGAGAAACAGCCCCAAAGCATGATGTTGTAACCCCCATGCTTCACAGTAGGTATGGTGTTCTTTGGATGCAACTCAGCATTCTGTCTCCTCCAAACACGAGTTTTGTTTCTACCAAACAGTTCTACTTTGGCTTTATCAGACCTTATGACATTCTACCAATACTCTTCTGGATAATCCAAATGCTCTCTAGCAAACTTCAGACGGGCCTTGACATGCACTGGCTTAAGCAGAGGGACATGTCTGGCACAGCAGGATCTGAGTCCCTGGCGTAGTGTGTTACTGATGGTAGCCTTTGTTACGATGGTCCCTGCTTATGCAGGTCATTCACTAGGTCCCCTCGTGTGGTTCTGGAATTTTTGCTCACCGTTCTTGTGATCATTTGACCCCACGGGGTGAGCCCCAGTTCGAGGGAGATTATCAGTGGTCTTGTATGTCTTCCATTTTCTTATTATTGCTCCCACAGTTGATTTCATCACACCAAGCTGCTTGCCTATTGCAGATTCAGTCATCCCAGCCTGGTGCAGGGTTTACAATTTTGTTTCTGGTGTCCTTCGACAGCTCTTTGGTCTTCACCATAGTAGAGTTTGGAGAGTGACTGAGGTTGTGGGACGGGTTTGTCTTTTATACTGATAACAAGTTCAAAGAGGTGCTATTACTACAGGAAATGAGTGGAGGACAGAGGAGCCTCTTAAGGAAGAGTTACAGGTCTGTGAGAGCCAGAAATCTTGCATGTTTTTAGGTGATCAAATACTTATTTTCCCCATAATTTCCAAAATAAATCTTGCCAAATCAGACAAGGTGATTTTCTGGATTTGTGTTCTCATTTTGACTCTCATAGTTGTGGTCTACCTATGATGTCAATTTCAGGCCTTTTCATCTTTTTAAGTGGGAGAACTTGCACAATGGCTGACTAAATACTTTTTTCCCCACTGTATATCGGAACCCTTATTGCTGACTAATTTTTTAAGAAATAAAAGATGTGCGCTATAACTTCACGATTCACATCAAACAGAGATGAAGAAAGGGTGCATTAACCCTATGGTAGCTTCCTAATGAGTACCTGTTTGCGGAGGTTGCCACTCTAAGATTGCAAGAATTGGCGCCCCTGCTTGTGCGACGGCTCACCCTATATTCCTGAAACAGACCCTACAGTAGACATAATGTAGAAAAGAGAGGGCCAGTTGGCCTGCATTAGCTCATATCAATCCTCTTGGCTGTCAGATAGGGTTTATAGTATGATGCGGGGGGGTTTATACACAACTAAACAACAGGAGGGGATTAGGGATATGTGTATCAAAATTTATAGATTTTATAGAGCTGGCACACCTAAATACACATTGAAAAGACTGTCAAGGCAGATCATGAAACCTGATATACAGCAAAATAAAATGGTTTAACCCTGGCATTGTATATATAGAAACACAAAATAACTGCTCATAAACGATTTAAGCATGAGTGTTTTAAATATCCCAGAGCACATGTAGATAAGTAACATGGCCTGCCCAGGGCATATACACCCTTTTCATATATTATTTTTGTTAGCCTGCATTGAGTGAAGCCAGAAACAGACTAGTCAGAATATGCATATCGCATACTTGCGGTCATACAATGTGAGAATTCCCAAGTCTGCAGTCATATAAAACCACAAAGCACTGCAGACTTGTAGTTTAGAATGGACAATCCCCTTAAAGGGAAACTCCAGACAAAACAGTTTTACTGTTTTTTCAGGTTGATTGTGTAAAGTATGGTAATGTATGTTATTTACTTAGTGAAACTGGAAGACGAGCTTACACAGGGCACTTGCTAATCACAAGGAAGGAAGTAATGTCCAGGCCATACCTGATTCTAAACCAATCGATAGTAACTAAAGATGAGAAAATCAATTATGCGGAAAACAAATTCAAGAAATTCACTGACTCCGATGAATTCGATCAACCACCAATTGCTACGGCCATTTTAGACATTTCAGAAGATTGCATCAGTCAGAAAAGGATTACATGACCTTAGATGGACTTCCCCATAATGCCTGCAACTATCACAACACATGCCATTTAGGAGAGAGTATCATAGCCTGTATAAAAGCAGAAGCAAGGAGTGCAGCAGCCATTTTGTTGTGAATCTGGATACTGAAGGACATATCGGCCTAACCAACTGCTGCGCTCTGCAAACGACTTTCGACTAACCTCTGCACTAATCCGTACCTCCCACTCCCGACTCCAAGACTTCTCCCGCGCTGCGCCAATCCCCTGGAATGCTCTACCCAAGAAAATTAGGACTATCCACAATTTGCATGGTTTCAGGCGCTCCCTCAAAAACACATTTTGTTCAGAGCGGCCTATCACATTTCACTAATCAAAGTCATTCAATGTGTAAGTGTGTATGTGTAGCCCATTCACTATCTCCATCCATCCCTCACTCCCTCAAGATGGCTGGCCATCATTGTAAATGCACCATTGTATATACACACCTGTACTTGTATCTCCCCCACCTCATTGTAGATTGTAAGCTCTCACGAGCAGGGGCGGCTTATTTTGCTTTAATTATTGTATTGTTAACGTTGTTACTTACGACTTGGATTTTGAAACTTTTTAAACTGTAAAGCGCTGCGGAATATGTTGGCGCTATATAAATAAAGATTATTATTATTATTTTCACAGCTTAGCAATAGCGATAGATAGAAAAAGCCATACAACGCTGAAGAAACTTTAAATATACCTGTGCTAGCATTTCTTCTGCTGTGTGCTTCAGTATGTCAAGAGTGGGTGAAGATGGTTGCATTGACAATCCAACACAATGGGCAGCACTTTGAACATATTTTATAAGTGGTCATAAACTTGTAAATAACTCGTGATAAAATAAAGTTACATTAAAACCAAGCACCCTTGTTTTTCTTGTGAAATTCTCAATAAGTTTGATGTGTCACATGACCCTCTTCCCATTGGAAAAAATAAATTTGGATCCAAAATGGCCGACTTCAAAATGGCCACCATGGTCACCACCCATCTTAAAAGTTCCCCCCTCACATATATTAATGTCCCAAACAGGAAGTTGATATCACCAACCATTCTCCAATTTTATTTAGTTGTTCCATATAAATGGCCCACCCTGTAGTATGTGACAACAGAGAAGTGAAGAACAGGTAGTGATAAAAAGCAATAGTGTTGTGTCATACACGTTTTTTAGGCAATTGAAAGCTCTGCAGTATTTCAATTTGCCACAGATCAATTTTGAAAAAAAATTTGGCGAATTTGAATTACAAAAATTTGCTCGTCTCTAGTAGGAAGCCACTTGGCATGAGCTACTAGTGCTCAAAATTTAGAAACACATCACACTAGGAAGAACTTTAGAACATATTAGAATAACTTCTAGTCCACAAAAAAGAGACAGGTTTTCATCAGCTTACTGAATCCAAATTTATTTTTGGCCCCTGTCTCTGCTGTTACCCCTTTGTGTGTCACCTTTTTTCTTGTTTGTTATGCTTTGTCCTAAAAACCAGACAGCACATGGATGTCATCCAGGGGTGGTCTTTTATCACCACATTCTTTAATAGAAGAGTCCAGTCTGTAAAATGGACCAGAGTATGATGGACAATGTAGATCATCATTTAGCAAAAAATGACACAATGAATAATAGCCCATAAAAAATTAGATGTTATAGTGTGCTGCATTGAAAAACACTGAGCACAAGGACGACAAACACTGACGTGCGATTAGTTTACTGGGTAAATCTCCCTGGTATTTCTGTGGGTATGCTAGTGATCATCTCTGATACATACGTACCAGTTACAAATGAAGCGTCAATGGGGGCGTGGCTAGACTGCACATGGAGTAGGAGTGCCAGTCAGAGAGCTCCTGAGAATCCTCTTAAAAATCAACTCAACCCACTCTATTGAGCTAATTTTGGACTTCTTATCATTGAGTTCCAACAAACTATCCTTACAGATTAATATCAGGTCATTATTAACTTTATTTAAGACCTTAAGTCAGTTTTATTTAACTTGGACCGCACCCTGAGGTAATCCTGGCTTGCTAAGCCCCTGCCCAGGACTTTAACCCTTCCAAGAAGAACCAGGATTATAATCTCCGGTAACCTGCCTGCCTTCTATTGACCATCTCCTAGGAGCCCAGGTTCCGCCTCAGCGAAAACCTGAGGTAAATACCAGGTACCGTTACCTAGAGCTTCATCTACCTGCTTTACCCGCTTCCCGCCCACCTCGCGACTCCTGGGGGTCCTGCGGCAACGAAGGAAAGAAAGCACTCCTATACAGAACCCAAGGGTTCCCTTTGGGCTGGAATATCCACACAGACACCTCCGGTAAGAACTGTCATTACTGGTAGAGTTGCACAAGCAGATGCAGTTGCTTCTGTCTCCGCTTACAGAAGCAAAGCTACCTGGATAATAGCGAGTAACCGAGGCCGGTATCCTCACTGCCCGCACTCATTGCTGGTCTCTACAGGTCCTGGTACCCCTCATCCGCCAGTGATTCTACCCAGTCGTAGCCGGTAAAAAAATAAAAATAACGCGATCACAGCAACGAATCTGCATTCTCGGCTCTGCAGCTAGATTTACTCACTATATGTGCATGAGAGCACCTCCATTGCTTTACCACTAACGGCGAGGTCTGCTTCAGCTTCACTCTTTTCAGCTCCGTCATCCTGGGAAATACAAAGGGGTCCACGTCTTCTGTCCACAGAACCCTCCAAGGTTTTTAACCCTGCACTACCTGTGGAGATCCCGCGGTCCCTTAACCCCTTCACTGCCATCGGACGTACTATCCGTCCATGGTACCTGGGCCCGTATGACCGGGGACGGGAAGTACGTCATAGGCGATCAGCTGCGCTCCTGAGGGGAGCGCAGCTAATCGCCGCCGGGTGTCAGCTGATTATCACAGCTGACACCCATGACTGTGTGTCAGGAGCGGTCACGGACCGCCCCGGCACACTTAACTCCTTGCACACCGCGATCAAACATGATCGCGGTGTACTGGGGGCAAGGGGAGGTCGCGCAGGGTGGGGGCTCCCTCGGCCCCCCCTGAGCCCTCAGAGCAAGGGGCAAAATATGGCCCGTTCTGAGGGCTTCCTCCCTCCCCGGACCCCCGGGTCCAAATGGCGCCGGGGTCCTGGAGGGAGGCGGCTACCTCAGTGCCTGCCGACGAAGGCACTGAGAAGCCTGCATCGCCTTGGACGCTGGTGTGACAGAGTGCTGTGCACACTGTCACCCCCACGCTGATAAAATACTGTGATGTCCCACCCGGGACAAAATAAAAAAGTTAAAAAGTAAAAAAAAAATGTTAAAAAAAAAACCAAAATAGATAAAAAAAAAAAAAAAAATCCCCAATAAATTCCTTTTCCTGTAAATAAAAAAAAAAAAAACAATAAAAGTACACAAATTTGGGTATGCCGCCGCCGTAACGACCCCCCCTATAAAATTGTCCCACTAGTTAACCCCTTTATGAACCCCTTAAAAAAAAAAAAAAAAGAAGAAAAAATCAATGCTTTATCATCATCCGCCGAAAAAAAAGTGGAATAACGCGCGACAAAAAAAGCCCGATTAAAATAACGGGGTACCGCTGAAAACGTCATCTTTCCCCCAAAAAAAAACGACCCTCTAAAGCACATCACACAAAAAAAAAAGTTATAGCTCGCAGAATAAAGCATCAAAAAAATTTTTTTTTTATATAAAATTGTTTTATTCTTAAAGCGCCAAAACATAAAAAATGTATAAAGAGGTATCCCATAATTCTGACCCGAAAAATAAAACGCTTTATCAATTTTTACCCCACCGGGAACGGAAAAAAACGCCCCCCCAAAAAAATTCATAATTCGATTTTTTTTTCCTTTAACCCCCCCCAAAAACGAAATAAAAAGCGATCAAAAAATCAGGCTAAAAAAGGGGACCAATAAAACCCCAATCGTCCCGCAAAAAAAAAGACCTCACAAAACTCGTGGGCCAAAAAATGCAAAAATTAAAAGTCCCCAAATGTAGATGCAAAAACTATTTTTGAAATAAAAAGCTTTTTAGCGTGACAGCTCCCCAAAAAAAAAACCCGCTATAAATATAAATCAAACCCCCCTTTATCCCCCCTTAGTGGGGGGAAAAAAAAAAAAAATTTAAAAAAAGTATTTATTTCCTTTTCCCATTGGTTGGGGGGGTTTTGGGGGCGGCTAAGTTAGGGTTAGGGTTGGCGCTAAGTTGGGGTTGGGTTGGGTTGGGATGGGGTGTGTTGGGTTTTTGGTTTGTGGTAGGTTGGGACTGGGGTTAGGGGGTGTTGGGGTTGGGGGTTGGGTTAAAAATTGGGGGTTTTTCGCTTTTAGGCACATCGGGGCCCCAAAAGTACAGGGCGTCTGATCTCATTCCAGCCAATTTTGCGTTGAAAAGTCAAAGGTTCCCCTTCACTTCTACCCGCCTGCGCCCAAACAGTATTTTTATCCCCACATTGGGGATCACGTACTCTGGACCCCAAGAGTTATTGTGAAATTTTGTCCTATTTCTTCTGCTACCCTTGGGAAAATAAAAAAACTGGGGGCAAAATATCATTTTTGTACAAAAAAAAATATTTTTTTGTTTTTAAGGGGTGTACATTTAAACTTCTTAAAAAAATTGGGGCTTATAGCGCTCACCACACATCAAATTTAATTCCTTGGGGTCTTTTTTTTCCAAAAGGGGGGCATTTTTTTGGGGGGGTTTTTCCCAAATGTTTGGGGGATCAGGGGCTCCCAAATTGCATCGCCCCCAGCCACCCCCTCAAAGTCTGCAACCCCAAAAAACGTCACTATTCCCTTCCGACCCCCACGTGTACCCATACAGTGTTTTCTCCCCAATTTTGGGTTCAGGTATCAGGAAAATTGGGGAAAAAAATTTTTTTGGTTTTTCCAATTTCTTTGTTCCCCTTTTTGAAAAAAAAATATTTGGGGGGGGAAAAAATCTTTTGAAAAAAAAAAAAAATTTTTTATTTTTACGGCTGAAATTAAAAACTTCTGTGAACATTGGGGTTTTAAATGCTCCCCACCATTAGATAAGTTCCTTGTGGGTCATTTCCCCCCCCAAAAGGGGTCATTGGGGGGGTTTCCATTATAGGTGATCAGGGGGTCTCCAAATGTGACTGACCCCCCAGACCTTCCCCTAAAGTCTGCAATCCAAAACGTCATACTTCCCTTCCCCCCCTGAGTCGCCCAAAAGTTTTTTTCCCCACTATTGGGTATCAGCGTACTCAGGAAAAAAAGACAACAATTTTGGGTTCCAATTTCTTCTTTTACCTTGTGAAAATAAAATATTGGGGGCGAAAAAATCATTTTTGAAAAAAAAAAAAAAAATTTTTTATTTTACGGCTTAGTTATAAATTTTGTGAAACACCTGGGGGTTAAAATTTTTCCACCCAAAATCTGATAATTCCTTGGGGGTTATTTTTAAAATGGCGTCATTTAGGGGGTTTCCACTGTTTGGAGATCAGGAGCTCTCCAAACACGACATGGTGTCCAGCCAAATTCGCGTTAAAAAGTCGACGGCGCCCTTCCCTTTTCCAACTCGCCGACCCAAAAAGTTTTTCCCCCCACAAGGGGGGACAGCGCACTCAGGACAATTGCACAATAACTTTTGGAGTTTGTTACCCCTTTGGGAAAAAAAAAATGGGGGGAAAAGATCATTTTTGGGGAAAAAAAAGATTTTTAAAAATTTTCGGGGCTACGTTATAAAAATTTTTGAAGCACTTGGGGGTTCAAATTGCTCACCAAAAAAACTAGAAAAATTTTCCCTTGGGGGTCTAGTTTCCAAAATGGGTCATTTGTGGGGGGTTTCCCCGGGTTTTGGGGCATCAGGGGCCCCAAATGCAAAATGGCATCCAATCTCAAAATTTCCCCAATTTGGTTGGGGAAAAATCAAATGGGGGCTCCTTTTTCCTTCCGAGCCTGCGGCGCCCAAAAGTGGTTTTCCCCCACATATGGGGTATCAGCGTATCAGGCAAATTGGACAACAACTTTGTGGCCAATTTTCCCCTTACCCCCTTAGAAAAAAAAAAATTAGTGATAAAATAGTTTTTGTGGGAAAAAAATAGGGGGTTTTTTTTTTTCACCGGGCATTTAAAAAATTTGTGAAGCACTTGGGGGGGTTCAAATGCTCACCCCCAAAATCTAGATAATCCTTTGGGGGGGATGTTTCCAAAATGGGGCCTTTGTGGGGGGTTTCCCGTTTTTTGGGCCCTCGGGGGCCCTGCAAACGGAAAAAAACCCCCTCAACGCCCATTCCAAAAGTTTTTACTTCCTTTCC
>JARQOD010000002.1:554410238-554509409 GCA_033576555.1 Oophaga sylvatica | reverse complement strand
GGAGGACGGGGAAGCATGGAGCAGGACATGGGGGAAGAACGGTGGATGGGGGAGAACGGTGGACGGGGGAAGCATGGAGGATGACCGGGGGGAGAACGGAGGACGGGGGAAGCATGGAGGAGGACGGGGAAGCATGGAGCAGGACGGGGGAGGACGGGGGAAGCATGGAGGAGGACGGGGAAGCATGGAGCAGGACGGGGGGAGGACGGGGTAAGCATGGAGGAGGATGGGGGGAGAACGGAGGATGGGGGAGGATGGAGGAGGACAATGAGCACGGAGCAGGACGGGGGGAGAGGATGGAGGGCACAGAGGAGCATGGAGCAGGACGAGGGGGGGCACAGGAGGACGGAGAAGGAATGGGGGAGCACAGCGGAGGACGGAGCAGGAAGGGGTGAGTACAGAGGAGAATGGGGGAGCACAGAGCTGGATGGGGGAGCAAGGAGCAGGACGGGGGCAGCACAGAGCAGGAGGGCAGTTTATACACCCGGCTTATACACGAGTCAATAAGTTTTCCCAGTTTTTTGTGGCAAAATTAGGGGGGTCGGCTTACACACGGGTCGGCTTATACACGAGTATATACGGTAGGTAGGAGACGTGTACAATAAGGGTGCTTTCACACGTTGCGGGTTGCAATGCGTGTTTCCTGATGCGCGCTATGTATAATATGACTGTTTTAGTGTCATTTTGTGCTATTTTGGTTGGTGGTGTGCCCCAGGATTTTCTAAGTATAAACAGTGTGCCGCGGCTCAAAAAAGGTTGAAAATCACAGAGTCTAGGCGCAGTCAGCATTGGTGGAGGAGGGGCCTCAGGCCACTTCCTCCACCAATCAGCGTGTGAAAACAGCTGAAGTGATGACGTCATGTCATCGCATCAGCTGTGTACCGCCGGTGAGTCAGCGCATCAGAGACAGCAACAGCAGCAGCAGGGCGCCTGGGAACGGGACTGATGTGAGTATGTGGTGTTATTTTTTTTTTCATGTGTATGAACATGGGGATTCAATGGAAGTGAACATGGGGATTCTATGGAGGTGAACGTGGGGATTCTATGGGGGTGAACGTGGGGATTCTATGGAAGTGAACATGGGGATTCTATGGGGTGAATATGGGGATTCTTTCGGGGTGAACATGGGGATTCTATGGAGGTGAACATGGGGATTCTATGGAGGTGAACATGGGGATTCTATGGAGGTGAACGTGGGGATTCTATGGAGGTGAACGTGGGGATTCTATGTGGTGAACATGGGGATTCTATGGAGGTGAACACGGGGATTCTATGAAGGTGAACATGAGAATTCTATGGAAGTGAACATGGGAATTCTATGGAGGTGAACGTGGGGATTCTATGTGGTGAACATGGGGATTCTTTGGGGGTGAACACGGGGATTCTATGAAGGTGAACATGGGAATTCTATGGGAGTGAACATGTGAATTCTATGAAAGTGAACATGGGGATTCTTTGGGGGTGAACATGGGGATTCTATGGAAGTGAACATGGGGATTCTATGGGAGTGAACACGTGGATTCTATGAAAGTGAACATGGGGATTCTATGGGGTGAACATGAGGATTCTATGGAGGTGAACATGGGAATTCTATGGAAGTAAACATGGGGATTCTATGGGGGTGAACATGGGGATTCTATAGGGGTGAACGTGGGGATTCTATGGGGGTGACGTACAGCACATGGGGATTCTATGGGGGTGACGTGCAGCACATGGGGAGGCTATGGGAAGGCTGTATACTCATGCAGTATATGGAAAGGCTGTGTGGGGCTCATGCAGTATATAGGGAGGCCATGTGGGGCTCATGCAATATATATATATATATATATAGGGAGGCTGTGTGGCACTCATGCAGTGTATATAGGAAGGCTGTGTGGCGCTCATGCAGTATATATAGGGAGGCTGTGGGGCTCATGCAGTGTATATAGGGGGGCTGTGTGGCACTCATGCAGTATGTAGGGAGGCTGTGTGGCGCTCATGCAGTATATAGGGAGACTGTGGGGCTCATGCAGTATATATAGGGGGGCTGTGTGGCGCTCATGCAGTATATATATGGAGGCTGTGTGGGTCTCATGCAGTATATAGGGAGGCTATGTGGGGCTCATGCTGTATATATAGGGAGGCTGTGTGAGGCTCATGCTGTATATAAGGGGCTGTGGGGGGTTCAAATATATATAGGGGGTGTCAGCATACTTAATTCTGCTCAATATTAAGTGATGCAATCAATATTAATAAGTTAATAAGTTGAGTAGAACTTAATTTCAAGCTATTGGTTCGGCCCTCCACAACAGTCATGGTCTCTCATGTGGCCCCTCGGGAAAAATGAATTGCCCACCCCTGCTCTACAGGCTGAGGAACAGGTGGTCCCTGCAAGTACAGAGCCAGATGTTACAGTTTCCTCACACGCATCACCTGTCTGGTCTGCTCCTGGAAGCTGGAAAGGGAAGATGTCGCAGAAGATTCTGGATTCGGCTCCTTGAAGACCTTTCAGCAGGCCACCAGGAAGGCCTGCAGGTCCAAGATCACAGGGTCCACTCTATCCCACAAGGGGTTGAGCAATGCTAGGGCCTCTCCTGCAAGGTGGGAATCCCACTTCAACCTGATCAGACGGAAACTGGTGGGCTAATAATTCATAGTGCTGCATGCACTGCTCCAGGGACCCACATTACTGCTTCGGATCTTCATCGTACCATTGTAGATCAGACAGGATGGGTTCCATTCCAGTAGGGCAAGTTGCAGATTGGATAAGCATAACCGCTGGTTTTGCAACTCAAGCTGGCACAGCTAATGTCAGGGCTTTGAATTGGGTATCCAGTGTCTCCAGAAAAATCTAAATTTTCTACTGGTGCTCTCGATGGTAACTCAGCGGCTGACCTAGCTATGAACACAGGGAGGACTGGGGATCAGTAGGGCCCATGTCCAAAGCAAACTATCACAGCCACAGATGGCGCACATGGTTCTTTTACCCACTGTGCTAAAGGGTCGGGCCTGCTTAGGAAGGGGCGTATCTAAGCGGATGCCTGTTATTCACTGGAGCTCCTGATAGTGGATGCAGGCTGGGCTGCAGGTAGCCACCCAGTACAACTTCTAGGCAGTCCTCGATACTACAGCTGCTGACCCCAAGGGTCAGGTTTTCGGACTCGGGCTACATTCAGACAGAGCTGATCTGGAGACTGGTTTTAGCAGTCCGGATACACAGAATATTCAGAGGCACATGTACAGATACATGGTCTTAGATACAGGTACTGGCACCGGCTGCACACGAACTCGGGGATGAGGTTCAAGCACTGGCCGCACTAGCACCGGGGACTTCGAGTTTTGGACTGGCCGCAGAAGGACCAGGAATTCGGGTTCAGGAATGGCCGCACAAGAACCAGAGGTCAGGTTTAGGATGCTGGCCATGCAAGGATCAAGGGTTCGGGTTGAGGACACTGGCCACTCAAGGACCAGGGGACCTAACAACTCACTATAGTAGGAGAAACTGCACACTAATGAATACTAATACAACGTATAAAAGGATACAATGTATCCGAAAACACCACTCAAAAGGTACAGTATATAGTATTAAAATAGAATATACTGTATATAGTTCACAGTGAGTAGCATTGAGTCCAGTTGACACAGCAAAATATATCTGCCCATGTGGCCCTATACTGGGAAGATGGAGGTCCTCAACTTAACTTGTTGTTTGTCAGTAATGTTCTTCACAAGTTATGTGCCGCCATCCGCAAACAAAATGTTAGTGCTTCTGTCATGTCAGATAAAGATTTCAAGTGTTCCATCTACTACCTGTTGTACACAGTTCCAAGTAAATAAGAGTACTCCAGACCTGAACCCCATTGAAAACCTCTGGAATGTGATAAAGAGAATGATGGATAGTCACAAGCCATCAAACAAAGAAGAACTGCTCAAATTTTTGCGCCAGAAGCAGTGTGAAAGACTGGTGGCAAGCATGCCAAGACGCATGAAAGCTGTTTTAAAAATCGGGAATTCCACAAAATATTGATTTCAGAACTCTTCCTGAGTTAAAACATTAGTATTGTTGTTTCTAAAGGATTATGAACTTGTTTTCTTTGCATTATTTCTGAAAGCACTGGTTTTTTTTTTAAATTTTGACCATTTTTCTTTGTCAGAAAAAAATACAAAATATATTGCTTGGAAATTCAGTGACATGTTGTCAGAAGTTTATAGTCTAAAAGAGCAATTTACATTTTACTCGAAAAATACATATAAAGAGAAAAATCAGACAAACTGAACATTTGAAAGTGGTTTCTTTATTTTTGCCAGAGCTGTATGTGGGTGTGTGTTTTTACACATATTTCCTTTGAAAACAATGTGTAAATGACATAGAGAATTGCTGTATGTAGTAAAAGCTCATGTTAAAATCGCATTGCAATCGGATAGCAATTGCACTGCATTCGGATGTAAATCGGATGCTAGGTGTGAAAAATCGGATTGTATTGGCATGTCACTCGCATGACACTTGTGTGACTCTCAGCAGGGAGACTTGAACCGATTTTTCATACGTTTAGTGTGACTCCAGCCTAAGTCAAGCAATCACAAGTGCACACAACTAGTGACCCTTATATACAGTGTTAAGTGTCGCCGAAATAGAACTCTTCCAG
This sequence comes from Oophaga sylvatica, assembly GCA_033576555.1. Lineage (NCBI taxonomy): Eukaryota > Metazoa > Chordata > Amphibia > Anura > Dendrobatidae > Oophaga > Oophaga sylvatica. The sequence continues at coordinate 554,504,784 of JARQOD010000002.1, read as the reverse complement.
GGAGCACCCTATCATGCTCAGATGGATCTTCCTGATATTGTGGATTAAGCTGCTCTTTAATTAATTTTAGTCATATTGTAGCTTACATTCAGATACATGAAAAGAAAGGTATAAAGCATTAATTTGTTTTATTATTACAATTTACTTTTTCTTCATTTCTAAAGTAACAGATAAAAATGGATATAAGGGTAAAAAAAAATCCTGAAGGCTTAAGGAAAATAACAGATTGCAGATGAAATCATGTTAGATGTCAATCCTCTGCAACATGTCCACAGTGTTATTTCAAGGCTGAAATTAGTTCATTTGGTGCTAAACAGACCAGAAAGGGTTGATGGGACTTTTGCTTGTGAGAGTTGGTGTGACCTTGCATTGTGTTTTTGACAGGATATAAAGCTAGATCAATAACTGGCATCAATAGAATCAGCACAGAGGAGAGCTCATCTAAGTCAATGCCGGCACACTTATCATTACAGCTTTACAGCCCTTAATGTGATTAGTGGAAGCTGATTTTGGAAATCAAGTGAAATAAAGTTTTTTTATTATACAGTAAATAAGCAAATAAAATGCCATACACATGGGTGATAAAATAGGATGATAGAAGAAAGAGTAGTATTATATGTTTAATATAGGGAGGGTCAAAATACTGTTATGTAAATAAGTTATATGCAAAGAACTGGGTTAAAGACCCCATAAACATTAGATAAAAGTCAGCCAAACCCACTGATTTTTACAGGATTGGTCAACCTTCCATGGCAGCCTTCCAACTTTCCCCTGACAGATGGTCTTGAGGGAGAGAAGTATCCGACCATTGGAATTTCAATGGTCCATACTTTTGTTCAGCAGGAAGATACAGTGGTGAAAAAAAGTATTTAGTCAGCCACCAATTGTGCAATTCTCCCACTTAAAAAGATGAGAGGCCTGTAATTGACATCATAGGTAGACCACAACTATGAGAGTCAAAATGAAAAAACAAATCCAGAAAATCACCTTGTCTGATTTTGTAAGATTTGTTTTACAAATTATGGTGGAAAATAAGTATTTTGTCATGAACAAAAGTTCATCTCAATATTTTCTTATATATCCTTTGTTGGCAATGACAGAGGTAAAATGTTTTCTGTAAGTTGGCCCATTCTTCCATGCATATCTCCTCTAGAGCAGTGATGTTTTGGGCCTATCGCTGGGCAACACGGACTTTCAAATCCCTCTAAAGGTTTTCTATGGGGTTGAGATCTGGAGACTGGCTAGGCCACTCCAGGACATTCATATGCTTCTTACGAAGCCAGTCCTTCGTTGCCCTGGCAGTGTGCTTGGGATCATTATCATGCTAAAAGACCCATTCACGTTTCATCTTCAATGCCCTTGCTGATGGAAGGGGGTTTGCACTCAAAATCTCACGATACATGGCCCTATTCATTGTTTCATGTACACGGATCAGTCGTCCTGATCCCTTTGCAGAGAAACAGCCCCAAAGCATGATGTTGTAACCCCCATGCTTCACAGTAGGTATGGTGTTCTTTGGATGCAACTCAGCATTCTGTCTCCTCCAAACACGAGTTTTGTTTCTACCAAACAGTTCTACTTTGGCTTTATCAGACCTTATGACATTCTACCAATACTCTTCTGGATAATCCAAATGCTCTCTAGCAAACTTCAGACGGGCCTTGACATGCACTGGCTTAAGCAGAGGGACATGTCTGGCACAGCAGGATCTGAGTCCCTGGCGTAGTGTGTTACTGATGGTAGCCTTTGTTACGATGGTCCCTGCTCTATGCAGGTCATTCACTAGGTCCCCTCGTGTGGTTCTGGAATTTTTGCTCACCGTTCTTGTGATCATTTTGACCCCACGGGGTGAGCCCCAGTTCGAGGGAGATTATCAGTGGTCTTGTATGTCTTCCATTTTCTTATTATTGCTCCCACAGTTGATTTCATCACACCAAGCTGCTTGCCTATTGCAGATTCAGTCATCCCAGCCTGGTGCAGGGCTACAATTTTGTTTCTGGTGTCCTTCGACAGCTCTTTGGTCTTCACCATAGTAGAGTTTGGAGAGTGACTGAGGTTGTGGACAGGTGTCTTTTATACTGATAACAAGTTCAAAGAGGTGCTATTACTACAGGTAATGAGTGGAGGACAGAGGAGCCTCTTAAGGAAGAAGTTACAGGTCTGTGAGAGCCAGAAATCTTGCATGTTTTTAGGTGATCAAATACTTATTTTCCACCATAATTTCCAAAATAAATCTTGCCAAATCAGACAAGGTGATTTTCTGGATTTGTGTTCTCATTTTGACTCTCATAGTTGTGGTCTACCTATGATGTCAATTTCAGGCCTCTCTCATCTTTTTAAGTGGGAGAACTTGCACAATGGCTGACTAAATACTTTTTTCCCCACTGTATATCGGAACCCCTTATTGCTGACTAAGTTTTTAAGAAATAAAAAATGTGCGCTATAACTTCACGATTCACATCAAACAGAGATGAAGAAAGGGTGCATTAACCCTATGGTAGCTTCCTAATGAGTACCTGTTTGCGGAGGTTGCCACTCTAAGATTGCAAGAATTGGCGCCCTGCTTGTGCGACGGCTCACCCTATATTCCTGAAACAGACCCTACAGTAGACATAATGTAGAAAAGAGAGGGCCAGTTGGCCTGCATTAGCTCATATCAATCCTCTTGGCTGTCAGATAGGGTTTATAGTATGATGCGGGGGGGTTTATACACAACTAACAACAGGAGGGGATTAGGGATATGTGTATCAAAATTTATAGATTTATAGAGCTGGCACACCTAAATACACATTGAAAAGACTGTCAAGGCAGATCATGAAACCTGATATACAGCAAAATAAAATGGTTTAACCCTGGCATTGTATATATAGAACACAAAATAACTGCTCATAAACGATTTAAGCATGAGTGTTTTAAATATCCCAGAGCACATGTAGATAAGTAACATGGCCTGCCCAGGGCATATACACCCTTTTCATATATCTATTTTTGTTAGCCTGCATTGAGTGAAGCCAGAAACAGACTAGTCAGAATATGCATATCGCATACTTGCGGTCATACAATGTGAGAATTCCCAAGTCTGCAGTCATATAAACCACAAAGCACTGCAGACTTGTAGTTTAGAATGGACAATCCCCTTAAAGGGAAACTCCAGACAAAACAGTTTTACTGTTTTTCAGGTCTGATTGTGTAAAGTATGGTAATGTATGTTATTTACTTAGTGAAACTGGAAGACGAGCTTACACAGGGCACTTGCTAATCACAAGGAAGGAAGTAATGTCCAGGCCATACCTGATTCTAAACCAATCGATAGTAACTAAAGATGAGAAAATCAATTATGCGGAAAACAAATTCAAGAAATTCACTGACTCCGATGAATTCGATCAACCACCAATTGCTACGGCCATTTTAGACATTTCAGAAGATTGCATCAGTCAGAAAAGGATTACATGACCTTAGATGGACTTCCCCATAATGCCTGCAACTATCACAACACATGCCATTTAGGAGAGAGTATCATAGCCTGTATAAAAGCAGAAGCAAGGAGTGCAGCAGCCATTTTGTTGTGAATCTGGATACTGAGAGGACATATCGGCCTAACCAACTGCTGCGCTCTGCAAACGACTTTCGACTAACCTCTGCACTAATCCGTACCTCCCACTCCCGACTCCAAGACTTCTCCCGCGCTGCGCCAATCCTCTGGAATGCTCTACCCCAAGAAATTAGGACTATCCACAATTTGCATGGTTTCAGGCGCTCCCTCAAAACACATTTGTTCAGAGCGGCCTATCACATTCACTAATCAAAGTCATTCAATGTGTAAGTGTGTATGTGTAGCCCATTCACTATCTCCATCCATCCCTCACTCCCTCAAGATGGCTGGACCATCATTGTAAATGCACCATTGTATATACACACCTGTACTTTGTATCTCCCCCACCTCATTGTAGATTGTAAGCTCTCACGAGCAGGGGCGGCTTATTTTGCTTTAATTATTGTATTGTTAACGTTGTTACTTACGACTTGGATTTTGAAACTGTTAAACTGTAAAGCGCTGCGGAATATGTTGGCGCTATATAAATAAAGATTATTATTATTATTATCACAGCTTAGCAATAGCGATAGATAGAAAAAGCCATACAACGCTGAAGAAACTTTAAATATACCTGTGCTAGCATTTCTTCTGCTGTGCTGCTATCAGTATGTCAAGAGTGGGTGAAGATGGTTGCATTGACAATCCAACACAATGGGCAGCACTTTGAACATATTTTATAAGTGGTCATAAACTTGTAAATAACTCGTGATAAAATAAAGTTACATTAAAACCAAGCACACCATTGTTTTTCTTGTGAAATTCTCAATAAGTTTGATGTGTCACATGACCCTCTTCCCATTGGAAAAAATAAATTTGGATCCAAAATGGCCGACTTCAAAATGGCCACCATGGTCACCACCCATCTTGAAAAGTTTCCCCCCTCACATATATTAATGTGCCACAAACAGGAAGTTGATATCACCAACCATTCCAATTTTATTTAGTTGTATCCATATAAATGGCCCACCCTGTAGTATGTGACAACAGAGAAGTGAAGAACAGGTAGTGATAAAAAGCTAATAGTGTTGTGTCATACACGTTTTTTAGGCAATTGAAAGCTCTGCAGTATTTCAATTTGCCACAGATCAATTTTTGAAAAAAATTTGGCGAATTTGAATTACAAAAAATTTGCTCGTCTCTAGTAGGAAGCCACTTGGCATGAGCTACTAGAGCTCAAAATTTAGGAAACACATCACACTAGGAAGAACTTTAGAACATATTAGAATAACTTCTAGTCCACAAAAAAGAGACAGGTTTTCATCAGCTTACTGAATCCAAATTTATTTTTGGCCCCTGTCTCTGCTGTTACCCTTTGTGTGTCATCCATTTTTCTTGTTTGTTATGCTTTGTCCTAAAAACCAGACAGCACATGGATGTCATCCAGGGGATGCGCTTTTATCACCACATTCTTTAAATAGAAGAGTCCAGTCTGTAAAATGGACCAGAGTATGATGACATATGTAGATCATCATTTAGCAAAAAATGACACATGAATAATAGACCCATAAAAATTAGATGTTATAGTGTGCTGCATTGAAAAACACTGAGCACAAGGACGACAAACACTGACGTGCGATTATAGCTTTACTGGGTAAATCTCCCTGGTATTTCTGTGGGTATGCTAGTGATCATCTCTGATACATACAGTACAGTTACAAATGAAGCGTCAATGGGGGCGTGGCCTAGACTGCACATGGAGTAGGACGTGCAGTCAGAGAGCTCCTGAGAATCCTCTTAAAAATCAACTCACACCCACTCTATTGAGCTTATTTTGGACTTCTTATCATTGAGTTCCAACAAACTATCCTTACAGATTAATATCAGGTCATTATTAACTTTATTTAAGACCTAAGTCAGTTTTATTTAACTTGGACCGCACGCCTGAGGTAATCCGGGCTTGCTAAGCCCGCTGCCCAGGACTTTAACCCTTCCAAGAGAACCCAGGATTATAATCTCCCGGTAACCTGCCTGCCTTCTATTGACCATCTCCTAGGAGCCCAGGTTCCGCCTCAGCGAAAACCTGAGGTAAATACCAGGTACCGTTACCTCAGACGCTTCATCTACTGCTTTACCCGCTTCCCGCCCACCTCGCGACTCCCTGGGGGTCCTGCGGCAACGAAAGGTGAAGAAAGCACTCCTATACAGAACCCAAGGGTTCCCTTTGGGCTGGAATATCCACACAGACACCTCCGGTAAGAACTGTCATTACTGGTAGAGTTGCACAAGCAGATGCAGTTGCTTCCTGTCTCCGCTTACAGACGCAAAGCTACCTGGGATAATAGCGAGTAACCGAGGCCGGTATCCTCACTGCCCGCACTCATTGCTGGTCTCTACAGGTCCTGGTACCCTCATCCGCCAGTGAATTCTACCCAGTCGTAGCCCGGTAAAAAAATAAAAAATAACGCGATCACAGGCGAATCTGCATTCTCGGCTCTGCAGCTAGATTTACTCACTATATGTGCATGAGAGCACCTCCATTGCTTTACCACTAACGGCGAGGTCTGCTTCAGCTTCACTCTTTTCAGCTCCGTCATCCTGGGAAATACAAAGGGGTCCACGTCTTCTGTCCACAGAACCCTCCAAGGTTTTTAACCCTGACACTACCTGTGGAGATCCCGCGGTCCCTTAACCCCTTACTGCCATCGGACGTACTATCCCGTCCATGGTACCTGGGCCCGTATGACCGGGGACGGGATAGTACGTCATAGGCGATCAGCTGCGCTCCTGAGGGGAGCGCAGCTAATCGCCGCCGGGTGTCAGCTGATTATCACAGCTGACACCCATGACTGTGTGTCAGGAGCGGTCACGGACCGCTCCCGGCACATTAACTCCTTGCACACCGCGATCAAACATGATCGCGGTTGTACTGGGGGCACAGGGGAGGATCGCGCAGGGTGGGGGCTCCCTGCGCGCCCCCCTGAGACCCTCAGAGCAGCGCAATGTGATCGCGCTGTTCTGAGGGCTTCCTCCCTCCCAGGACCCGGATCCAAGATGGCGCCGGGGTCCTGGAGGGAGGCGGCTACCTCAGTGCCTGCCGAGAGCAGGCACTGAGAAGCCTGCATCTATGCCTGTGCGATCGCTGGTGTGACAGAGTGCTGTGCACACTGTCACACCAGCGATCTGATAAAATACTGTGATGTCCCACCCTGGGACAAAGTAAAAAAGTTAAAAAAGTAAAAATAAACATGTGTAAAAAAAAAATCCAAAATAGATAAAAAAAAAAAAAAATATTCCCCAATAAATTCACTTCTTCCTGTAAATAAAAAAAAAAAACAATAAAAGTACACATATTTGGTATCGCCGCGTCCGTAACGACCCCCCTATAAAATTGTCCCACTAGTTAACCCCTTTAGTGAACCCCTTAAAAAAAAAAAAAAAACGAAGCAAAAAATCAATGCTTTATCATCATACCGCCGAACAAAAAGTGGAATAACGCGCGATCAAAAAGACCGATATAAAATAAACATGGTACCGCTGAAAACGTCATCTTGTCCCGCAAAAAACGAGCCATCATAAAGCATCATCAGCGACAAAATAAAAAAGTTATAGCTCGCAGAATAAAGCGATGCAAAAATAATTATTTTTTATATAAAATTGTTTTTATTCTATAAAAGCGCCAAAACATGAAAAAATGATATAAATGAGGTATCACCATAATCGTACTGACCCGAAGAATAAAACTGCTTTATCAATTTTACCACACGCGGAACGGTATAAACGCCTCCCCCAAAAGAAATTCATGAATTGCTGATTTTTGTTCATTCTAACCTCCCAAAAATCGAAATAAAAAGCGATCAAAAAACGTCACGTGCTCAAAAATGGTACCAATAAAAACGTCAACTCGTCCCGCAAAAAATAAGACCTCACATGACTCTGTGGGCCAAAATATGCAAAAATTATAGCTCTCAAAATGTGATGATGCAAAAACTATTTTTGCAATAAAAAGCGTCTTTTAGCGTGACAGCTGCCAATCATAAAAACCCGCTATAAATAGTAAATCAAACCCCCTTTATCACCCCTTAGTAAGGGAAAAATAATAAAATTAAAAAAAAGTATTTATTTCCATTTTCCCATTAGGGTTAGGGTTAGGGTTGCGGCTAAAGTTAGGGTTAGGGTTGGCGCTAAAGTTAGGATTAGGGTTAGGGTTGGGATTAGGGGTGTGTTAGGGTTAGGTTTGTGGTTAGGGTTGGGACTAGGGTTAGGGGTGTGTTGGGGTTAGGGTTGGAGTTAGAATTGGGGGGTTTCCGCTGTTTAGGCACATCAGGGGCTCTCCAAATGTGACATGGCGTCTGATCTCAATTCCAGCCAATTCTGCGTTGAAAAAGTCAAACGGTGCTCCTTCACTTCTCAGCTCTGCCATGCGTCCAAACAGTAGTTTATCCCCACATATGGGGTATCAGCGTACTCTGGACCCCAAGAGTTATTGTGCAATTTGTCCTATTTCTTCTGCTACCCTTGGGAAAATAAAAAACTGGGGGCGAAAATATCATTTTTGTACAAAAAAAATATTTTTTTGTTTTTACGGCTGTACATTATAAACTTCTGTGAAGCACTTGGGGCTTCATAGCGCTCACCACACATCTAGATAAGTTCCTTGTGGGGTCTATTTTCCAAAATGGGGTCACTTGTTGGGGATTTCCACTGTTTAGGCGCATCAGGGGCTCTCCAAATGTGACATGACGCCCCCAGACCATTCCATCAAAGTCTGCAATCCAAACGTCTACTTCCTTCCGAGCTCGCCAGTGTCCATACAGTAGTTTTTCCCACATATTGGGTATCAGCGTACTCGGACAAATTATTGGAACAACTTTGTCCATATTTCTTCTGCTACCCTTGTGAAAATAAAAAATTGGGGCGAAAAAATCATTTTTGAAAAAAAAAAAGATTTTTTTTTTTTACGGCTGTACATTATAAACTTCTGTGAAGCACTTCGGGGTTCAATGCTCACCACACATCTAGATAAGTTCCTTGTGGGGTCTATTTTCCAAAATGGGGTCACTTGTTGGGGGTTTCCACTGTTTAGGCGCATCAGGGGCTCTCCAAATGTGACATGACGCCCCCAGACCATTCCATCAAAGTCTGCAATCCAAAACGTCACTACTTCCCTTCCGAGCCCTGACGTGACCCATACAGTAGTTTTCTCCCACATATTGGATATCAGCGTACTCAGGACAAATTGGACAACAACTTTTGGGTTCCAATTTCTTCTGTTACCCTTGTGAAAATAAAATATTGGGGGCGAAAAAATCATTTTTGTAAAAAAAAAAAAGATTTTTTATTTTTACGGCTGTACGTTATAAACTTCTGTGAAGCACTTCGGGGTTCAAAGTGCTCACCACACATCTAGATAAGTTCCTTGTGGGGTCTATTTGCCAAAATGGGGTCACTTGTGGGGGGTTTCCACTGTATAGGTGCATCAGGGGCTCTCCAAATGTGACATGACGCCCCCAGACCATTCCATCAAAGTCTGCAATCCAAAACGTCACTACTTCCCTTCCGAGCCCTGACGTGCGCCCATACAGTAGTTTTCTCCCACATATTGGGTATCAGCGTACTCAGGACAAATTGGACAACAACTTTTGGGTTCCAATTTCTTCTGTTACCCTTGTGAAAATAAAATATTGGGGACGAAAAAATCATTTTTGTAAAAAAAAAAAAAGATTTTTTATTTTACGGCTGTACGTTATAAACTTTAGTGAAACACCTGGGTGTTAAAAGTTCTCACCACACATCTAGATAAGTTCCTTGAGGGGTCTAGTTTCCAAAATGGCGTCATTTATGGGGGTTTCCACTGTTTAGGCAGATCAGGAGCTCTCCAAACACGACATGGTGTCCAGCCAATTCTGCGTTGAAAAAGTCAGACGGCGCTCCTTCCCTTCCAAACTCTGCCATGCACCCAAACAGTGGTTTACCCCCACATATGGGGTATCAGCGCACTCAGGACAAATTGCACAATAACTTTTGGAGTCTTGTTACCCTTGGAAAAATAAAAATTGGGGTGAAAAGATCATTTTTGTGGAAAAAATATGATTTTTAAATTTTACGGCTCTACGTTATAAACTTGTGTGAAGCACTTGGGGGTTCAAATTGCTCACCAAAGATCTAGAAAAGTTCCTTAGGGGGTCTAGTTTCCAAAATGGGGTCATTTGTGGGGGGTTTCCACTGTTTAGGCACATCAGGGGCTCTCCAAATGCAACATGGCATCCAATCTCAATTCCAGCCAATTTTGGTTGGAAAAAGTCAAATGGTGCTCCTTCCATTCCGAGCTCTGCCGTGCGCCCAAACAGTGGTTCCCACCCACATATGGGGTATCAGCGTACTCAGGACAAATTGGACAACAACTTATGTGGTCCAATTTCTCCTGTTACCCTTGAGAAAATAAAAAATTAGTGACTAAAATAGAATTTTTGTGGGAAAAAAATAGGATTTTTTATTTTCATGCCCGGGCATTATAAACTTGTGTGAAGCACTTGGGGGTTCAAAGTGCTCACCAAAGATCTAGATAAGTTCCTTAGGGGGTATAGTTTCCAAAATGGGGTCACTTGTGGGGGGTTTCCACTGTTTAGGCTCATCTGGGGCACTGCAAACGGAACATGACCCCCATCAACGTCTGCATTCCAAAACGTTACTACTTCCTTTCCAAGCCCTGCCGTGCACCCAAACAGTTCCCCCCCCCACATATGGGGTATCAGCGTACTCAGGACAAATTGGACAACAACTTTTGGGGTCCAATTTCCTTGGGAAAATTCAAAAATTTGGGACTAAAAAATAATTTTTGTGGAAAATTGTTGTTTTTTTTTTTCACACCCAGGCATTATAAGCTTTTGTGAAACACTTGGGAGTTCAAAGTGCTCACAACAGATCTAGATAAGTACCTTAGGGGGTCTAGTTTCCAAAATGGTGTCACTTGTGGGGGTTTCCACTGTTTAGGCGCATCAGGGGCTCTCCAAACACGACATGGCGTCCAATCTCAATTCCAGCCAATTTTAGTTTGAAAAAGTCAAATGGCGCTCCTTCCCTTATGAGCTCTGCCGTGTGCCCAAACAGTGGTTTTCCCCCACATATTGGGTATTGGCGTACTCATGAGAAATTGCATAACAACCTTATCTGCCCATTTTCTCCTTTTACCCTTGTGAAAATAAAAAAAAAGTTTGTAAAAGATCATTTTTGTGGCTAAAAAGTTAAATATTCATTTTTTCCTTCCACGTTGCTTTAGTTCCTGTGAAGCACCTGAAGGGTTAATAATCTTTTGAATGTGGTTTTGAGTACCTTGAGGGGTGCAGTTTTTAGAATGGTGTCACTTTTGGGTATTTTCTGCCATATAGACCCCTCAAATGAGAGGTGGTCCCTAAAAAAAATGGCTTTGTAAATTTTGTTGTAAAAATGAGAAATCGCTGGTCAACTTTTAACCCTTATAACTTCCTAACAAAAAAAAATTTTGGTTCCAAAATTGTGCTGATGTAAAGTAGACATGTGGGAAATGTTATTTCTTAACTTTTTTGTGCGACATATTTCTCTGTTTTAAGGGAATAAAAATTCAAAGTTTGAAAATTGCAAAATTTTAAAAATTTTCGCCATATTTGCGTTTTTTTCAAAAATAAACGCAAGTTATATCGAAGAAATTTTACTTCTAACGTGAAGTACAATATGTCACGAGAAAACAATCTCAGAATCGCAAAGATCCGTTGAAGCGTTCCAGAGTTAAAACCTCATAAAGAGACAGTGGTCAGAATTGTAAAAATTGGCCCGGTCATTAACGTGCAAACCACCCTTGGGGGTGAAGGGGTTAATATTATTAATAAAAACAACGAAACAGCAATTCCCATTGCATAAACCGCTTCAGTTGCCTCAGGACGTTTGCTTATATTACACTTCTGTTAAGACTAACCCTCAAGTTTTCTGGATATCAGCGCAACTCAGAGGTCTTAGAAAATCTTATATACCCCAAGAGGGTATCTGGTATATACTCACAAGCTTCAATTATATTGAAACCACTTTTACCTCTTAGCTGGCAATTACATATGCGATTTTTCAGTAAACTTTGATTTCTCTTTGACATTTTCGTGACTTTACCTGGTGGCTCTGACTTTCTTGCTAATTGGGAGTCATAGTTCATACATATTAACTCAGAACCCTCCCCTTCTGTTGCCATATATGCCAACAAAATGAGTCAATACAAGCAAACAAAATATAAACAAAACAAGTCCACTCCTTTCACCTCATCTATCCCTGTCAGGGCTGACAGAGAAAGAGGACTGGATCGCCACTCCTCCTCGGACTCTATTAACTTACTAAGTCCGGAAAAGTCCAGGTCCCCCATCAGAAATTCTAGTGATATGGATACCTCGGTCTCCACTAAAAGGAAAACTCCAGGGGATTGGGGGGACCACTCTGCCTCACAAGATGTCCATGAAAAAGACAGCTCAAAAAATTCATGGTCTTCCCCAAACCCAAGCCCTGAAAAGTCTAGGCCCAAACTTGACAACCTTGAGAGCAATGCCCCCATTAAATTGAGTCAAGAAACTATAGAGTCTTATATGTCCACTCTCGCAGAGAAAATTAATAATAGCCTCAAACTCACATTGGACTCTCAAATGCAGGTGTTCAAGGAAACTTTTGAGTCATTTAATAACAAGCTGGACAATCATGAGACTAGAATAGTCTCCATAGAAGAGAAATCAGAGGATATTCAAAAGGAAAATTTCAAGATTAAAGCGGAATTGCTCCAAATGAAGCACAAATTGGCCGACCTGGAAGACAGGTCCAGGCGCAATAATATTAAGATAAGGGGCATCTCTGAATCAATATCACCTGGCAACCTCGAAGACTATGTCAGGAAAGTCTTCAAAAAAATTGATCCTACTCTGTCCGCCCATGACCTAATTATTGACCGTATACACAGGTTGCCAAAGCCTCCTCATATCCCTAAGGATTCCCCGAGGGACACCATTCTACGGATCCACTTTTTCCACATTAAGGATCTTCTCCAGGCTAAAGTGAGAAACAATGGCGGATTTCCGGACCCTTATTCTCATCTGAAATTTTATGCAGACCTCTCCAAAGCCACCATTGATGGCAGAAAAGCTTTTAAGGAAATCACTACTCCACTAAGAGACAATAACATCCAGTATAAGTGGGGCTTCCCTCTGAAACTCCTGGTACATCATAATGGAAAAACTTCAGTCCTGCTCACCCCGGAGGAAGGCGGTAAATTCCTTAAATCCTTACACATAAAGCAAAAGGTCAAACCTGCTTTCTTCACTGACGCAAGACCCACTACTTGACTGGTCGTCTCATATGGAACCAATTGTGGGTAACCCTTTGTTTTTTGGTTTCGCATGATGTTAATCTTTTTTCTCTCTCTGCAGGCTTCGGTCTCTTCAGTGACTTTCTGTTTGACTTGTTTAATATAGATCTTCAGTTCTTTCTCCGTTTGTTGGTCCTCTAAAACCCCTTCCTCAGCATGTTTGAGGATGCCTCATGGTGTGCTCTTACACGAACTTCCCCCCCAAGTTCAAGTAGAGTCCGTTAAAGCGGCCTCCTTCTAGTGGCCCTTGGAACAACAACTAAGTTGGTTCCAATACTTTTCTATTTTAAGTTTATAATTGCATTTACATTACCTTGGTCTCACACTCACGGTTCTAACTGTTCTTTACTAACCATAAGTTAACTTGTGCCTACATTGGCTTTTTATTGTTTTTTGTTTCCCTTTTTCATTTTTTCCTGATCTTGTTTCCCTGGGTTAGTTTTTACCTATCATGAAGCTCAATTTGGTCACATATAATGTTAGAGGTCTCAACAGCCCTAGAAAACGCTTTACTATTCGCAATGAGATCAACAAGATACGCTCTGATATTGTATGTCTCCAAGAGACAAAGTTTAAATCCAACTCCCACCCCAATTTCGGACATAAAAATTTTCCTTTTGCTTATGAATCCTCTGGTCCAAAAAAAAAAGCAGGCGTATTTACCCTTATAAGGAATTCAGTTTCATTTGACTATATAGATGAAGTTAAGGACGAAGCAGGACACTATCACATTTTAATATGTAAAATAAATAACTCAGAGTACACAATAGTCAATACTTATGTCCCGGTAAAAAGACAAATTAAATTCCTAAATAAACTCAATAAAAAAATTAATAAAGTTAGAAAAGGTTCACTAATTCTTTCAGGTGACTTCAACATGGTCCCCAATCACCTAATGGATTCCTCATCCCCAAACAGATCCCAATCGAAAACACTTAACAAGTGGCTATATTCCAATGAATTATTTGACATCTTCCGCTGCCTGAACTCCACCTCAGTAGAATATACTCACTTCTCTGATCCCCACCACTCAGCTTCCAGGATAGACTTGATCCTAACAGATATTTTCTCCGTCCCAAAATGCACCTCAATATCCATCCTTCCCAAGACGGTCTCCGACCATGCCCCAGTTATCGCGGAATTTTTAGACGGCCCAGCTTCCAATCGGCAGTTCTTATGGAAGTGCAATTCCTCCCTCTTCCACAATCCGAGTATAAAATCAGAAATTTCATTGGCCATCTCCAACTACTTCGAAGAAAATGGTTCCAACCTTTCTAGCCCCTATTCATGTTGGAACGCCCACAAGGCAGTTCTGCGAGGTATATTTATCCAAATATCCTCAAAGATTAAAAAAGCCAACAGAGAAAAAATCTCAAATCTGCAAAGTCTAATCAGAACTAAAGAAATGTCTCTCGCCAATATGTCCAGCCCCTGTCCCATTTTACAATCGGAGCTTTCTGGACTTCGACTAGAGCTCAGAACATTGATTTTTTCATTTTATGACTCCGCAATTAAATCTTCTAAGTTTAAACAGTATTCCAACCTAAACCGCCCGTCCTCATATATGACAAATACCTCAGACGTAAACACAGAATTGATGCCATATCTTCCCCCAACGGTACCCTCTTATCTCACCCCCAGGACATAGCAAACTCTTTTGCCCAATTCTTTTATAACCTCTATAACATTAACCAAGATTCACCCCAATCTCAACCAAATCAGGCAAACATCCAATGCTTTTTGGATTCAGCTAACCTACCTAAATTGGACAAAGACACTTTGGACTCCCTTTCCTCCCCTTTCACAGAAAAAGAAATTTTAGATACCATCAAGCACCTAAAACCCTTCAAACCCCCTGGTCCAGACGGCTTCACGAATGACTATTATAAAACTTTTAGTAACCTCCTGGCTCCGCAACTAACAAAAATTTTTAACTCAGCCTCAGATTCCGGAAACTTCCCAAAAGAGATGCTAGAAGCTACGATTGTCCTCATACCCAAACCCAATTCCGACCCATCCCATATGAAAAATTATAGGCCGATCTCCTTGATCAACACCGACATTAAGATTTACGCCAAGGCTATAGCAAACCGATTAAATCACTCCCTCCTTAACCTAATAAATAATGATCAAATTGGATTTGTTATTAACCGGCAATCCGTCGATGGCACAAGGAGATTGATTAATCTTATAAAATTGATTAATTCTAAGAAATCTAGAGCAACTATCATCTCCCTCGATGCCGAGAAGGCATTCGACCGCCTAAATTGGGTATACTTATTTGCAACCCTTCATAAATTCGGCTTCCAATCAAGAATTCTGTCTAGCATCTCAGCCCTTTATTCCAACCCCACCGCAAAGATATACGTTAATAATCACCTGTCCCGTCCTTTAAAATCTCCAATGGCACTAGACAGGGATGCCCACTTTCACCCCTCCTCTTTGTCCTAGCCATAGAGCCTTTGGCTCAGCTTATAAGGGATGACCCAGACATTCAAGGCATTGTAGCGGGCTCTAGAGAGTATAGAATTAGCCTTTTTGCGGATGACATAATCCTAACAGTTTCAAATCCCTCCACGTCAATTATGAAAATTCAAAGCTTGCTTTCAACTTTCTCCAAGGTATCTTACTTCAAGATAAACGAATCCAAATCGAAAATCCTGCCATTAAATCTAAACTCTTCCCTCATCAACAACATTAAACAAATAACACCCTGGTCTTGGTCATATGACTACATAAACTATCTGGGCTTGAAATTTTCTAGTTCTATCTCCTCCCTGATCCCGGTTAACCCCGTAATGACCAAGCCATTTTGTAGGTTAAAGACCAGGCCAATTTTTACAATTCTGACCACTGTCTCTTTATGAGGTTATAACTCTGGAACGCTTCTACGGATCTTGGCGATTCTGAGATTATTTTCTCGTGACATATTGTACTTCATGATAGTGGTAAAATTTCTTCAATATAACTTGCGTTTTATTATGAAAAAAATGGAAATATGGCAAAAATTTTGAAAATTTTGCAATTTTCAAACTTTTAATTTTTATGCCATTAAATCAGAGAGATATGACACAAAAATTAGTTAATAAATAACATTTCCCACATGTCTACTTTACATCAGCACAATTTTGGAACCAAAATTTTTTTTTGTTACGAAGTTATAAGTGTTAAAAGTTGACCAGCAATTTCTCATTTTTCCAACAAAATTTACAAAACCATTTTTTTAGGGACCACCTCACATTTGAAGTGAATTTGAGGGGTCAATATGACAGAAAATACCCAAAAGTGACACCATTCTAAAAACTGCACCCCTCAACGTGTTCAAAGCCACATTCAAGAAGTTTATTAACCCTTTAGGTACTTCACAAGAATTGAAGCAATGTGGAAGGAAAAAATGAACATTTAACTTTTTTTCCCAAAATTTTTCTTTCGACACAATTTTTTTAAATTTTGTCAAGGGTATCAGGAGAAAATGAACCACAATATTTGTTGTACAATTTCTCCAGAGTACACCGATATACCATGTGTGGGGGTAAACCACTATTTGGGCGCATGGCAGAGCTCGGAATGGAAGCAGCGCCATTTGACTTTTTTGGCTGGAATTGAGATTGGACGCCATATCGCATTTGGAGAGTCCCTGTGTGCCTAAACAGTGGAAACCCCCCACAAGTGACCCCATTTTGGAAACTGGACCCCTCAAGGAACTCATCTAAATGTTGTTGTGAGAGCTTTTAACCCCAAGGGCTTCACAGAAGGTTATAACGTAGAGCCGTAAAATTAAAAAATCATATTTTTTCCACAAAAATGATCTTTTCATCCCAATTATTATTTTCCAAAGGATAAAAGGACCCCAAAAGTTATTGGGCAATTAGTCCTGAGTACGCTGATACCCCATATGTGGGGGTAAACCACTATTTGGGCGCATGGCAGAGCTCGGAAGGGAAGCAGCGCCATTTGACTTTTTTGGCTGGAATTGAGATTGGACGCCATGTCGCATTTGGAGAGTTCCTGTGTGCCTAAACAGTGGAAACCCCCACAAGTGACCCCATTTTGGAAACTAGACCCCCCAAGGAACTTATCTAGATGTGTGGTGAGAGCTTTGAACCCCAAGGGCTTCACAGAAGGTTATAACGTAGAGCAGTAAAATTAAAAATCTAAAAAATCATATCTTTTCCACAAAAAATGATCTTTCCACCCCCAATTGTTATTTTCCAAGGGTAACAGGACCCCAAAAGTTATTGTGCAATTTGTCCTGAGTACGCTGATACCCCTATGTGGGGGGAAACCACTATTTTGACGCATGGCAGAGCTCGAAAGGGAAGTAGCGCCTTTTTCAAATGCAGACTTTGATGGAATGGTCTGGGGTGTCATGTCACGTTTGGATAACCCTGATGTGCCTAAACAGTAGAAACCCCCCACAAGTGACTCCATTTTGGAAACTAGACCCCCCAAGGAACTTTTCTAGATGTGTGGTGAGCACTTTGAACCCCCAAGTGCTTCACAGAAGTTTATAACGTAGAGCCGTGAAAATAAAAAAATCATATTTTTTTCCACAAAAATAATCTTTTTGCCCCAAATTTTTATTTTTATAATGGTAACAGGAGAAATAGGACCCCAAAAGCTATTGTGCAATTTGTCCTGAGTACGCTGATATCCCATATGTGGGGGGGAACCACTATTTTGACGCATGGCAGAGCTCGAAAGGGAAGTAGCGCCTTTTTCAAATGCAGACTTTGATGGAATGGTCTGCGGGTGTCATGTCACGTTTGGATAGCCCTGATGTGCCTAAACAGTAGAAACCCCCACAAGTGACTCCATTTTGGAAACTAGCCCCCCCAAGGAACTTTTCTAGATGTGTGGTGAGCACTTTGAACCCCCAAGTGCTTCACAGAAGTTTATAACGTAGAGCCGTGAAAATAAAAAAATCATATTTTTTTCCACAAAAAATAATCTTTTTGCCCCAAATTTTTATTTTTATAATGGGTAACAGGAGAAATAGGACCCCAAAAGCTATTGTGCAATTTGTCCTGAGTACGCTGATATCCCATATGTGGGGGGGAACCACTATTTTGACGCATGGCAGAGCTCGAAAGGGAAGTAGCGCCTTTTTCAAATGCAGACTTTGATGGAATGGTCTGCGGGTGTCATGTCACGTTTGGATAGCCCCTGATGTGCCTAAACAGTAGAAACCCCCCACAAGTGACTCCATTTTGGAAACTAGACCCCCCAAGGAACTTTTCTAGATGTGTGGTGAGCACTTTGAACCCCCAAGTGCTTCACAGAAGTTTATAACGTAGAGCCGTGAAAATAAAAAAATCATATTTTTTTCCACAAAAATAATCTTTTTGCCCAAATTTTTATTTTTATAATGGTAACAGGAGAAATAGGACCCCAAAAGCTATTGTGCAATTTGTCCTGAGTACGCTGATATCCCATATGTGGGGGGGAACCACTATTTTGACGCATGGCAGAGATCGGAAGGGAAGGAGCACCGTTTTTAAATGCAGACTTTGATGGAATGGTCTGCGGGTGTCATGTCGCGCTTGGAGAGCCCCTGATGTGCCTAAACAGTAGAAACCCCCCACAAATGACCCCATTTTGCAAACTAGACCCCCCCAAGGAACTTATCTAGATGTGTGGTCAGCACTTTGAACCCCCAAGGGCTTCACAGAAGTTTATAACGTAGAGCCGTGAAAATAAAAAAAATCATATTTTTTTCCACAAAAATGACCTTTTTGCCCCCAAATTTTTATTTTTATAAGGGTAACAGGAGAAATAGGACCCCAAAAGCTATTGTGCATTTTGTCCTGAGTACGCTGATACCCCATATGCGGGGGGAACCACTGTGATCGCCTTACTGCGATCTTTGGGAGGCACAATGAACAAATCTACCAAAGGTGAAGAATTGGTTTTCTTTTTTACGCCGTTCCTCGTGCGATATTAGTGATTAGGCGACTTTATTCCTTGGATCGGTGCGATTACAGCGATACCAGATTTATACCCTTTTTTCATGTTTAGCTTCTGTCACACACTAAAAGATGCTTTTTTTGGAATAATTTTTTGTAAGAATTTTTTGCATCGCCGTATTTTGAGAGCTATAATTTTTCCATATTTCGGCCGACAGAGTTATCTGTGGGCTTATTTTTTGCGGGACGAGCTGACGTATTTATTGGTACCATATTCGGGCACATAACATTTTTTGATCGCTTCCTATTCCGATTTTTGTGGAAGCAGAATGAACAAAAACCAGCAATTCAGGAATTGTTTTTTTTTTTTTTTTTTTCCCTCGTTCCGCGTGTGGTAAAATTGATAAAGCAGCTTTATTCTTCGGGTCACTACGATTACAGCGATACCTCATTTTATATATTTTTTTATGTTTTGGCGTTTTTTACACAATAAAGAATTTTATAGAAAAAATAATTATTTTTGCATCAGTTTATTCCGCGATCTATAACTTTTTTATTTTTTCGCTGATGATGCTGTGTAGCGGCTTGTTTTTTGCGGGACAAGATGACGTTTTCAGCGGTACCATGATTATTTATATCTGACTTTTTGATCGCGTGTTATTGCACTTTTTCCAAGCGGTATAATGATACCGCTTGGAAAAAGTATAATTTAGTACTTTTTTGTGTTTTTTTTTTACGGCTTTCATTGAAGGGGTTAACTAGGTTATGCTTTTATAGATGGGATTTTTACGGACGTGGCGATACCTAACATGTGTATTTTTTTTGTTTTTTATTTTTTTTATTACATAAAAATGTGTATTTTTTAGGGGATTTTTTTTTAATTATTTTTTAATATTTTTTTTACAATTTTTTTTAAAAAATGATTTTTTTCAACTTGTCCCTTTATGGGACTTTCAATTTTTTTTTACTTTTGATGGCAGTTACAATGCATTGCAATGCTCTGGCATTGCAATGCATTGTACCTATGGGGAAAGCTGCTGTGAGATGATCACAGCAGCTTCCCGTAGCTAGATGACCCGGAGGTTGTCATGACAACCCCCGGGTCATCAAGGCAGAGATCAGGCCCTGCGATTACATCGCTGGGACGCTGATCTGAGGCAGAGGGAGCACCCGACCCTCTGCCTCCCCCCCTGAGCTCTGCGATCGCGCTCGATCGCAGCAGTCAGGGGGTTAACAGCCAGGGGCGGTGGGGGCTCCGCTCCTGGCTGTCAGTGCAGGAAGCCTGGCCACTGCAGCGCCGGCTCCTGCACTGATCGCGCTGGAGAAGCTGAAATTTCAGCTTCTCCTGGGCGATCGCTGCTGTGTTTGGTCAGTCAGATTGACTGACCAACCACAGCGCTGTGAGTGCGGGGACCGACGGCAAAGGTCCCCGCACCGCTTGCCGTGCCTGTCAGCTGTCTGTGACAGCTGTTGGCATTGATCTAACACTGCGTGTTTACACGCAGTGGTAGATCAAAGGCATGACGTGCAGAGTCCGTCCTGGTGCCGGAACTGGCACCTTGTCATGACGGACTCTGCACGTCATTGGACATTAAGGGGTTAATTTAGCCTCTCTTCACAAATCTATTTCCAAAGACATGTCCTCATTTGGAGACAAAGGCCTCTCATGGTGGGGGAGGATTATCACTTTTAAATCCTACATCCTCCCAAAAATCCTGTATGTATTTCGATCATTGCCATTACCGATCTCAGTCCCTTACCTAACAAGTTTACAAACCCGCACCAATAACTTTATATGGGGCAATAGAAAGGCGAGGATTGCCACCAATATCCTTTATAATAACAAAAGATTTGGTGGTGCAGGCTTGCCTAACATCTCGGCATATTACCAGTCCTTTCTAATCAAACAGAGTCTATTCTGGTGGCCCCTTCCAGATCCCCAGCTTGGTGTGAGCTGGAACGATTTCTTAATAAAAATATCCCACCTTATCACCTAATCCTAGATGCAATCCTACTTAAAAAAACACACCTCTCTTTCCCACCCCATATTTAGTGCTACGTTGGACGCCTGGAAATTACTTTCCAAACAAAAACGGGGCTCAAACAAATTTACTTTCCTTAAAAATCTCCCACTCCAATTAATTTGCACCCTTTACAATCAAGATATTGATTCCATTTGGGCAACACATGGCGTTAGAAGAGTTAAAGACCTTTATAATGAAAACATCCACATCCCTTTCACCCTAATAAAAGAGAGATTCAATGTCTCATCTTCTTCATTCTGTCAGTACATTATACTTAAAGACCTAATTGAAAAATTTCTTTCAACCAAGCCAAACTTATCAGAACCCGCAGCTAACCTCATAATCAACATAAACCATAATATTTTTTGGAGCACCTCATATATATACATGTGGTTAAATAAAAGCTAAATGTTTGTCAGATCCCATAATCTGCTGAGATGGGAGAAAGAACTTCATATAGCCCCAGAGTCAGCAGATTGGGAACAGGCTTGCTCCATTTCCTATGCCGCCACTATCTCCATGTCTCTTCAGGAGGCCCATCACAAAATGTTGACTAGATGGTACTATACTCCAGCTAGACTTTCCAAGATAAATCCGGAAAATCTGTCAACTTGCTGGAGGGGATGCGGCCAATATGGTAACTTACTTCATATATTCTGGAACTGCCCTCTAATCAAACCCCTTTGGAATGACATATCAGCCTTAATCAATTCACTACTTCCCAAACCCATTACTCTGTCACCTCAACTAGCCCTCTTATCATTAAACTCAGACGACATTGAGCATTTCTCTATTCCTTTAGTGATCCACATCTTACTAGTCACTAAAAACTCTATTGCCTTTAATTGGAAAATACCAGATCCTCCCAAAATCCAAGACATTATCGAAAAAATTACCCACCATAAAGCTTTCGAACAAAAAATAGCTCAGGTGAATAATAAGTTTGACAAATATACCAGAAAATGGTCCAGATGGATTACTCTATTTCCTTAATGCTTACCAAAGGTATTATACAGCATTACCTTACTCTGTTCTTTTTTTTAATTTTTTTTTTTTTATCTATTTGTATTCAATGCCTTTGTTGATATTGAGTTATTGAGATGTTTGTAAAAGTTAACTTGTTGCTTTCTACCCTATGGGTTTCAAGGACCACATGGTCCCTTTTTCCCTTTCTGTCTTTCCCCTCCCTGCCCCTTCCCTTCTTTATCTTCCCTTCCCATTGTTATATAAAACCCTAATAAAAGTTTTTGGAAAACAAATGAAGCGTCAATACTTACTTTAAGTGCGATAGTGCTATTATCAAGGTAATCCTCGTGAGATAATAGTGACAGAGATGCTTGGTCAAACTGCAAATAAAAGATATTTTTATTTCAGTAAATATACAAGCTGGAAGAAAACAATTGAACATATTCTTTACAGCTGTCAGTGGCAACAAAAAAGAAAAAGGAGAAAGAAAAGGAAAGCAGTCCTTTTTTTTTCTCATAAAATTTTGTACCTGAAGTGTTGGAGTCAAAGATCTGGATGCCCAGGATCTCCACACGAGCGTCACTTTGAAACTGTATTAGCATCAACGTGATGCCAATTTCATTAGATCCTGTGGTAGAGCAGGTAGTCATGGGTTTCTTGCCCCACCATTCTCTGTCTTGTAGGCTGCAGGCTGCTGTTGCGCCAACAATCACAGACACTCTGTGTGCTGGGAAAAATAGAACTTTCTTGCTCAGAACAGGTGAGTACAAATTGTAATTTTTCTGTATTGCAGTAAAAAAGGTGGAATTATTATTTTTTAAGGAGACACTAATGGGGCATTAATACTTCTCAAGGGGCATTTGAGACTTTTTTTTATGGGGACATGCAAATTGCTATAATTGTTTGCTGGGAGTACTGTTAGGGGAAACTAAGGGGGCATTATTCGTGGGTTTCATGGTGCAATGCTTGCCTTACACCAAATGTTGGCAACCCACACTATACCACTGTGTGTTTATACAGGCAGTAATGAACACCATCTTGTGTGAGTGGAAGAAATAAGCTCCACAAAAATTAACAAATGACCTTGGACTTGAAGAATGGTTTTTATATTAAGGCTACATGTTCTGATATGGTTGGTTTAAATATCAAGGCAGAGTTTAACACAAACAATGTATCTATACATGCCAGCTCATGTTCAAGAAACTTTAAGAGTTTGTGGGTAGATTTAAACTTTGCACATAGTAAAATATGTGCCTTTGTTCATGAGTATGCCACTGACAGATGGACCACAAGGAACTATACATTCTTCATGTTCCCATAGTTAAATATGTTTTCCATTGGCCTGATTTGACCTAAGCTGTATAGAGAAGATCTTAAGCAAGAGCTGAAAGTCGTAGCAGCAGATTGCCAAAAGTAAGAATACAACATGTACGGTATAAAAGTAAAAATAAAATCAATCAATCTATCCAGTGCAGCCAATTCTTAACCATTTATGAATGTTTTAGCAGAGTTCCAGCTAGGATGGAGTATTCTGGATAATACTCCCTGGAAAATACAGTTATAAAAAAGATCTTGATAATAAAGAAAACTCTGTTCGAACCTAGAGATAGGAGATAGACTTGTAACATAAAATCGGTCGCTATAAATAAATCTTTAAAAAAAATTGTAACTTAGATAAAATGAAATTATGTATATATGATTTTTCCTACATGAATTAAATGTGTACATCTGAATTCTTACCTTTATTATAAAGTTATTAGATAGTTTGTCATCTGTGGCCACATAGACACGCATGAAGACTGAAGTACTGTATTGACCTCGAAGTTCTGCTAGAGACTGGAGAAAGTTAAACTTCCTTTCCGACCACCTGCCTTCACTTCCAAGGTTGGATTCCAGCACCGGCCAGCGAAGTGATGATTGCTTTAATAGTTTTACAAGAGGCTTCATGTCCGCTATCTCTATTTCAGCTACAACATTGCACAGACAAAAAGAACATGTCAAATAATTAATCCAAAATGAACTGTCCACCACTTGTGAAACCCAACACTTTCAGCAATACAATTGTGTAGTAGATTTTCAGTAGGACAGCGCATGAATATAGGACTTTCATTTGAAAATGTGTATTATAGTAGTCTTTGCTGATGAGGAGGGTGCTGGATGGAGGGAGCAATGAGGACAGAGCTGGGTTTTGTCAAGATTCTAAGTCAGGCTGGAAGCAATATCTAAGTGAGTCACATGGCACGCATATCTATTCTCTAAATCTACTGTCATTTCTGTGACACCAATACCTACCAGACCGTTCAGTTTTACAGGGATCGAGAATAGTTTGATTCTTTTGGTCACATATCTCTATAACAATCACAAACGTTAATTGGTTTCTTGGCCACGCACTGTGAATTTTGCCAGTGCTATCTAAGAAGGATAATACTGAAATAACATACTGATTTACTTAGAATAACATGCTTTTAGCCCAGGAGAGGCATGTTTGATAATTATTAGGTTTAGGGTCTTTCCAGAGAAAGGTACTTCTTGTCATGGCTGGTGGGTACAAATGAAGACTAATGTGTGCATGTTATGCAGTCTTAGCAGCTTGTATCTGTTCATACTTGCTTTATTCTGTTAGGGGATCTGGTCAATTTCATTTATTCTTGTAGTACTTCTAAGGCCTCTTTCACACATCCGTTTTGTGCTGTCAGGCACAATCCGTCCAAAACCGGAAAGGACGGATCCGGCCATGATTGTGAAAAAATGATGCAACGGATCAGGTTTTTTGCCGGATCCGTCCTGAAACTTTTCAACGGGAAATGCAGGTACACATGTCCGGACCGAGGAGAGAGAGAGAGACCTTGGTTTCCAGAATCCGGATCAGGCTTTTGGCCGGATGCACAAAAGACTGATCGGCACCATAGACTTGTATTGATTCCGGCCGCCTGATGCGCCGCTTCAGGCGCTATCAGGCGGGTGCGGCAGAAAAAAAAAAGTTGCAGTGACCGTTTCGTCTGGCGCCGGAATGTACATTTCCGCCGGATCCGTCAAAAAACGGATGCAATGCAATGACATCGGTGCGATCCGGCGCTATATGATAGTCAATGACAAAAAACGGATCCAGAGGATTAAAAAAAACGGATCCGTTTTTTTACAAAAGCGCCGGATCGCTTCTGACGGCAAAAAACGGATGTGTGAAAGAGGCCTAATATTCATTTCAGTTATCAATAGAAAACACAATCCACGGGTCATTAATGTCATGCGAGATCCTTCGGTCACTTACTTTCATTCATACAGGAGTTGTAAAATGTCTTTGCCTTTGTGCAGCCTCTGAATCCCGCCTTTTGCTGATAGGTTTCTCCAGAAGAGCTGGGGAATAAACAATAACAGTTTGTCTACTGCTCTCAGTAGGAATATCACTGTTTCGTTCTCTGTGAACATTGTGATGACAATAGTATAAAGCATGACAAATTAGATACACAACAATTAATACATCCCTTGTGTTAGTCATGAGAGGCGAGGTGCAGAGTGGAGCTGTACGTCACATGTAATGATTTGTCTTGTGTAAGACTTCAATGTCGTAAATAATTCAAACCTAGGATTACATGCTATTGCAAATCTAAACTACTTAAAAAGTGTAAAAATGTATAAAAAAAAATTTCATGTATCAGTCTTCCAATGTGGCCATCATTCTGTGTCCATAAAATCCCACATATATACCTCAGGAATGGGGACATATATACCAGGATGAGGGGCATGTATACCAAGATGGGGGATATATATACACCAGGATGGGAGACATATATACCAAGAAGGGACCTAGGATTGGGGACATATATATGAGAATGAGGGACATATATACTAGGATAGGCCCAGGATGAGAGACATACATACCAGGATGGGGACATATATAACAGGATGGGGGACAAATATACCAGAAAATGTTTCAGGGGCCCAGGATTGGGGACATATATACCAGGAAGGGGCCCAGGATTGGGGACATATATATCAGGATGGAGAACATATAAACCAGGAATGGGGATATATATATACCAAGAAGGGGGACATATACACTGAAGGAAATAAGTATTTGATCCCTTGTTGATTTTGTAAGTTTGCCCATTGACAAAGACATGAACAGTCTATAATTTTAAGGTGGGTTGATTTTAACATTGAGATATGGAATATCAAAAATAAAATCTAGAAAATCACACTAAATAAATTATATACATTTATTTGCATTTTGCAGTGAGAAATAAGTATTTGATCCTTCTGGCAAACAAGACTTAATACTTGGTGGCAAAACCCTTGATGGCAAGCACAGCAGTCAGATGTTTTTTGTAGCTGATGATGAGGTTGGCTCACATGTCAGGAGACATTTTGGTCCACTCCTCTTTGTAGATCATCTCTAAGTTATTAAGATTTTGAGACTGTTGCTTGGCAACTCGGAGCTTCAACTCCCTCCATAAGTTTTCTATGGGATTAAGGTCTGGAGACTGGCTAGGCCACTCCATGACCTTAATGTGCTTCTTTTTGAGACAGTGCTTTGTTGCCTTGGCTGTATGTTTTGGGTCATTGTCTTGCTGGAAGACCCAACCTCAACCCATTTTTAATGTCCTGGCGGAGGGAAGGAGGTTGTCACTCAGGATTTTATGGTACATGGCTCCATCCATTCTCCTATTGATGCGGTGAAGCAGTCCTGTGCCCTTAACAGAGAAACACCCCCAAAACATAATGTTTCCACCTCCATGCTTGACAGTGGGGACAGTGTTCTTTTGGTCATAGGCAGCATTTCACTTCCTCCAAACACAGTGAGTTGAGTTAATGCCAAAGAGCTCAATTTTTGTCTCATCTGACCACAGCATCTTCTCCCAATCACTCACAGAATCACCCAGGTGTTTACTGACAGACTTCAGACGGGCCTGCACATGTGCCTTCTTGAGCAGAGGGACCTTGCGCACACTGCAGGATTTTAAACCTTTACTGCGTAATGTGTTACCAATGGTTTTCTTGGTGACTGTGGTTCCAGCTGCCTTGAGATCATTAACAAGTTCAACCTGTGTAGGTTTAGGCTGATCTCTCACCTTCCTCATGGTCAAGGATACCCCACGAGGTGAGATTTTGCATGGTGCCCCAGATCAATGTCAATTGACAATCATTTTGTATTTCTTCCATTTTCTTACTATTGCACCAACAGTTGTGTCCTTCTCACCCAGCATCTTACTTATGGTTTTGTGGTTTTGTAGCCCATTCAAGCTTTGTGCAGGTCTATGATCTTGTCCCTGACATCCTTAGAAAGCTCTTTGGTCTTGTCCAAGGTTAGAGTGTGACTGATTAATTGAGTCTGTGGACAGGAGTCTTTTATAAAGGTGACTATGTAAGACAGCTGTCTGTAATGCAGGTAACAAGTTGATTAGGAGTGTCTAACTGGTCTGTAGGAGCCAGAACTTTTAATGGTTGGTAGGGGATCAAATACTTATTTCTCATGGCAAAATGCAAATAAATTTATATAATTTATACAATGTGATTTTCTGGATTTTATTTTTGATATTTTAGCTCTCAATGTTAAAATCAACATACCCTTAAAATTATAGACTGTTCATGTCTTTGTCAGTGGGCAAACTTACAAAATCAGCAAGGAATCAAATACTCATTTCCTTCACTGTATACCAGAAATTAAGATATACAGTACAGACCAAAAGTTTGGACACACCTTCTCATTTAAAGATTTTTCTGTATTTTCATGACTATAAAAATTGTAAATTCACACTGAAGGCATCAAAACTCTGAATTAACACATGTGGAATTATATACTTAACAAAAAAGTGTGTAACAACTGAAATTATGTCTTATATTCTAGGTTCTTCAAAGTAGCCACCTTTTGCTTTGATGACTGCTTTGCACACTCTTGGCATTCTCTTGATAATCTTCAAGAGGTAGTCACTGGAAATGGTCTTCCAACAATCTTGAAGGAGTTCCCAGAGATGCTTAGCACTTGTTGGCCCTTTTGCCTTCACTCTGCGGTCCAGCTCACCCCAAACCATCTCGATTGGGTTCAGGTTTGGTGACTGTGGAGGCCAGGTCATCTGGCGTAGCACCCCATCACTTTCCTTCTTGGTCAAATAGCCCTTACATAGCCTGGATGTGTGTTTGGGGTCATTGTCCTGTTGAAAAATAAATGATGGTCCAACTAAACGCAAACTGGATGCAATAGCATGCCGCTGCATGATGCTGTGGTAGCCATGCTGGTTCAGTATGCCTTCAATTTTGAATAAATCCCCAACAGTGTCATCAGCAAAGCACCCCCACACCATCACACCTCCTCCTCCATGCTTCACGGTGGGAACCAGGCATGTAGAGTTCATCCGTTCACCTTTTCTGCGTCGCACAAAGACATGGTGGTTGGAACCAAAGATCTCAAATTTGGACTCATCAGACCAAAACACAGATTTCCACTGGTCTAATGTCCATTCCTTGTGTTCTTTAGCCCAAACAAGTCTCTTCTGCTTGTTGCCTGTCCTTAGCAGTGGTTTCCTAGCAGCTATTTTACCATGAAGGCCTGCTGCACAAATCTCCTCTTAACAGTTGCTGTAGAGATGTATCTGTTGCTAGAACTCTGTGTGGCATTGACCTGGTCTCTAATCTGAGCTGCTGTAAACCTGCGATTTCTGAGGCTGGTGACTCGGATAAACTTATCCTCAGAAGCAGAGGTGACTCTTGGTCTTCCTTTCCTGAGGCGGTCCTCATGTGAGCCAGTTTCTTTGTAGCACTTGATGGTTTTTGCAACTGCACTTGGGGACACTTTCAAAGTTTTCCCAATTTTTCAGACTGACTGACCTTCATTTCTTAAAGTTATGATGGCCACTCGTTTTTCTTTACTTAGCTGCTTTTTCTTGACATAATACAAATTCTAACAGTCTATTCAGTAGGACTATCAGCTGTGTATCCACCAGACTTCTGCACAACACAACTGATGGTCCCAACCCCATCTATAAGGCCTTAAATCCCACTTATTAAACCTGACAGGGCACACATGTGAAGTGAAAACCATTCCCGGTGACTACCTCTTGAAGCTCATCAAGAGAATGCCAAGAGTGTGCAAAGCAGTCATCAAAGCAAAAGGTGGCTACTTTGAAGAACCTAGAATATAAGACATATTTTCAGTTGTTACACACTTTTTTGTTAAGTATATAATTCCACATGTGTTAATTCATAGTTTTGATGCCTTCAGTGTGAATTTACAATTTTTATAGTCATGAAAATACAGAAAAATCTTTAAATGAGAAGGTGTGTCCAAACTTTTGGTCTGTACTGTATATATATACCAGGATGGGGGACATATATACCAGGATGATGCCCAATATTGGATACATATATACCAGGAAAGGGGAGATATATACCAGTATGGGAATCATATATACCAATAATGGGACATATATACCAGGATGGGGGACATATATACCAAGAAGGGGCCCAGGATGGGGGACATAAATACCAGAAGAAGGTACATTAGTACACGATGGTGGAAATTGCTACTTAATGAAATAGGTGAGCGAACACATATGTCTTTTTAGGCTTTAAAACGCTACAAGGACCCACACATCTGACCAACATTCTGGGGGGCAGGTCCAAATTTTGCATCGGGCCCATCACAGAATTTCAACATTTTGTGTGATGGTATATGACATACAACATGTAATTATGTATAAACTTGTCCATTGTAATTGTAATAACTTTGTACTGAATGTTCTTGGACATTGAGTTTTTTCTAATTGGCTGTAGATATTGTTTCTGTTACAATGCTTACATGTGGATTCCAAATGTTTTCTGCTCTGAAGCCCAGATACTGGATCTTGAAAATGGCGACTGATAATCATATAATGTATTATTACCAAATTTAGATGAGCCGAGAAATGTACGTAAGGGGAAATAGGATTAATATTGTCACTTTCTGAAACACCAGTGTGCACCACATTGTCAGCAAAAGTAGTTTATGATGAATCATCAGCAAAAGGTTAGCTATTTTACTTTACAGTGATGTTATTGTCTTTTGGCTGTGTTTGCACATATAATAGCGGTGGATTCAGCAGATATATGGTGTATGATAATTCGTGCTTCATAAAACTATCATTGAGGAAATAAAAACTAAAGTACAGACATCAAAGCATAAAGTACAACACAAAGAAGTAAAATGTTCTACTAAGCAATAATGAAAAAAAAGCCATAACAATTGCTAAACAAAAAAACAGCAAATATAGCACTGCATAAATGTCCAGTATTCAAGTACATTCATTCTTATTGATGGGAAATATTAGTAAGGATGTATCCAAAGGCTATAAAAGAGGTGATAATAAGCATACACTGACTGCATAATTGTGCTGATTTTAGTGCATTAGTGAGGTTCAGAAAGCTCCATTGTCCTATTTTTCCCATACAGACAGGGATATTCTTCTCCCTCTCTATATCAGTGATGTTACATAAATTAGCCATGGCAGAGAAGGTAGCTGGCTAAAAGAAGCATTCTCACAAAAATTTGTATTCTTTTAATATATTGCAATAATTATATTATATAGCACTGTGTACTTACAATTGCTCATTTTGCCTTTCTACTCAATTTTTTCTATTAGGCTTATGACATCACATGATTAAAAACTGACTAGCTGAATCCTTCTAAGCTCTATGTAGAAACAGGATGTCTATTTTCTGTGCATGATTCTTGAGTCACTGCAAAAGCCCCTGGCAGGGGAGGAGGGATCAGCTGAATCAGGAGTTGAAGAGGGGAATGATAAATGCAGGAAAGAGAGACGTCCTGTTTCTACATAGAGCAGAGAAAAGAGAAGAATTAGCTGGGTAGAAAGGCAAAATAAGCAATTGTAAGTACACAGTGCTGTATAATATGAAGATTGCAATAAATTAAGAGGATAAAAACTTTGATGTGAGTGCTTCTTAGTAATAATAAACTGAGCCAGGCAGTTAGCTTTGAGACTACTCTGAAATTAAGAAGTTAGACCAAGTCCAACTTTTAGAATGAAAGAATATTAACATATGTTATACAATATATTTGCAAAACAAAGAACTTTTTGCATAATGGAACCCAGCTATTGAGAACTACAGTTGAAACCCGAAGTTTACATACACTATATAAAAAGACACATATGCATGTTTTTCTCAACATCTGACATGAAATCAGAATAAACCTTTCCTGTTTTAGGTCAATCAGGATTACCTTAATTATTATTTGCCAAATGCCAGAATAATGAGAGAGAGAAAATGTTTTAAAGGCATTTTTATTGCTTACTGTTGTGAATGGGTTTGAGATGAGTTCTGAGCAGAGGCTCCCTCTGGTGGTTACAAGCGGTACTAGTGAGGATTGGGAATCAGGTGTTACTGATTGGTCTTATTTAAGGAATCATTTTCCCATCAGGGTTGCCGGTGATCAATTGTTCTGGTCTGAATCCTTCTTTCCAGTTTCCCTTGTAGCCTGCTGTGTCGTGTCTGCATCTCCTGCTATCAGATAAGACAATTTCTTATTTTGTGTTTTTGCTAATTTTTGCATTTTGTCCTGCACTTCTGTGGGGCCTTCTGGGTCCCCTCCGGGGGCTTTTGCCCTCTCAGTTTAGTCCAGCCACTGTGTTTTGTACTTTTGCTTTTTGCAGTTTTTTCAGTGGCTGCTGTTTTTGTTACACCAGAGAACTAATTTAGGTGGTAGAGGTCGTGTGATCTCAGGTGATTTTGAAATTAGTAGAGTTGGCGCTTTTCAGGGTTTTCTGGGATTGCAGTAAGTACCCTTCCTATCCTTTTCTATTTAGTTAGTTTGGGCCCCAGCGTTTGCTCATACTATTTTCTTTCTGTGTCAGTATTTCCTCTTGTCTAACCGCCATTACATGTTTGGGGGCTTTCTATTATCTTTGGGGTTCTGCTCCGGGCAGATAGCTTTCCTATTTCTATCTTTAGGTGTAGTTAGTTTCTCAGGCTGTGACGAGGCGTCTAGGACCAACGTAGGAACGCTCCACGGCTGCCTCTAGTTGCGGTGGTTAGTCAGGGTACTGCAATCTCATAGATTCCAACTGCTCTGGTGTATTTCCTTTTTTACCTGCACTCCTCAGCTACCGTAACATAACAGTATCACCGGCCAAAAAAATTGTATGGTACTCACAGAAGGGAAAAAATATTTTGAAGGAAGAAAAGTTGTCAGAGATATTTTTCTGTTTGTTGCATTTTTTTTTTTTTTTTCCCTCTGTATCTCTGGGTGCTGGGAGGATCTTTTCTCCCAATGGAGTTTGCACAGTTGTCTGGCCGTGTGGATCAGCTTGCCACTGAGGTTCGGAGTATTGCTGCATATCTTGCTAGGTTGCCTGTTGTGGAACCTAGGATCCCCATGCCAGATTTGTTTTCAGGGGATCGAGCTAAGTTTCAGAATTTCAAAAATAATTGTAAATTGTTTTTTGCCTTAAAATCTAAGTCCTCAGGAAACGCAGCGCAGCAGGTTCAAATTATCATCTCTCTCCTGCGCGGCGATCCTCAGGATTGGGCTTTTTCCCTGATACCTGGGGATCCTGTTTTGAGTGATGTTGATGCATTTTTTCAGGCTTTGGGGTTATTGTACGATGAGCCTAATGTCACTGATCAAGCTGAAAAAGCCTTGTTGGCATTAAATCAGGGGCTTGATGACGCTGAGTTATACTGTCAGAGATTCCGTAGGTGGGCAGTCCTGACCAAATGGAATGACGACGCTTTGGCGGTCCTTTTCCGGAAGGGTCTGTCGGATAATGTAAAGGATGTTATGGTGGGATTCCCTGTCCCCTCTGGTCTCAATGATTCTATGTCATTAGCGATTCAAATTGACAGACGTTTGCGTGAGCGGAGAAGTATGCTTGGAGTGGTGTTGCCTTGTGAGCCAGCTGCTGAGCCCATGCAGTGTGATGGAGTGGTGTCTGGGGCACAGCGTCATGAGTTTCGAAAGCGCAATGGGTTATGTTTCTACTGTGGTGATGCCTCTCATGCTATTTCAGTCTGCCCTAAGCGGGGAAGACGTTTTGCACGCTCAGTTTGTCTTGGGTAGTGTTCAGACTAAGTTTTTATTAACTGTCACTCTGATATGCTCTCTGTCCTCATTTTCTGCTCAGGCTTTCGTTGATTCTGGAGCAGCTATTAACCTGATGGATTATGATTTTGCTAAACGTTGTGGATTTCCCTTGATACCCCTACAGAAGTCTATTCCCCTACTGGGGATCGATTCTACCCCTTTGGCTGAGAATAAACCCCAGTTTTCTACTCAGGTGATAATGAGGGTTGAACCTGATCACCAGGAGTGCTGCAAATTTTTGGTTCTATATAATCTGCATGACATTATCGTGCTGGGTTTCCCTTGGTTACAGTCTCATAATCCTGTTTTGGATTGGAAATCTGTGTCTGTAACCAGTTGGGGCTGCCAATGTGTTAATACCAACACTCCTGTTTTTTCTGCCTCCCCCCAGGCTGAGGATGTTCCTGACTTTTTGTTTGATTTTTCTGATGTGTTTAGCGAAAGTAAATCTGCATCCTTACCTCCCCATAGGAGCTATGACTGCGCTATTGAATTAGTGCCAGGTAGTAAATTCCCTAAGGGTCGCCTTTTTAACTTGTCTGTACCTGAACATGACGCTATGCGGTCTTATATCAAGGAATCATTGGAGAAGGGTCATATCAGACCATCCTCTTCACCCTTAGGTGCCGGTTTTTTCTTTGTGGCCAAAAAGATGGTTCATTAAGGCCGTGTATTGATTATCGTCTCTTGAACAATATTACTGTGAATATCAATACCCGTTACCCTTGATTTCTGACCTGTTTTCCAGGGTGAAAAACGCTAACTTGGTTTACCAAGCTTGACCTCAGGGGGGCGTATAACCTTATTCGCATTAAGCACGGGGATGAATGGAAGACGGCATTTAACACCCCTGAAGGGCATTTTGAGTACCTTGTGATGCCCTTTGGGCTCACTAATGCTCCTTCCGTCTTCCAGTCCTTCATGAATGACATTTTCAGGGATTTTGTGGACAAGTTTCTGATTGTTTATTTGGATGATATCTTGATTTTTTCTAATGACTGGGACTCTCATGTGAAACATGTTCGAACTGTATTCCAGATTTTGAGAGAGAATGCTCTGTATGTGAAGGGATCAAAGTGTCTTTTTGGCGTACAGAAGATCTCATTTCTGGGATTCATTTTGTCCCCATCTGTTATTGAAATGGACCCGGTCAAGGTTCAGGCCATCTGTGATTGGGTCCAACCTACTTCATTAAAGGCTCTTCAGAGATTTTTGGGTTTTGCCAATTTTTATCGTAAATTTATTGGTAATTTCTCTGTTATTGTTAAACCATTAACTGATTTGACCAGAAAGGGTTCTGATGTGGTGAATTGGCCTCCTGAGGCAGTATCTGCGTTTCAGGAACTTAAGCAGAGATTCACTTCTGCTCCTGTTCTACGGCAGCCTGATGTTTCTCTGCCATTTCAGGTGGAGGTTGATGCCTCTGAAATTGGGGCAGGTGCCGTTTTGTCCCAAAAAGATCCAGAGACCTCTAAAAGTAACCCTTGTGCCTTTTTCTCTCGAAAATTTTCTCCTACTGAACGTAATTATGACGTGGGTAATCGGGAGTTATTGGCCATGAAGTGGGCTTTTGAAGAGTGGAGACTTATCTAAGATGCTTTGTGTCTGCTGATCAGGATGACTGGGTCTCTTTTTTGCCTTTGGCTGAGTTTGCTCTTAATAATAGGGCTAGCTCTGCCACTTTGATGTCTCCGTTTTTCTGTAATTCTGGGTTTCACCCTCGATTTTCTTCAGGACAGACGGAGGCTTCTGTCTGTCCAGGTGTTGACTCTGTTGTTGAGCGTATGCAGCAGATTTGGGACCAGGTAGTGGAGAGGTTGTCCCTCTCTCAGGAGAAGGCCCAGCGGTTTGCTAACCGGCATAGGACTGATGGTCCTCGGTTTAAAGTGGGGGACTTGGTCTGGTTGTCCTCAAAGAATATTCCTATGAGAGTAGCATCTCCTAAATTTAAGCCTAGGTTCATTGGCCCTTATAAGATCATGGAGATTATTAATCCTGTTTCTTTTCGTTTGCTTCTTCCAGGGACATTTAAGATCCATAACGTGTTCCACAAGTCCTTGTTGAAGAGATTTGTTGAGCCAGTGGTTCCTGCTGCTGTGCCTCCTGACCCTGTTTTGGTTGAGGGCAATCTGGAGTATGTGGTTGAGAAAATATTGGATTCTCGTTTTTCTAGACGAAGACTCCAGTATTTGGTTAAATGGAGAGGTTATGGTCAGGAAGATAATTCTTGGGTGTTTGCTTCGGACATCCATGCTAGGAGACTTATCCGTGCGTATCATAGAACTCATCCTGACCGACCTGGTTGCTCAAATGAGGGTTCGGTGACCCCTCCTCAAGGGGGGGGTACTGTTGTGAATGGGTTTGAGATGAGTTCTGAGCAGAGGCTCCCTCTGGTGGTTACAAGCGGTACTAGTGAGGATTGGGAATCAGGTGTTACTGATTGGTCTTATTTAAGGGAATCATTTTCCCATCAGGGTTGCCGGTGATCAATTGTTCTGGTCTGAATCCTTCTTTCCAGTTTCCCTTGTAGCCTGCTGTGTCGTGTCTGCATCTCCTGCTATCAGATAAGACAATTTCTTATTTTGTGTTTTTGCTATATTTTTGCATTTTGTCCTGCACTTCTGTGGGGGCTTCTGGGTCCCCTCCGGGGGCTTTTGCCCTCTCAGTTTAGTCCAGCCACTGTGTTTTGTACTTTTGCTTTTTGCAGTTTTTTCAGTGGCTGCTGTTTTTGTTACACCAGAGAACTAATTTAGGTGGTAGAGGTCGTGTGATCTCAGGTGATTTTGAAATTAGTAGAGTTGGCGCTTTTCAGGGTTTTCTGGGATTGCAGTAAGTACCCTTCCTATCCTTTTCTATTTAGTTAGTTTGGGCCCCAGCGTTTGCTCATACTATTTTCTTTCTGTGTCAGTATTTCCTCTTGTCTAACCGCCATTACATGTTTGGGGGCTTTCTATTATCTTTGGGGTTCTGCTCCGGGCAGATAGCTTTCCTATTTCTATCTTTAGGTGTAGTTAGTTTCTCAGGCTGTGACGAGGCGTCTAGGACCAACGTAGGAACGCTCCACGGCTGCCTCTAGTTGCGGTGGTTAGTCAGGGTACTGCAATCTCATAGATTCCAACTGCTCTGGTGTATTTCCTTTTTTACCTGCACTCCTCAGCTACCGTAACATAACAGCTTACTGCAAAGTCAAAAGTTTTACATACATTTCATTAGTAGTTGGTACCATTGCCCTTAAACTGAATGACTTGGGTCAAACATTTGGCATATCCTTCCACAAGCTTCTCACAATAGTTGGTTGGAGTTTGGGCTCATTCCTCCTGACAAAACTGGTGTATCTGATCCAGGTTTGTAGGTCGCCTTACTCGCACCGGCCTTTTCAGCTTTGCCCACAAATTTTCAATAGGATTGAGATCAGGGCTTTGTTCTGATGGCCACTCCAAAACATTGACTTTGTTATCCTTAAGCCACTTTGCTTCCATTTTGGCAGCATGCTTCGGATCATTGTCCATTTGGAAGACCCATTTCCACCCAAGCTTTAACTTCCTGGCTGATGTCTTGAGATGTTGCTTCAGTATTGCCACATAATCTTCGTTTCTCATGATGCCATCTATTTTGTGAAGTGCACCAGTCCCTCCTTGAGCAAAACAATCCCACAACGTGATGCTGCCACCCCCATGTTTTACAGTTGGGATGGTGTTCTTAGGCTTCCAAGCTTCTCCCACTTTCCTACAAATGTAATGATGGTCATGATGCTACACAAAGAAGCAGTGTGTTTCAGGTGTGCAATAAAATACATGCACAGGTGTGTCTCTAATTATCTCAGATGTTGCCAAAATATCAGAAGCTTCCAAACACATGACATCATCATATGGGCAGTCCAGAATTGTTTAAATGCATAATAATCTTAGTGTATGTAAACTTTTGACTTTGCAGTAACTAATAAAAATGCCTTAAACATTCTCTCTCTCATTATTCTGGCATTTGGCAAATATTAATAATTATGGTAATCCTAATTGACCTAAAATACTTTTGTCATGCCCACTTACTGTGGCTTTACAATGGCTTTACATATTACCGAATTGTTCTTATCCCATGGCAGAAGATCTATTTTGAGGATCTATCGTTGTCATGAGTATGACAACGATAAATAGAAAAATATCTTAATTTTTAGAGGTTGTATAATCTTACTGTATATACTCACTCACTTTTGCTCACTTTAGTTTAAGACTGCATTCTTTTTTTCATTTTTTGCTCTTTTAAAACAGTGTCTCCATCACTACACTTTCACTTAATCTCTTTAAGGCCATTGCAGCCCTTGAGCACTTAATCATTGTATTTTTCCATTTTTTTATACGCCTGTAATGGGTTGTTTAACCCCTTAAATATATTTTATACCCAACATTATTGTCACTTATTTTTATAATACAATCAATGATAAATGCAAATAATAACATATTTTACATTATATTTGTTCTTTTTCTAAATGGACATTCATAGTCCATGACTTCACTTATGTGTGCAGTATTGCCCTTTATTGAATGTTTGAGGGTCTTTTTATTTCACAGGGTTCACATCAGTATTAAGAGTAACACTCACTTTTAACTTTTTTTCTTTTTGAACTCATAATTGGATTATTAAATGGGTTGTCCACTACTAGGACAACTGCCCAGCCCTACATTATTGGCTCACACTAGTGCCACTTGTCATGTTCTCTTTGAACTGAAGACGCTATATCTAGAAAAATGTCTCCACACTCAGAAACGCCCCTGGAAGAAGTGAGGCAAAACAAGAATCGGGGAGGAGGGACATTGAGCCTGATGTATCCTCTATAGCAGTAACTTTACTACTAAAGGTATAAACATGTTATACATGACTATGGTTTAAGTTTTGCTAGGCTGTTTGAGGTTACATTAAGTGGATAAGGACATTGGCATATACATACTGTGGATAGGGAGTTTTTCTTATCTATTGGCAATGCCATTGTATCATACCCCTAGCCTTCACAGTTATGCCTCAGGTCTTATGTTCAACTTGTATCCAGTTCCTGTATTTTATGGTCCTCAGTTTTGAGGTATTCCCTGTTTTGTTACCTGTATATTTTTTAAATTCATTAGTAAATTACATTTTTAAAAGATTATGTCGTAGTTCCCTTCAGTTGTCTGTGATCATACTCCTATTATTTTGTCTGGTGGCTCTGGTTATGATGACACAGACATATTTGAAATTTTACATGTATTTATCCCTTTTATGTGCTTTTAACTCAGTGATAAAAAAAAAACATACCTTTTATTTTAAGGTCCACGTTATACCTCAACCATGGATAGATACCATAGTTGGATTGGTCATCAGGAATTGGATTACTTTCAATCCAGCCACCACAAGCAAACTGGAAAAAGTTGTCACAAGGATCAACAGAAAGATTCATTTTGTTTCGTATAGAAGCAGCTGAAAAAATAAGCAAAATTAAATGTAATAATGCAAAATGTGACATGATTTTACTTCATTCTACCAGCCCCATGTGTTTCCCTAAAGTAGTAAAGTAGTGGAGAATAATCATACACTGATTACATCTGATCTACGTTAAATGGCCTCTACAATCACCGCACATTGGTTTGCGGGAATCCGCTGCACATTTGATAGCAAAGTCGCATGCAAGTATGAGGTCTGAAATGAATTCTGCAATAAAGAATTGCCATGTTGCAAATGTGTAAATCTGAATTGCCTGTCAATTATATGCTAAAAATTACAGCAAGATATAGATGAGATTTGTTAAATTTAATCCACTTAACTGTGATTGAAGTGCAAAGAGTCCCAATTTTTATCAGATACTAAACTGTATTCGTCCTAATCCTTCACCAGCATATATGGTCCATAAACATTAACAAAATTATTACTTACTTTATTATTATAAGATATACAGTACACTACAGGGGATTTCATCATTTTCCACCAGAAAATTGTCTTTAAGGTTAAGTTCCTACAGGTTACTCCTGTGTGAGACATACAACTCTGGAAAAATTTTATAGACCACCACATCAAAACCCTGTCATGGGCAGCCCATTCTCCAGACCTGAACCCCATTGAAAACCTCTGGAATGTGATCAAGAGGATGATGGATAGTCACAACTCATCAAACAAAGAAGAACTGCTTAAATTTTTGCGCCAGAAGCAGTGTGAAAGACTAGTGGCAAGCATGCCAAGACGCATGAAAGCTGTTTTTAAAAATCATGGTTATTCCACAAAATATTGATTTCAGAACTCTTCCTGAGTTAAAACACTAATATTGTTGTTTCTAAATGATTATGAACTTGTTTTCCTTGCATTATTTGAGGTCTGAAAGCACTGTTTTTTTAATTTTGACCATTTTTCTTTGTCAGAAAAGAAATACAAAATTTATTGCTTGGAAATTCGGAGACATGTTTCAGAAGTTTATAAACTAAAAGAACAATTTACATTTGACTCAAAAATATACCTATAAAGAAAAAAATCTGACTAACTGAACATTTGAAAGTGGTCTCTTAATTTTTGCCAGAGCTGTATAATGACAGCCTGCTCTGATTTCACTGCAGAGAGATTACAAGATGAGCTCTCACTTCTGGGCAGGCAGCTAAACTCTGCTGTGCTGCCCTGCGCCTACACAGACTGTTGGGACATTAGCTGACAGATATTAGATTCCCAGTACTTTCTAATCATATATGGGGTTAGACCAGGAGATCAGCCTCAAGAGATCAGCCGAGATACCGGCTCTAAGCTATCGTGTGTGCGTGTTCTTCTTTCTCCTGTGTTGCTGCCTGCTTATGATTGATCAGCAATGCATCATTCAGAGAAAATGAAAAATAACTCATTATGTGCCAAATACTTTGATTGCTAATATCACTGAAACGGAGAAGCGAAATTTTAAAAAATGTGTTATTCCGCTCTGCAGACACTCTTACAGTGTATGTCCATGTCTACATGAAAAAAATTATAAAATATCTGCTTAGGAGCCTTTGAGGGACACTTTAAGGTTACTGGAATTTCCAGCTGCTGGAACACATGAAGGCTGTGAACTGAGGTTACCTTGGATGTATATTTTACTGTACTTGTTAATAAATAAATAAATAAATGAATGAAAAAAATGACCTTGGCCCCCCTATTTTTAATAACCAGCTGAGGAAAAGCAGACAGCTTAGGGCTGGTGTTATTATTCTGACACGTGGCCAATATCCATATAGGTTCCAGGCTATTAATATTAGTTCACAGCTGTCTGTTTAGCCTTTACTAGTTATTAAAATCCAAAACATGACATGTGGTCCCCCTTATTTTCAACAAACAGCAAAGGCTAAACAGACATCTGTAATCTGATTTTAATATGCTGGCAAAAGGCCATGTATATATGTATAAAAGGCCCCCTCATAGATTAATAACACCAGCACTCAGCCACCCTGAAATGGTGCATGATGTACACATAATACAGGGTACAGTAATTCTATCTCGAGTATTAATGGGTCTTAAAAGACTGCTTTAATAATAGACCTTAAATACTGTAATGCTGTAGATAAGCCCACGGTCCGACCTGTAAGATAAGATAAATGTTGTATTATACTCCCCCGGGGGCGGTCCTCTGCGGTCAGGTCCGATGGGTGTCGCAGGTCCAGGTCCGGCGCCTCCCATTTTCATGCGATGTCGTCATCCTCCTTGCTTCATGTCGCGCTCCTGCACAGGTGTACTGATCTGCCCTGTTGAGAGCAGAGCAAAGTACTGCAGTGCGAAGGTGCAGGGAAAGGTCAGAGAGGCCCAGCGCCTGCGCATTGCAGTACTTTGATCAGCAGGAGCGCGCGACACGAAGCAAGGAGGATGACAACATCGAATGAAGATGGGAGGCGCCGAACCCAGACCTGCGACACCTATCGGACCGGACAGCAGCGGACTGTCCCCGGGTGAGTAGAATAAAACCTCTTTTTCTTATCTTTCAGGTCAGACTGGGGGCTTATCTACAGCATTACAGAATGCTGTAGATAAGCCCCGAAAGGCAGTGGCCGTATCTGATAGCAGCAAAACGAGGTGACAGGTTCCCTTTAAACAAAGGTCTTTATTATTAAGTGAAATAAAAAATCCAAACCTACAAGGCCCTCTGGGAGAATTTGATTGCACACCCCCTTAAAACATAAATTAACTGTGGTTTACCACATCTTTGGGAAGCTGAGTTCAAATTCCCCAGCCACATGCAGGCCTGATTATTGTCACACCTGTTCTCAATTAAGAAAGCACTTAAATGGGATCTGCCTGACAAAATGAAGTAGACCAAAAGACCCTCAAAAACTAGACATCATGCTTCGATCTAAAGAAACAAATGAGAAACAAAGTAATGGAGATATATAAGTCTGGAAAAGGTTACAAATAGTGATGAGCAAGTATACTCGTTGCTCGGGTTTTCCTGAGCACGCTCGGGTGATCTCCGAGTATTTGGAAGTGCTGGGAGATTTAGTTTTTGTTGCCGTAGCTGCATGATTTGTGGCTATTTGACAGCCTGAATACATGTGGGGATTCCTTAACAAACAGGCATTCCTCACATGTATTCAAGCTGTCCAGCAGCCATAAATCATGCAGCTGCAGCAACGGAAATGAAATCTCTGAACACTTCCAAATACTCGGAGTGTAACCCGAGCAGCGAGAATACTCGCTCATCACTAGTTATAAAGCTAATTCTTAATTTTTGGGTCACCAACAAACCACAGTGAGAGCCATTATCCACCAATAGCGAAAACATGGAACAGTGAACCTTACCAGGAGTGGCCGGCCGACCAAAATTACTCCAAAAGCGCAGAAACAATTCATCACAAAAGACCCAACAACAACATCCAAAGAACTGCAGGCCTCACTTGCCTCAGTTAAGGTCAGTGTTCATGACTCCACCATAAGAAAGAAATTGGGCAAACATTGCTTGCATGGCAGAGTTCCAAGACAAAAACCAATGCTGAGCAATAAGAATATAAAGGCTCATGTCAGTTTTGCCAGAAAACATCTTGATAATCCCAAGACATTTGGGAGAATACTCTGTGGACTGACAAGACAAAAGTTAAACTTTTTGGACGTGGAACGTCCCATTACATCTGACATTGAAGTAACACAGCATTTCAGAAAAGGAACATCATACCAACAATGCAATATGTTGGTGGTAATGTGATGATCTGAATGGGAGGAGACACAGATTAGATATTAGAAAAAAACTTTTTGACAGTTAGAGTGATCAATGAGTGGAACAGACTGCCTCGAGAGGTGGTGCGTTCTCCTTCAATGGAAGTCTTCAAACAGAGGCTGGACAGACATCTGTCTGGGATGATTTAGTGAATCCTGCTTTGAGCAGGGGGTTGGACCAGATGACCCAGGAGGTCCCTTCCAACTCTACCATTCTATGATTCTATGATCTGGGGCTGTTTTGCTGCTTCAGGACCTGGAAGACTTGCTGTGGTAAATGGAACCATGAATTCTGCTGTCTATCAAAAATCCCGAAGGAGAATGTTCGGCCATCTGTTCATGATCTCAAGCTGAAGCGCACTTGGGTTATGCATCAGGACAGTGATCCAAAGCACACCAGCAAATCCTCCTCTGAATGGCTAAAGAAAAACAAAATTAAGACTTTGGAGTGGCCTAGTCAAAGTCCTGACCTTAATCCGATTGAGATACTGTGGCATGACCTTAAAAAAGCGGTCCATGCTGGGAAACCCTCCAACGTGTCGGAATTACAACAATTCTGCAAAAATTAGTGAGCCAAAATTCTTCCAGTGCATTGTAAGACACTCATTGGCAGTTATCGCAAATGCTTGATTGCAGTTGTTGCTGCTAAGGGTGGCCCAACCAGTTATTAGGTTTAGAATCATAGAATGGTAGAGTTGAAAGGGACCTCCTGGGCCTTCTGGTCCAACCCCCTGCTCAAAGCAGGATTCTCTAAATCATCCCAGACAGATGTCTGTCCAGCCTCTGTTTGAAGACTTCCATTGAAGGAGAACTCACCACCTCTCGTGGCAGCCTGTTCCACTCATTGATCACCCTAACTGTCAAAAAGTTTTTTCTAATATCTAATCTGTGTCTCCTCCCACTCAGTTTCATCCCATTGCTTCTAGTCTTTCCTTGTGCAAATGAGAATAAAGATGATCCTTCTACAATGTGACAGCCCTTGAGATATTTGTAGACAGCTATTAAGTCTCCTCTCTGTCTTCTTTTTTACAAGCTAAACATTCCCAAATCCTGCAACCGTTCCTTATAGGACATGGTTTGCAGACCGGTCACCATTCTGGTGGCTCTTCTCTGAACTTGCTCCAGTTTGTTGATGTCTTTTTTAAAATGTGGTGCCCAAAACTGGACACAGTATTCCAGATGAGGTCTGACCAAAGAGGAGTAGAGGGCAATAATGACCTCACGTGATCTAGACTTTATGCTTTTGTTGATACATCCTAGAATTGCATTTGCCTTTTTTGCTGCTGCATCACACTGTTGACTCATGTTAAGTCTGTGATCAATTAGTATACCCAAGTCTTTTTCACATGTGCTGTTACTTAGCCCTAATCCTCCCATTTTGTATATAGGGGGCAATCACTTTTTTTTTAGGGGGCAATCACTTTTTCACACAGGGCCCTGTAGGTTTGGATTTCTTTTTCCCTTAATAATAAAAACCTTCATTTAAAAACTGCATTTTGTGTATACTTGTGCTATTTTTGTCTAATATTTTTAATTTTTCTGGTGATCTGAAACATTTAAATGTGAAAAACATGGAAAAGAATAGGAAATTAGGAAAGGAGCAAACAGTTTTTCACACAACTGAATATGTACTGTATATACAGTGGGGAAAAAAGTATTTAGTCAGTCACCAATTGTGCAAGTTCTCCCACTTAAAAAGATGAGAGAGGCCTGCAATTGACATCATCATTAGACCACAACTATGAGAGTCAAAATGAAAAAACAAATCCAGAAAATCACCTTGTCTGATTTAGCAAGATTTATTTTGCAAATTATGGTGGAAAATAAGTATTTGGTCACCTAAAAGCATGCAAGATTTCTGGCTCTCACAGACCTGTAACTTCTTCTTTAAGAGGCTCCTCTGTCCTCCACTCATTACCTGTAGTAATGGCACCTGTTTGAACTTGTTATCAGTATAAAAAAAACCTGTCCACAACCTCAAACAGTCACACTCCAAACTCTACTATGGTGAAGACCAAAGAGCTGTCGAAGGACACCAGAAAAAAAATTGTAGCCCTGCACCAGGCTGGCATGACTGAATCTGCAATAGGCAAACTCACAGATATAATGCTGTGAGTAGAACACTGATACGGTAGTGCAGTCGCCCACGGCAACTGGTCTCAAAAGGAGGACTGGTGTGTTTAGTGACTATAAACTGAAGGATATCGTGTACGGTGTAAAGCTGTGAGTAGCACATTAACACGGCGATGCAGTTGTCCACGAGAACTGGTCAGAGGAGGACAGGCGTGTTTAGGGACTGTAATCCAGAGGATATGTTTCTGTATGAGTTGAACATTAAAGAAACGTT
The DNA here is from genome assembly GCA_033576555.1 of Oophaga sylvatica. Classification (NCBI taxonomy): domain Eukaryota; kingdom Metazoa; phylum Chordata; class Amphibia; order Anura; family Dendrobatidae; genus Oophaga; species Oophaga sylvatica. Next base: position 554,460,391 of record JARQOD010000002.1, on the reverse strand, counting down.
TTGCTTTGAACTTTGCTGGGTCACTGCCTCATAACTGCAGTGTGCTACCGCTGCACTACACAACGTTCACCATCCAACCTGATGGAACTGGAGAGGATCTGCAAGGAAGAATGGCAGAGGATCCCAAATCCAGGTGTGAAAAACTTGTTGTATCATTCCCAAGAAGACTCATGGCTGTTCTAGCTCAAAAGGGTGCTTCTACTCAGTACTGAGGGTCTAAATACTTATGACCATGTGATATTTCAGTTTTTCTTTTTTAATAAATTTGCAAAAATGTCTACATTTCTGTTTTTTTTTTCAGTCAAGATGGGGTGCAGAGTGTACATTAATGAGAAAAAAAAATGAACTTTTTGGACTTTACCAAATTGCTGCAATGAAACAAAAAGTGAAAAATTTAAAGGGGTCTGAATACTTTCCGTACCCACTGTACATTTAAATATTATAGACAAGATTGATATTTTTTCACATTTAGTCAAACAGAAAAGTAGTATGCTGTATGACAAAAGTCTCAGGATACAATGTGCTCTGATGTCCCACTTTAATTGCTGTACATGTCAAGAACTTGTGATATCCCACTGTACTACCACAGGGTACACTTACATGCTTTTCAACAACCATGCTCGGCTAAAAGTGCCAACAAGAAGATGTCGCTGGAGACTGGAACCGAGCAGTTTTACTTTCCAGGATCCAAAATTGATGTTACAATAAGCTGCAGTGAGAGCTGCTATGTTACAAGAGTTCTCAATCAATGAAACTGATCAATACCCACACACAGGTAGGCCATTACAGCCAAGACAATTGCAAAATTCAAGATGCCAGTTCTAGATGAAGTCAGCGGCTCACATCAAAGAAGCAGTTTGCCAGCCAATCCATCTTACTGAATAAAACTAGTTAGAGTTACAATTTACAACACAAATCATTTTTATAGCTATCCATTTGCAGGCAGATTCTTAAAGCTCAGAATCAGGCGTTAAAAGTACTTTTCACTGATAGGAAAGTTTCTAAAAGACTGTGTTCATAGACTGAAACATCTAGTATTACTTGTCATTGAAATAAATCCATGAATTTATAAAACATGTGTAGAGAATACAAAGTTTATAGAGGATGGTCTACAATAAAGAAGATGATATCACTGGTACAGTACAAATCGTGATACATTTGTATGTGTGTGTTCATTGTATGTTTGTAGGTTCTGGATTAGGCTCAGATTTCGGTCTTCCTGCCACATGCAAAAAATTTGGGCACTGACGTCAGTTAATTTTTTTCATTCTACAGGAAAATAAAGTCCACAGCAAGGTGGAGATGAAGAGAAAGGTTCTTTCCTCGAAATCAGGGTCAGTTTTAGACAAAGTAGAGCCCAGGGTAAAATTTAACAGCGGAGCCTTAAATGCTCACATATTGCATCATCACACACAAACATTTAGGTTGCATGTACATGGGCTGAGTTCAGGCCATTAAACAAGCGCGATCTACAATATTCAAGTCTTTAGGCGTTTGTTTAGGCCTCTTTCACACATCAGTTTTTTGCAATCAGGCACAATCCGGCGAATTGTTTAAAAGACGGATCCGGCGTAGATTGTAAAAAACTGATATGCCGGATCCGTTTTTTAGCTGGATCCGTCCTGAACTTTTTTTGCCCGGAAAATGTGTAGTAGTAGTAGTAGTAGTAGTAGCAGCAGTAGCAGTAGTACTTGATTTCCAGAATCCGGATCAGTCTTTTGCCGGATTGCACAAAAGACTGATCCGGTACCATAGACTTCTATTGTTTCCGGCCGCCTGATGCGCCGCTTCAGGTGCTGTCAGGCATTTCCGGCACAAAAAAAAAAACGTTACATGATGCGTCCTGTCCGGCCGCCGGAATTAAAATCTATGATGGATCCGGCAGAAAATGGACTAAACGCAATGACATGCGGCGCGATCCGGCGCTAATGCATGTCAATGAGAAAAAAACGGATCCAGCGCTAAAAAAAAAAAGATCCGTTTTTTTTAAAAAATGTCGGATTGCGCCTGACGGCAAAAAACTGATGTGTAAAAGAGGCCTTACAAATCTGCCTCCACTTATATAGTTGCTCTAGACTCCCACAGGGTACAGGACCTGTAGTGACATCACCATTAAAAGACCGTGATATCAACAAAGGTCCTGAAACACTTTCAACACCGGAAATAAACTGATAATGCAAAATTGCTATTATCAATCTAGTTTCAGTAATAAACACTTCAGGCCCTTAATGGGCTGGGGGCCCTGTGTGATTGCCTAGTTTGCTACTCCCCACCTTATGTTAGCCCTGCTGGTAACTGAATTGCAGGTAGAGTTAAGAGAACATCTAGTTCCATCTCCAGGAATATAAAGTGATCTCTGCTTGGTGTGCATCCTGGCAGAAAGCTCTCTGTGTACATGTATACCCATAAGAAAAAAGCATGATGTATTTAGGGGCTCACTATAACTAATACTATAGCCTGAGCCACGTTTGCCATGAAGAAATATGACCATCTTGCCTCAGGCAGAAGTCTGACTGGTTTTCCAGTTTTCTGACATTGTGTGACCCCCCAGGAGTAGTACTTGGCCGATTCTCCAAGAAGGCTGTTAAACTCGCAGTTGACACTGAGAACAGGGGGACGTCAGAACTGCAGCCAATTTCAGACACCAATGCAGTGGCAGAAACTCACTAATATACCCAGGGAAATTAGTAAATTGCATTTATAAATAATAAACTGCGCTTAGGAGCCAGAATTTTCTGAAAGCTGGAAACCTCTTTAAACTTGGTGCTGTATTCGTGCACTGTTGGTGGTTTTAGTGATATATCTATGTATTAATGGTGGTTCAGATGATGTATTCATGTAATGGTGGTGGTTCTGGTGACATATTGATCATGGTTCCTGTGATGGTAGCATCATGAACCAAACATTTTGCTTTGTTTATTTTTAATCCTATGAAGGTTTGGTATTGCTGTAATCGCACTGAACTGGAGAATCATGTTCACAGGTCACTTTTACAATTCAATGAATACCTTAAAAGCAAAACTGAAAAACAATGAAGGAATTGTGTTTATTGACTGCAGGTTTATATTTCACTCCAAGTAGGGGCGCCATTTAAATCTACATCTCAGGAAGTAGAACAGCTAGAACTGGCCTCGACTACAGCAATGCTTGACATATCTCTGTTAATCCTAATGAAGGCGATCCTCTCGACTCTTCAACCCAAGCAATATATTTAGATGTCACTTGGAACAAAAACAATACAGAGCTGAGCAATAAAGAAGTTCATGCTTACTGTATTTTTTTAGCAAAGTAATTGTCATTTCCATAATCCTGGCATCTATCCAGCTTGCAATCAACAAAGCCTTTTACAATTTTCTTAAAAAATGTCAAGTTATATTTGAAATCAGTAACAGTAGGCACTTTCCAGAGGTATTAAAAAGAAATGTGAGTTGATCAATTTCTCCATAGAGGTTATTGTATACACTTATAAACTGATATTTCACACAATAATAACATACACCATAAAATTCTGGGTTGGAGACAAATCCCTGAAAAATACAGAACTAACATGTTGGAAAATAATTCTGATATCCAGTTCCATATCATATCCAGTTCCAAGCGTATTACTTCTGTATTTGTGCCATAGACTGCTGCAATTTTACTTTCTTCACTATAGGATAGTGTTAGTCAGCACCATTTTGTTGATTTAACAGTAAACATTAATTATACTAATGCATTCCTTAAGCAGCTCAATGCAAAAAAATTAAGATGCTCAGCTTATGAATTATGTAAAATATAAGTAAGACTAATGTAGCTCTGGCTTGACCAGCTCACATTTCTACAGTATGCAGAGTATAGAAGATGCCAGATTACCACACAAACCTCTTATAGCTGTTGGCAACAAACAGTTAACACGTTATCAGTTGAGTAATATTACTGTAGCCCCATCTAGTGGCTTAAATTATAACTACAACATAGTTTAGTGTAAAAAACAAAAATCTCTTCGGCTCCTTGCTTATTACATTTTTTTAATGAGTAAAATATGAATGTTTTTCTGAAATATGTCAGGAATACCTTAGAAAAAATGTTTTATTTTCTATGAGCAGCTCTAATGGACATTAAAGAATTTATTGTCCAGTTGTTAGGTTGTAATTAAGCATGATACTGCATTAAGTGAATTTGATCTATCCTCATCCATTATTTTAATCTTTGAATTCACTAGTTTCACCAAATTTTACCAAAAAAATTGAATTGTGAAGAATTTGATTAACAATGAATTGCAAATATTGCAAAGCCTCCTATTGCCCGGAAAAGACGAATGTAACATTCTGAAGGTCTTTCTATGACTGTATCTAAACCTTTTCAATGCAAACAAAGCCTTATGTCAAAGTGACTGCACCATATAAATGGATGGTAAACCTATAGTAATTAGCATCATTTTTAATAGTACAGCACTCTAATACACTTCTCATACTTTGTAAAATAAAAAAAGATCCAAAAATCATTCCTCTTAGGGTATGTGCACATGTTCCTAGCCACCAAGAGCACTGCCATATAAAGAGAACGTCATCTACAAATCGACACCATAAAATCACAGATAACTCAAAATTATCTTCAGACAACAACATAGTTGTCTCCCAATTCCCCGTTTATGGATATTCAGTGCAGACCATGTTGTTGTCTGAGGATAACATTTTTGAGTCATCATTATTTTTATTTAATGGAGTCTTCTTGACATGACTCATGTGGGACGATGAAGTTGTGAATTTACATTTATGATCACTGTTTTCAATATATGGGATATTGGTCTGAATATCTTTATATGTACTTATTTATTTATTTATTCATGAAATGATTGATTTAAGGTTTGATAAATTATTTATAATTATATATATATACATACACAGCAGGGTGAAATAAGAATTGAACACTTCACCAAATTTCTAAGTAAATAATTTTCTTTAAGTGCTATTGACATGAAATTCTCATCAGTTGACCCATCCAATCGACAAAAAGAACTCAAACAATAGGTGTCCACAAGTCAAGATATACCTTATAATGAAAAATGACACAGGGAAAAAATATTGAACACACTTACTGAAATGTATTTAATACTTTATGTAAAAGCCTTTGTTGGTGATGACAGCTTCAAGATGGCTCCTAGTCACATGCATTGCGCAGATGTGATTTTGGTCCAATCTTCCACACACTCTTCAGATCCTGAAGATTCCGTGGGCTCCTTCTGTGACCTCTGAGCTTTAGTTCCTTCCATAAATTTTCTATTGGACTCAGGTCATGTGATTGGCTGGGCCATTTTAGCCACTTTATTTCCCATCTCTGAACCCAATTGAGAGTTTCCTTGGCTGTGTGTTTGGGATCATTGTCTTGCTGAAATGTCCAACCTTGTTTCATCTTCACCATCCTGGTAGATGGCAGCAGATTTTTATCAAGACTGTCTTGGTACATTTGTCCATTCATCCTTCCTTCGATCACAAGAAGTTTTCCAGTGCTGTATGCTGAAAAATAGCCCAAACCATAATGTTGCCACCTCTAAACTTCACTGTTGGCATGGCCGGACATTCTCCTTCAGCATTTTTTGATAGACAGCAGAATTCATGGTTCCATTTACGACAGCAAGTCTTCCAGGTCCTGAAGCAGCAAAACAGCCCCAGACCATTGCACTACTGTTGGCATGATGTTACTTTTCTGAACTGCTGTTTTACTTCTATGCCAGATGTAATTTCCTAACAAACAGGCAATCCCCACATGTATTCAGGCTGTCTAGCAACTGCAAATCATGCAGCTGCGGTGACACACTAAATCTCCGAGCACGCCCAAAATACTCGGAGAACACCCGAGCATGCTCGGAAAACTCGAGTAACAAGCATACTCGCTCATCACTACTACTGAGCAAAAAGAACATAAAGGCTTGTCTCAGTTTTGCCAGAGACATCTTGATGATCCCCAAGACTTTTGGAAGAATATACTCTGTGGTCTGAAGAGACAAGAGTTTAATTTTTTGGAAGATGTTTGCCTCATTACATCTGGCATAGAAGTAAAACAGCAGTTCAGAAAAGTAACATCATACCAACAGTAGTGTGATGGTCTGGGGCTGTTTTGCTGCTTCAGGACCTAGAAGACTTGCTGTCGTAAATGGAACCATGAATTCTGCTGTCTATCAATAAATGCTGAAGGAGAATGTCCTGCCATATGTTCGTGACCTCAAGCTGTAGCGCACTTGGGTTATGCAAAAGGACAACACACCTACACCAGCAAGTCCACCTCTGAATGGCATAAGAAAAACAAAATTAAGACTTTGGAGTGACCTAGTCAAAATCCTGATTTTAATCCGATCGAGATGCTGTGGTATGACCTTAAAAAAGCGGTTCATGCTCGGAAATCCTCCAATATGGCTTAATTACAACAAGTCTGCAAAGATGAGTGGGCCAAAATTTCTCCAGAACGTTGTAAAAGACTCATTGCAAGTTAGATGCAAACAATTGATTGCAATTGTTGCTGCTAAGGGTGGCCCAACCAGTTATTATGCTTAGGGGGCAATCACTTTTTCACACAGGGTCCTGTAGGTTTGGATTTCTTTTTGCCTTAATAATAAGGGCTTTCATTTAGAAACTTCATTTTGTGTTTACTTGTGTTATTTTTGTTTAATATTTACATTTGTTTGGTGATATCAAGCATTTAAGTGTGACAAACATGCAAAAGAATAGGAATTCAGGAAGGGGCTAACACTTTTTCACACAACTGTATATTAAAGGGAACCTGTCAGCAGGATTGTGCTGAGTAACCTACAGACAGTGTCAAGTTGGCGCCATTACACTGATTAAAATGATACCTTTGTTGATGAAATCCATCTTGTGGTTGTTATAATTTTGGATATGATTTGTGCAGGGGCGGAACTATAGTGGAAGCAGGGGAAGCAGCTGCCACAGGGCCCGGGCTAGAAGGGGGCCCGTCCCTGCTGCAGCTGCCCTGTGATTTAGGAGCAAAAAGGGGGGCCCGAGCACGCTGGCAAATGGATCCGCGCTCGGGCCCCCTCCCAACATTTTGTTCAGGCTTCTGACTCTGAACGCTGATGCATAACAACACTGTGTTGTTTTAAAGAGACACTACAGTGTTGTAAATGCAGACAGCGAACAGAAATGAGCACTGTAGCTTTAAGCTGCGGCCCAGTGCATTATGGTCCGTCTGTCACAGCGTGTGTGCATGTGGGGGCGGACAGCAGACGGCCAGGCAGACCACATGAAGCAGCAGGCTGACTGGACAAGCAGGTGGAAGCCCGGGCGAGCAGGGTGAGTACCGTGAGTCTCTCAACAGTGAGAAGAGGCTTGGCTGCTCAATGGTGACTGGGAGGGCAGGTGCAGGCAGGATCTAACAGGGCCCACATTCACAGGGCCCAGGCCCCAGGCTGGCAGTGCAGGGGGCCCACATTCAAACAGGGCCCAGGTAGCAAGGGGCCCGCTTCAACAGGGCCTCGGGCTCCTGGGCCTGTTTGACGCAAGCCTCAAGTCACCACTAACCTCCCCCTGGCCCTGTTGGGCACGGGACCTCAGTCACCAGTAGCTCCCCCTGGCCCAGTAACAGCCTCATGGTTGCTAAAGTGACGAGTGACACCTGATCTCTGCTACTGTGACAAGTAACAACCTCAGCTTGCTACATGTAACAAGTAACAACCTCAGCTCTGCTACATGTGACAAGTGCAACCTCGGCTCTGCTACATGTGACAAGTAGCAACCTCAGCTCTGCTACATGTGAAAGTAACAACCTCAACTCTGCTACTTGTGACAAGTAGCAACCTCTGCACTGGTATTTGTGCAAGTAACAACCTCAGCTCTGCTTATGTGACAAGTAACACCTCAGCTCTGCTCATGTGACAAGTAGCAACTTCAGCTTGCTCATGTGACAAGTAACTCAGCTCTGCTACATGTGACAAGTAGCAACCTCAGCTCTGCTACATGTGACAAGTAGCAACCTCGCTCTGCTACATGTGACAAGTAACCTCAGCTCTGCTACATGTGACAAGTAACAACCTAAAGCTCTGCTACATTGTACAAGTAACAACCTCAGCTCTGCTACATGTGACAAGTAGCAACCTCGCTCTACTACATGTGACAAGTAACAACCTCAGCTCTGCTACATGTGACAAGTAGCAACCTCAGCTCTGCTCATGTGACAAGTAACAACCTCAGCTCTGTCATGTGACAAGTAACCTCAGCTCTGTCATGTGACAAGTAGCAACCTCACTCTGCTCATGTGACAAGTAGCAACCCAGCTCTGCTCATGTGACAAGTAGCAACCTCAGCTCTGCTCATGTGACAAGTAGCAACCTCAGCTCTGCTCATGTGACAAGTAACAACTCAGCTCTGCTCATGTGACAAGTAGCAACCTCAGCTCTGCTCATGTGACAAGTAACAACTCAGCTCTGCTCATGTGACAAGAAAGCAACTCAGCTCTGCTACATGTGACAAGTAACAACCTCAACTCTGCTACATTGTGACAAGTAACTCAGCTCTGCTACATGTGAAAGTAAACCTCAGCTCTGCTACATGTGACAAGTAGCAACCTCGGCTCTGGTACATGTGACAAGTAGCAACCTCAGCTCTGCTCATGTGACAAGTAGCAACCTCGGCTCTGCTCATGTGACAAGTAACCTCAGCTCTGCTCATGTGACAAGTAGCAACCTCAGCTCTGCTCATGTGACAAGTAGCAACTCAGCTCTGCTACATGTGACAAGTAGCAACCTCGGCTCTGCTACATGTGACAAGTAACAACCTCAGCTCTGCTACATGTGACAAGTAGAACCTCAGCTCTGCTCATGTGACAAGTAACACCTCAGCTCTGCTCATGTGACAAGTAACAACCTCAGCTCTGCTACATGTGATAAGTAGCAACCTCGGCTCTGTACATGTGACAAGTAACAACCTCAGCTCTGCTACATGTGACAAGTAGCAACCTCGGCTCTGCCTACATGTAAACAACCTCAGCTCTGCTACATGTGACAAGTAGCAACCTCAGCTCTGCTAATGTGACAAGTAACAACCTCAGCTCTGCTCATGTGACAAGTAACAACCTCAGCTCTGCTACATGTGAAAGTAACAACCTCAGCTCTGCTCATGTGACAAGTAACAACCTCGCTCTGCTACATGTGACAAGTAGCAACCTCAGCTCTGCTACATGCGAGGAGTGACAGCCTCATCTCTGCTTACATGCGCGGAGTGACAGCCTCGCTTTGCTTTACAAGTAGCAGAGCTGGGCTGTCACTCCTCACATGTTGCAGAGATGAGGCAGTCAACTCCTTACATGTAGCAGAGCTGAGGCTGTCACTCCTCGAATGTGCAGGCTGAGGCTTGTCCCTACTCACATGTAGCAGAGCTGAGGCTGTTCCTCCTCACATTTAGCAGAGCTGAGGCTGTCACCCTCAATGTAGCAGAACTGAGTCTGTCACTCCTCATATGTAGCAGAGCTGAGGCTGTCACTCCTCACATGCAGCAGAGCTGAGGCTGTCAACTCCTCACATGTGTAATTTGGTGAGGGCGGTGGTGCGGGAAGTACGGTATACAGAACAATCTTAGATTATTCTGTATTACCGGACTGTTGTTCTACTGAATAAATCATCCGTTTTGAAAGCAATTTGCAGGCTGGATTACAAGTTTCTTCACATATTTACTCTGGAGAAAGCCTACCTTCGTCACTACCTCAGTTGTTCCTGGGGTTGGTTCTTTTCTGTTATTTCACTATCATTACTCCAAAACCTCTAATTTTGGATAATAAAGGTATCTTTCTTACCAAAACTTGGGTAGCCCGGGATTGGCAACGCGCGCGAGGGGGGGGGGCCCCATTTTTGAAGTTTGCTGTGGGGCCCTCCCGTTCCTAGTTACGCCCCGGGGATTTGTGGTTAATACAATTATTACTTATTATCTGTTAGGGGTCGAATTTCTGCTTATGCACAAGGGGAATCTTGAACATCCTGCTGCGGACTCCCATCCGTCTCCGGCTACGTGGACTCTGCTCAGCAGAGACGTCGGTCCCAGCATCTGGCCCAGTCTAACATTGTGCAGAGGATTACTGCTGCATCTCCAGGTTCTGCTATTGTAGCCAGTACTGGTCAGCGGTGAGCAGACGTCTTGGGGGACTAAGTCCTGCGTTTCTCCATCTGAGCATGCCCAGAGTAAGATCTCCATTGGAGATCAGGGGTCACATGCTCGGTTACAGCAACGACTCCATTGGTCCCCAGGTTGGTCCTGAAATGGCTTGTTTTCTGGATCGTTTTCATTGGTCCTTTTCGGGAAAGGGTTTCCTGTAGCTCTGTATAAAAAGTGAAGGGTTTTTTTCCCCCCCCCGGCCCCCAAAATTTTTTGTTTTTTTTGTGGGTTTTTGGGTTTTTTGGGGGGGGAAATTCCTTAAAAAACCCCCCGGGGGGGGGGGGTTTTTTGGGGGGGGCCCCCCAAAAAAGGGGGGGGGTTGGGGGGGGTTTTGGGGGGGGGAAACCCCCCCAAAAAAAGGGTTTCCGGGAAAAATTTTTTTTAAAAAAAATTTTTTTTCCCCTTTGGAAAAATTTTTAAGGGTTTTTTGGCCGGGAAAAGGTTTTTTTTTGAGGGGGGTTTTTGGGGGGGGCCCGGGTTTCGGAAGGGCCCCTTTTTTTTTTGGGGGGGCCCAAAGCCCAAAATTTTTTTTTTTTTTGGGTTTTTTTTTAAAATTTTGGGGTTAAAATTTTTTTTTTTTGGGGAAAAAATTTTTAAAATTTTTTGGGAAAAAAAAAAAAAAAAAATTTTTTTGTTTTTTAAAACCTTTTTCCCCCTTTTAAAATTTTTTTTTTTTTATTTTAAAACCCCGGTTTTTGCTGTTCCAAAAATTTTTAAAAATTTTAAAAAAATTTTTTTTTGTTTTCCCCCTTTTGGGAAATTTTTTTTTAAAAAATTTTTGGGGGGAATTTTTTTTTTTAAAAAAAAATTTTTGATTTTTTTAAAAAAAAATTTTTTTTTTAAAAAAAAAATTTTTTTTTTTTTTGGGAAAAAAAAAATTTTTTTTTTTCCCAAATTTTTAAAAATTTTTTTTCCCCCAAAATTATTAAATTTTTAAAATTTTTTTTTTTTAAAAAAATTTAATTTTTTTTAAAAAAAATTTTTTAAAAAAAATTTTTTAAAATTTGGGGAAAAAAATTTTTTTTTAAAAAAAAAAAAAAATTTTCCTTTTTTTTTTTCCAAATTTTAAAAAAATTTTATTTAAAAAAAAAAACAAAAAATTTTTTTTTTAAAAAACAAAAAATAAAAAATTTTTTTAAAATTTATTTTGGCTTAAAAAAAAAAAAAGGGGAAAAAAAATTTAAAAAAAATTAAAAAAATTTTCCCGGTTTTTAAAAAAAAAAAAACCCAAAAAATTTTTTTTAAAAAAAAAAAAGTTATAAATTGGGGGCCCCAAATTTTAAAAAAAAAAATTTCGGGTTTTTCCCCCCCCGGGGGCCCCCCGGGGGGGAAAAAAATTTTAAGGGGGGGGGGCCCCCCCCCCCCTTTTTTTTTGGGGGGTTTTTAAAACCCGGGGGGGTTTTAAAAAAAATTTAAAAAAACCCCCCCCGGGGGGGGGGTTTTTGGGGGGTTTTATTTTTTTTAAAACCTTTTTCCCCCCCCCCAAACCCCCCCCGGGGGGGGAAAGGGGGGGATTTAAAAAACCCCAAAGGGAAAAACCCCGGGGCCCCCCTTTTTTTGGGGGGGGCCCCTTTTTCCCCTTTTTTTCCCCCGGGGGGGGGGGGGAAAAACCCAAGGGCCCTTAAAACCCCTTTTTTTTTTTTTTTTTTTCCCTTTTTTTTTAAAAAAAAGGGGGGAAAAAAGGGAAAAAAAAATTAATTTATTTTTTTTGGTTTTTTAAAAAAAAAGGGGGGGAAAAAAAAAATTTTTTTACCCCCCTTTTTTTTGGATTTTTCCCTTTTTTTGGCCCCCCTTCCCAAAAAGGGTTTTTTTTTGGGGGGGGGGGGCCCTTTTTAACCCCGGGGGGGTTTTTGGGGCCCCCCTTCCGGGGGGGGGGAAAGGGGGTTTTTTAAAAATTTTTGGCCCCCAAAAATTTTTCCCCCTTCCCCGGGGGGGGGGTTTTTTTTAAATTTTTTAAAAGCCCCGAAAGGGGGGTTTTTTTGGGGGGGGTTTTTTTCCCTTTTTTTGGTTTTTTTTTTTATCCCTTTTTCCCCCTTTTTTTCCCCCCCCTTTTTTGGGGGGGGGGGGGGGGCCCCTTTTTTTTTTTTTAAAAGGTTTTTTTGGAACCCCTTTAAAAAACTTTGTTTTCTTTTTCCCCGGGGTTTTTCCCTTTTTTTTTGGGGTTTTTTTTTGGGGGTTTTTTTTTTTAAAAGGGTTTTAAAAGGGTTTTTTTTTTTTTTTTTTTTTTTTTTATTTTTTTTTTGGAAAATTTTTTTTTGGGCAAAATTTTTTTTGGGGTTTTTTTATAAAAATTTTTTTTAAAAGATATTTTTTTTAAAAAAGGGTTTTTGGGGGAATTTTTTTTTTTTTTAAAAAAAAAAGGGTTTTTTTTCCAAAAAACAAGGCCAAGGGGAAAAAAAAAAAAAAAAAATTTTAAAAAAAATTTTTTTTTTTTTTGGGGGGAAATTTAAAAAAATTTTTTTTTTAAAAATTTAAAAAAAAAAAACCCTTGGAAAAAAAAAAAAACTTAGAAAAATGTTTTTTTTTTTAAATTTTTTTTTGGGGGAAAAAACCCAAAAACCCAAAATAATAAAAATTTAAAAAATTTTTTTTTTAAAAAAAAAAAACCCCAAAAAAAAAAAATTTAAAATTAAAAATTTTTTTTTTTTTTTAAAAAAAATTTTTTTTTTTCCCCTTTTTTAAATTTTTTGGGGGGCCCCCCAAAAAAAAAAAAATTTGGGGAAAAAAATTTTTTTTAAAAAATTTTTTTCCGGTTTTTTAAAAAAAAAAAAATTTTTTTTCCCCCTTTTCTTTTTTTTTTTGGGTTTTTTTAAAAAACCAAAAAAAAATTTTTTTTTTTTTAATTTTTTTTTTTAAAAAAAAATTTTTTTTGGGTTTTAATAAATTTTTTTCCCAAAAACCCCCTTTTTTCCCCCCTTTTTTTTCCCCCCTTTTTTGGGGGGGAATTTTTTTTAAATTTTTTTTTTTTTTTTTTTTTTGGGGGTTTTCAAAAGGGGGGCCCCCCCAAAAAAAAAAAAGGGGGTTTTTTTTTTTTTTTTTCGGAAAAAAAAAAGGGAAAAATTTTTTTAAATTTTGGGGGGAAAAAAAATTTTTAAAAAAAAGTTTTTAAAAAAATTTTAAAACCCCAAAAAAAAGGGGGGGGTTTGGGGGTTTTTTTTTTAAAAAAAAAGAAATTAAAAAAAGGGGGGGAAAAAAAACCCCAAAAAAATTTTTTTTTTAAAAATTTTAAAAAAATTTTTAATTTTTGGGGGGGAAAAAGGGGGGGTTTAAAAAATTAAAAAAAAAAATTTTTTTTTTAAAAAATTTTTAAAAAACCCCCAAAAAAAACCAAAAAAAAACCTTTTAAAAAAAAAAAAAACCCCCCCCCAAAAAAAAAAGGAAAACCCCAAAAAAAAAGAAAACTTTAAAATTTTTTAATTAAGGAAAATTTTTTTGGGAAAAAAAAAATTTTTTTTTTGGGAAAAAATTAACCCCTTTTAACAAAACCTTTTTTTAAAAAAAAAAATTTAAAAAAATTTTTTTTTTAAACCAAAAAAACCCAACCGGGGGGGCCCCCAAAAAAAAAAAAGGCCCCCCGGGGGGGGGGGGCCCCCAAAAATTTTTAAAAAAAATTTTTTTTTTTTTAAGGGAAAATTTTCCCTTTTTTTTTTTTTTTTTTTTTTTTTAAAATTTTTTTTTCCCCTTCACCTTTAGGTTTTTTCCCCCCTTTTTTTGGGGTTTTTTTTTTTTTAATTTTTTTTTTGGCCCCCCAAATTTTTTTGGGGTTTTTTTTTTTTAAAAAAAAATTTTTTTTTGGGTTTCCCCCCAAAACGGGGGTTTTTTTTCCTTGGGGGAAATTTTTTTTTTTCCCCCGGGTTTTTAAATTTTTTTTAAAATTTTTTTTTTGGGGGGGCCCCCCTTTTTGGGGGGGGGTCAATTTGGGGGTTTTTGGGGGCCTTTTAAGGGGGGGTTTTTTTGGGGGGGGCCCCAGGAAAAATTTCCCCTCCCTTTTTTTGGGGGGTTTTCCCTTTTTTTATTGGGGGAACCCAAAAACCCCCCTTTGGGGGGGGGTTTTTAAAAAAAATTTTTTTTTTTTTTCCCCCCCTTTTTTTTTTTTCATTGGTTTTGGGGTTTAAAAAAAAGGGGGTTTTTTGGGTTTTTTTTGGGTTATTCCCGGGGGGTTTTTTTTGGGGGAAAAAAATTTTTGGGGAAATTTTCCCTTTTTTCCCCCCCCCCGGTTTTGGGGGCCCTGGTTTTCCCTTTTTTTAAACCCAAAATTTTTTAAAAAATTTTTTTATTTTTAAAAAAAAAAAAAAGGGGAAAAAAATTTTTTTTTTTTTTTTTTTTTTTCCCTTACCCTTTTCCCCCTTTTTTTTTTTATTTTTGGGTTTCTTACTTATTTTTTTGGAAAATTTTTGGGGGGGGGGAAAAAAATTTTTTTTAAGGGGGGTTTTTTTTTTTGGGAACCAAACCCCCTTTTTAAAAAGCCCCAAAAAAAACCCTTTTAAAAAAAAACCCCCCCCAAAATTTTGGAAAAAAACCCCCTTTTAATAAAAAAAAAACCAAATTTTTTAAAAAAAAAAAAAATTTTTTTAAAATGGGGGGCCTTTTTTTTTTTTTTAAAAAAAAAAAAAGGTTTTTTTAATTTTTGGGGGGTTAAAAAAAAAAATTTTGGGGGGGGGGGAAAAAAAGGAAAGGGGGGGGAAAAAATTTTTTTAAATTTTTTTTTTTAAAAAAATTTTTTTTTTTTTGGGGGAAAAAAGGGAAAAAAAAATTTTTTTTTTTAAAAAATTTTTTTTTGGGTTTTTTAAAAATTTTTTTTTTTTTTTTGGGTTTTTTTTTTTGGTTTTTTTTTTTTTTTTTTTTTTTAAAAAAAAATTTTTGGGGCCCCTTTTTTTGGGGGGTTTTGGGGCCCAAAAAATTTTGGGGGAAAAAGGGGGGCCTTTTTTAAAAATTTTTTTTTTTTAAAATTTTAAAAACCCTTTAAAAAATTTTTTGGGGACTTTAAAAAAAAAAAAAAAGAAAAAAAACCCCCCAAAAAAAAGTTTTAAATTTTTTTTTTTTGGAAACTTTTCCTTTTGGTTTTTTAAAAATTTTCCTTTTTTAAAAAAAAATTTTTTTGGTTTTGGGTTTTTTAAAAAGTTTTCCTTTAAAAAACCCCCCCCCAAAAGGGGGTTTTTTGCCCTTTCCTTTGGGGGAAAAATTTAAATTTTTTTTTTCCTTTGGGAAAGGGGGGGGCCCCCCCCTTTTTTCCCCCTTTTTTAAAAAGGGTTTTTTTTTTAAAAAAAAAACCCCCCCAGTTAAAAAAAAGGCCGGGGGGCCCCCCCTTTTTTTTTTTTTAAAAAAATTTTTTTAATTTTTTTTTTTTGGGGGCCCAAAGGGGTTTTTTTAAAAAACTTTTTCCCCCCCCTTTTTGGGCCCTTTTTTTTAAAAATTGGGGGGGGTTTTTCCCTTTTTTTTTTTTGGGAAAATTTTTGGGGTTTTAAACCTTTTTTAAAACCCAATTTTCCCTTTTAAAAAAGGGGAAAAAATTTTTTAAAAAAAAATTTTGTGGAAAAAAAAAAAAAAACCCTTTTTTTTTGGGGGGGGTTTTTAAAAATTTAACTAATTTTTTTTTTTTAAGGGGGTTTTTTTTAAAAAATTTAAATTTTTGGAAGGGGGGTTTTAAAAAAAATTTTTAAAAAAATATTTTTTTTTTGGGGGTTTGTTGAATTTAAAAAAAAAGGGTTTTTCCAAAAGGGGGGTTTTGGGGTTTTTTTTTTTGGGGGGGGGGCCCCCAAAGGGGGGGGTGTTTTAAATTTCCGGGGGGTTTGGGTTTTTTTTTTTTTTTTAAATTTTTTTTTTTTTAAAAAGGGGGGGTTTTTTTTTTTAAAAATTTTTTTCATTCCCCCTTTTTTAAAAATTTTTTTTCCCCCGGGAAAATTTTTTTTTTGTTTTTTTTTTTAAAAAAAAAAATTTTTTTTTTTTTTTTTAATTTAAAAAAAATTTTTTAAAAGGGCCCCCTTTTTTTTTTTTTAAAGGGGGGAAAAAAAGGCTTTAAAAATAAAAATTTTTTTTTTTTTGGGGGGGCCCCCTTTTAAAATTTAAAATTTTTTTTTTCCCCCCCCCCCTTTTTTTTTTTGGCCCGGGGGTTTTTTTTTTTTTAAAAAAACCCCCCTTTTAATTTTTTTTTTTTTTAAATTTAAAAAAAAAGGGAAAAAATTTTTTTTTTTTTTTAAACCCCCTTTTTTTTTTTTTTGGGTTTTTTTTTTTTAGGTTGGGTTTTTTTCCCAAAATTTTTTTTGAAAAAAAATTTTCCTGGTTTTTAAAAAATTTTTTAAATTTTTTTTTTTGGGGGGGGCCCCCCTTTTTAAAAACCAAAAAAATTTTTTTTTTTGGGAACCCAACTTTGGAAAAAAAAAAAGGGGCCCCCAAAAAAAAAAATTTTTTTCCCTTTTTTAAAACCCTTTTTTGGGGGTTTTTTAAAATTTTTATTTTAAAATTTTCCCCGGTTTTTAAAAAAAAAAACCCCCCCCCCCTTTTTTTTTTTTCCCGGGGGAAAAAATTTTTTTTAAAAAAATTTTTTTTTGGGGGGTTTTTTTTAAAATTTTTTTTTGGGGCAAATTTTAAAAAATCCCTTTTTCCCAAAAAAATTTTTTTTTTTTTTTTTTTTTTGGGGAAAAAAAAAATTTTTTAAAAACCCCCCCCCTTTTTTAAAGGGGGGTTTTTTTTTTAAAAAAAAAAAGTTTTTTTAAAATTTTTTTTTTCCCCTTTTTTTGGGGGAAAAATTTTTTGGGGAAAAAAAAAAAAATTTTTTTTGGAATTTTTTTTTTTTCCCCCTTTAAAAAGGTTTCCCCTTTTTGGGGTTTTTTTTTGGGGGAGGGGGTTTTTTGGGGGGCCCCCCCTTCCTTTTGGGTTTTTTTAAAAATTTTTTTTTGTTTTTTTTTTTTTTTTGGGTTTTTTTGGGGCCCCCCCATTTTTTTTTGGGGGGGGCCCCTTTTTTGGGGGAAAAAGGTTTTTTTTGGGGGGGGAAAAAAATTTTTTTTTTTTTCCCCCCCTTTTTTCCCCCAAAAAAAAAAATTTTTTTTTTTTTCCCTTTTTTTTTTTGTTGTTTTGTTTTGGGGGCCCTTTTTAAAAAAACCCCCCGGGGTTTTTTTGGGGGGGTTTTTTTTTGGAAAACCTTTAAAATTAAACCCCCCCCTTTTGGGGTTTTTTTCCCCGGTTTTTAGGGGGCCCCCCCAAAAAAAAAATTTTTTTTAAATTTTTTTTTTTCCCAAAAAAAATTTTTTTTTTTTTTTTAAAAATTTTTTTGGGGTTTAAAAAAAATTTTTTTTTTTTTAAAAAAATTTTTTCCCAAAAGGGAATTTAAATTTTTAAAAAAATTTTAAAATTTTAAAGGCCCCCTTTTTTAAACCGGTTAAAAATGAAATTTCCCCCCCCTTTAAATTTTTTTTTAAACCCCCCCGGGGGTTTTTGGGGGGGAAAAAAAGGGGGGTTTGGAAATTTGGGGTTTTTTTTTTTTGGGGGCCCCAAAAATTGGGGAAAAAAAAAATTAAGGGTTTTAAAAAAAAAAAAACCCCCCCTTTTAAAATTTTTTAAAATTTTCCGGGGGGGGGTTTTAGGTTTTTTTTCCCTTTTTTTTTTTTTTTTTTCCCCAAAAAAAAAAATTTTTTGGGGAAAAAAATTTTTTTTTAATTTTAAAGGGGGGGGGATTTTTTTTTTTTTAAACCGGGGTTTTTCCCCCTTTTTTTAAAATCTTTAAAAATTTTTCCCTTTCCCCCCTGGGGTTTTTTTATTTTTAAAAAAAATTTTTTTTTTGGGGAAATTTTTTTTTTGATGGCCAAAAAAATTTTTTTAAAAAAACCCCCACCTTTTTTTTTTTAAGGGGGGTCACACCCCCCCAAAAAATTAAAAATTTTTTTTTTTTTTTTTTCCCCCCCCCTTGGAAACCCCCAAAAATTTCCCCCCCCGGGGGAAAAAAAAAATTTTTTTTTCCCCCGGGGGTTTTGGGGGAAAAACCCCCCCCCGGGGCCCCCCCCTTCTGGGGGGGGGTTTTTTTGGGGGGGGCCCCCCTTTTGGGTTTTTTGGGGGGTTTTTTACTTTTTTTTTTTAAAAAAAAATGGTTTAAAAATTTTTAAAAATTTCCCCCTTTTTTTGGGGGGTTTTTTTCTTTTCCCCGGGTTTTTTTGGGGGGGCCCCCCCCCCTTTTTGGGGGGGGGGAAAAAAAAGGCCAAAAGGGCCCCTTTTTAAAAAAAATTTCCCCCCCCCCCTTTTTTCCCCCCCCCCCGGGGGGCCCCCTTTTTTTTTTTTTTCCCCCCCCTTTTTTTTGGCCCCCTTCAAACCCCCAAAAACGGGGCCCCAAAAAAAAAAAAATTTTTAAAAAAATTTTAATTTTTTTTTTTAAAAAATTTAAAAAAAAAAAAAAAATTTCCCCCCCCCCTTTTTTTTTAAAAAAATTTTTTTTTTTTTTAATTTTTTGGGGCCCCTTTTTGGGGGGGGCCCCCCGGGGGTTTTTTTTTTGCCGGGGGGTTTTTTTGGGGAAAAAGGGGTTTTTCCCCCAACGGGGGTTTTTAAAAAAACCCCCCGGGGGGGCCCATTCCCCTTTTTAAAAAGGGGGGGGGGGGGAAAGGGGGGTTTTCCTTTTTTAAAGGGGGGTTTTTTGTTTTTCCCCAAAAAGCCTTTTTTTCTAGATTTATTTGCTTGGTCACACTGCAGACTACAGCCAGGTCATTGTAATAAAACAGCGTGAAAATCTGGCAATTTAAAACGGCTTTTTTTTTACCAGGCATCAGATCTGAGTGCGCAGAAAATTCTGTTTTTTTTTTTTTTGTTAGTGTAGTATTTTTTGGAGTGTCTTACAACATTTTTGGACACCAATTTGCTGACCAAAAAATCTTTAGGTGGCCAAAAAATATTTATCTACGTTCCTATATTTATCACTGTGTTTTTTACGCCACACGCATCGCATATCATTGCGATAACTATTTTACAATTTTAGTAGTCCAACAATTTTTTTTTTAGTGTCATAGCCTAGTTTTTTGTGAAGCAAACAACAAATAGGACAACATAACAGAAAACTTAAGTGTGCATAACTATTCACCCCCTAAAATCAGTACTTTGTAGAGTCTCATTTTATGACAATTACTGACATTACACAATTTGGTTGGTCCAAAAAATATCCAGCCCACATATTTAACAGTGTTTTATCTCCGTCAGATGCCAGATCTATCTGTGGTCTACAAATTGTGGCATTTCCGGCCTATATTCCACTGCTTTTTCTGTCTGTTACCCTAGGTGTATACACTATTTTGGTGAAAAAATTTTTTTAAATCTCCAGGGCACATACTGAACAGTCTGTTATCTCAGTCAGACGCCTGGTGTATCTGTGCTCTACAAATAGTTGCTTTTCAGGCCTACTTTGCACTTTTTTTGCTGTCTGCTACCCTAGGTCTAGTATACACTATTTTGGTGTAAAAAATACAAAAATATCGGTCACATATTGAACAGTCTGGTATCTCTGTGACACGCCTCATGTATCTGAGGGCTACAAAGTGTGCTTTTGAGGCTTCCCGTCACCGTTTTTGCTGTGTATTACTGTAGCTCAAAACACTTTTTTAGCGTAAAAAATACAAAAATATCTGCCACATATTGAACAGTCCGGTATCTCTGAGACACACCTCATGTATCTAAGGGCTACAAAGTGTGCTTTTGAGGCTTCCATTCACCTTTGTTTGCTGTGTTTTGCCATTGCTCTAAACACTATTTAGGGGTAAAAAATAATTTAAAAAATACAGGCCACATATTGAACAGTGTGGTATCGCTGTCAGACGGCTGAGCTATTTGTGGCCTACAAATTGCAGCAATTCAGGCCTACATTCCACTGTGTTTGCTGTCTGTTACCCTAGTTCTGTACAATATTTTGGGGTATAAACTAAAAAAAGACAGGCTACATAGAGTCACCAGTGTGGTATCTGTGTCACACTCCTATCTCTCTGTGTGCTAAAAATTGTGGCATTTCAGGGCTACATTGGACAATTTTTACTTCATCTTACCACAGTTATTGACAGTGACAGCAGTTTGGTAAACAAATAAAGTACATTCCAGATATCTGAAAGTGCATTTTTCCCGCACACGGATCACATCTAATTTTGCTCCAAATTGTGACTTTTTTAATTTAATGTTGAAAATATTGTACGACATTTAAAATGGAAAAGGCGTGTGGCAAGGGACTGGGAACTGGACGTGATGGTGATAGTGCATGCAGAGGCAGAGGGCAAGCTGCAATTGTGCCACAACAAACACCCACATCTTATCGCAACAGATTCCTGTCAGAATTCATAGGGGACGGCAGAAGACCACTCTTGACACCAGAGCAGCGTGAAAAGGTAGTTGGTTGGATGGCGAATAATATTTCCAGTCAGTTTTCCACCAGCACCATGTCTTCCACACGGTCAAGTCTGAGTAGCCGTGAGTCTGGACCGCATATTTCTCACCCTAATCCTCCTTCCACCTCCCATGCCGAGACAACTGACCTCACATTGGACACCCCGAACTGTTCAGTTGTCCATTTATAGATTCTGGCCTCTCGCCCGGTCCACTTGAAGCGGGGCAAACTGAGATTGCATGTAGCGATGACCAAATATTTGAGCAGCCACGTTCACACGAAGATGACGGTGGGAACATGTCACAACAGGTGGACGATGATGAGAAACAATTGCCAGAAAGTCAGGAGGAGGACCAGGGTGCGGAGGTGGAAGAGGAGGTGGTGGATGATATAGTAACTGACCCAACCTGACAGGAGGACATGCAGAGCGAGGACAGCAGCACACAGGGGGAGGGAGGCGTAGCACAACAACAGGCAGGAAGAAGCCCTGTGGTGGCCGCAGACAGAAGGCGGGTAACCGTTCCTCGTAACACCAACACGACAGAAGTTGTCATTACAACTGTTCAGTCTTCCCGAGTCTGGTTGTTTTTTAAAGACTGCCAAGAATCCTAAACAGGCTACTTGCACCACCTGCCATGCCCACATCAGCAGATGTAGCAAAACTACCAGCCTGACCACCCCCAGCATGATCAGGCACATGGCAGTGAAGCACATAACTTTGTGGGCTGAACCCCAGAGTCCAGGAACAGTGTCTGCGGGTGACACCACAGCTTCTTCCACTGTTGTGCGTGGAAGCCAATCCACTGTCCATGGTGCCTGCGAAGATGCCTCCTGCCCTGCACCTGTCGTTGCACACACTCAACTACCACCATCAGCAAGCACATCCACATCCTTGTCCCAGCGCAGCCTTCAATTGTCCATACCCCAGTCATTGGAACGAAAGCGGAAATACGCAGCCAACGCCCCACAGGCCACAGTACTAAATTCACACATTTCTCATCTGCTTGCGCTCGAAATGTTGCCTTTTAGGCTCGTGGAGACCAAAGCTTTCCGCAACCTGATGGGGGCGGCCATCCCAAGGTACTCTATCCCCAGCTGACACTATTTTTCCCGGTGTGCAGTCCTGGCATTACACAAGCACGTGTCCCACAACATTACCCGTGCCCTCAACAATGCAGTTACAAGGAAAGTACACTTAACCACAGACACGTGGACAAATGCTTCAGGGCAGGGACGGTGCATCTCGCTGACGGCACACTGGGTTAACATAGTGGGAGCCGGGACCCAGTCTGACCTTGGGATGGAACACGTCCTATCAACGCCAAGGATTGCAGGCCCTAGGTCAATCAGGGTTGTCCCTACAGTCTACAGCTCCTGCACATCATCCTCCTCCTCCTCTTCAGCCTGCATTTCTGAAATGACTACATCAGTCGCAAACTGGAAGCACTGCAGCACTGCCTCAGCCAAGCGACAACAGGTTGAGACCACCCCACAGGCCACGCCGGAGCATGAGCATATAATTAACTGAAAACTGAAAATATAGATTAAACAACCACAAGACGGATTTCATAACCCAGGTATCATTTTAATCAGTATAATGGCACCAACGTGACACTGTCTGTCGGTTACTGAGCACAATCCCACTGACAGGTTCCCTTTAATCCATAGCAAGGGGCATGAGCGTAGTGTGCAGCGGGTGAGGGGAGCGTGAAGGACGATAGCTGTTTTGCGTTGTACCAACACTTCTACAGATCCAAGTCATAGGACCTTTTAAGGAATGGTGAGTGCCACATTTTGCTTGCTCTCATATCAGCTAGAACTTTGTTTCTTTGCTTTTTATATACTGTACATATATAAACCCATAAGCATGCTGTTATGCTAACCAGGAGTCCCTTGGCTGTACTAATTTATTTTGACCATTTTGGGAGAATTTTTTAATTCATTCTACCATTTTTAAGGGAACAACCTAGTCATGAAGCAAGGTCACTCATACTGTTGTCCACTATGTCTTTCTGATCTAATATTGGAGATTCTCTCTCTGGCATGGGTCTATTTACGCTGATTTGTTATGTTCTTGTCAGTCCCGGAGTATGCATGCCCTGTTTTGCCCAGACCCCGGTAAACTCTGGGAAATGCTCACATGGTGACGGCTTGCGTGTCAGTCCTGTGTGTCACTGAGCATATTCCGGGAAGTTACGCTGTGCTGGTGGGCGTGGCTACAGTGGTATGTGTCAGTCACCCGGCACATGACTCGGACTCTCTCTTTCCTTATTGGCCGCACTTAGTATAAATATCTTACCGCCCCTCACTTTTCCACACCCCCTGGAAGAAGCCGAGAAACGCGCGTCGGGGTAATAGGACCGAAAATATAGCTCCACACCAGGTGAATCACTTTCTAGTATTTTTTGCTTTCAACTACCTATTTGCATATTGACTATTCGTAATAGATATACTTTGTATTCACCTTAATCAGCGGTCACACTTTTTAGTGCGCTGATATCGTTATTCACTCACTGGGATCTACCCCATTCAGATTTTTGAGGATTGTTATTAGCAAATGGCACTTTTTATGCATATTATAATATTATTGTACTGGCATATGGAGTCTTTCTTGTACTAGGCACTTGATATTAATATAGGATTACACTCCATTGGTATTGGCATTTGATTGATCTTGTTTGATATGTGTATTAGCTTGCTTTGTATTTTATCCTCTTATCTGTGGGTTTAACTCTATATAGGGATTTAGTGTAGTTGCACATTAGTCCTAATTCTTGAGGTATTTTGCTTATTTTAATATTGTTCATATTTTACCTTGGATTTAAATAAAGTGTATTGATTTTATGGATTGCTTCCATATTTTCCTTTTTCTATCATAAGTAAAGGATTTGTGTATCTAATATTGGAGATACCAGGAATACTGAGGTAAAAAAGGCCATTCCCACTGTTGTCCACCATGTCTTTCTGACTGAATACTGTAGATAGCAGGATTAGTAAGGTGAGAAGAGGCTGTACACACAGCTGTTCACCATGTCTTTCTGATATAATACTGGCGATAGCAGTAGTGCTGAGGTAAAGCCCCCGTCTCACACAGCGATCTCGCTAGCAAGATTGCTGCTGAGTCACTAGTTTTGTAACGCAACAGCGATCTCCCCAGCGATATCGCTGTGTGTGACATTCAGCGACGATCAGCCCCCCTGCCGGGTATCGCTGATTGTCGCTGAATGTCCTGGACTTTTTTTTGATCGCTGGTCTCCCACTGGCCAGCACACATCGCTGCGTGTGGCAGGCAGAAGACCAGCGATCAGCTGGTAACCAAGGTACACATCGGGTTTCCAGGCGCCGGGCGGTGCCTAGAAACCCGATGTGTACGTTAGATACCAGCGCGCAGCTGCAGGGGAGCTGGTAACCAAGGTACACATCGGGTTACCAGGCGCCGTGCAGCGCCTGGAAACTCGATGTGTACCTTGGTTACCAGCTCCCTGCACCAGCGGGCTGGTATCCAACGTACACTGCGGGTAACTAAGCGACGTTACCCGCAGTGTCGCTGTCCTGATCGCTGCCTGTTAGGCAGCTCACCAGCGATCATGTAGTGACACACCAGCGATCCTGACAAGTACATATCGTTGTCGGGATCGCTGGTGTGTCGCTATGTGTGATGGGGCCCTTAGATGAGACTGTTCACACTGCTGCCCACCCTGTGTCTGATGTAATACTGGAGACACCAGGGGTGCTGAGGTAAGATGAGGCACTCACACTTCGGTCCACTCTTTCATTCTGATATAATACTGAAGATACCTGGAGTGCTGAGCTAATAAAAAGCTGCTCACACTGTTGTCCCCCAAGTGGTGGCCATTTTAATTCTATAGTGATACCTTCCCTAGTCAAAACAGTTGTGATTTGCTAATTAAAAGTATTTAGACATTTATTTATGATGACACTTCCTTTAGTTATTTATTTTTTTCTATTCCCAAAGAACCACTTTAAGATTTCATCATCATATGTTTCCCATATTTTTCTTTAATACATATGGACACAGTTGGTTATTTTTGTGTTCATCGAGTATCAGTGGTTTATATATTCTCAATATTGTTTTTGCTTGTTGGATATTACTCATATTCTAAAAGGGACTTTGTCAGCACAGAATGACTGTTCAAACTAAGTATCGCTGCTCGGTGCTTCACGGCGGGGCCAATCATTTATATACACTTTCCCACTTGGTTGTTTTCCTCAACTTCCACCCTTATAGTCATATTTACTAAAAATGGATGATAATAAACTGATTTCCAATGAAAATCTAAATCTGCAAATGTGATTGAGTTTCTCTGTGAAGTATTTATGTCCCAATGTAATTAAAGTCTGCTAATACAAGATGCCAATGTGGAACATAGAAAAAATCGTATTGGCTCAGTATATCTGGGACTTTATAAAAACAAAAAATGTACCTGAGCACTAACAGGTGCTGCAGCCTACCAACCTATTGTACATGGCACTGTTCTTCCCCGACACAGAGCGGTCCCAGACCGCTCCTGCCGGGGATTCAGCAGCCTCTGCTGTCGCCATGTCTACAGAGCGGAAGTTTCTTTTCCGCTCCACTCTGTTGATGGGGCAGGACTTCCGACAGCATTCTGATTGATGGGGGAGCCGGCTGTCAATCAGAATGATGTCGGAAGTCATGCTCCGTTGCGTCAGCAGAGGCAGCTGAATCCCCAGCAGGAGTGGTCTGTGACCACTCTACACAGGGGAAGATTTGTTGTAGAACTAATTCATGTTTGGAGAGTTGTTCTGTAGATTGCTGGAGTTGCTTTGAATGCTTATCCTTATCCTCACCTATTTGGTTTCTCCTACCTATACCTCTCCTGTGTTCCACTTTGTTGTTTTGTGAGTATATTTGTATGTTTGTAATCTTCTTTTATCCCTGTCTGTCTTCCCTTGTCTGTCTGGTTAGTGTAATCCTATACAATTCAGCCTCACACTGCCTTGGGTGAAGGAAGGAACAGATAAGGGCTAAGATAGGAGTATAGCAAGGTACGCGACACCGGAATCTCCAACTTCTGGGGTAATCCGGGAAACAGGGATAGACTAGGGCGCCCCCTAGCTCGACGGATTTCTAAATTAGTCAACCTTTTGAAAGGTGTATTCCTTTGTTAGTAAGTTCCTATGAGATGACATATACATTTGGAAATATGACTTTTGGGAATCCTGAGAATGAAGGTGCTGCAGCACTGCTTCAGTAGCACTGCAGAAGATCCATCCCACTAGCTGTACAGGGAACTGCAGATATCCCCTTTCACTTGAATGGAGCCCACTACAGAGGAAATCTGGGAGAACATCTGTGCCAAAGAAAAACTGTGAAGATTCAAAGATCTGATTCACACTAATCATGAAATGATAGCATATCCAAGTGATATGCCACCACTTACCATGATAGAAATACACCTATGTTCACAAACTGCGTCTTAGCTGCATTTTTTATGCAAATTAAAAGCTACTTTTACACTATGAGCAAAAGCGACGAGATTTCAGAAATCATGCACACACTTGTTTTTTTCCTTACTAATTAGTAAGATTAGAAACAAAATATCAAGCACAGAATGCATATTCTATAATCGCTCAATGTTAATCCCAAACAGGATCACTTTGGGCAAATGCCCTATGGAGCTTCTACCATATATGCAATACGAAACACATTTGGAGCAAAAACACCATAATACAATAAGTTTCATCGTATCAAAAAGTATTTTTTTATATAATAGTACAACAATATTAAAATACAGACATGACATAAATAGTGCAATGCATAATGAATATGAAACATACAGCTGTTCAATATAGGACCAGATGTATAAAGATGTAACAGCAATGCATAGTGGAAAATCCACACATGGGTTACATAGTAACAGTATTTCCAAAAAATGCTATAGTTCTTATGTCAAATGGCACAGTGCCATAGAAACCCCCCCACACACCAAAAAGATTCTCCAAATAAACACCTCATTTATAATGAATCACAAAAGGTGCCAATTACCCATGTCTTTCTCCATATGCAGGCACGCGCCCCAATTTTAATATTGTTGTACTATTATATTAAAAATACTTTTTGATACGATGAAACTTATTGTATTATGGTGTTTTTGCTCCAATGTGTTTGGTATTGCTAATTAGTAAGATTGCTGCAGTTTTTTCACTAATAGAAAGCAATGAGTAAGTCCCAAAACACAACAAAAACACAACAAATATACTGCTATTAGTTTTGGTAGTGTTTTTGGTGAAGAAAACACAGGTACAGTGGGATGTGAAGCCAATTTATTTTTGTGATTTTCCTAAGTTTAAACCTTAATGTCTTGGTATCCTCACATAACTATGGCTGTTAGTATTAGTAGAAAAACCAATAACAATAAAACCGAATACTAGGAAAGCCAAAAACCAAAAAGACAAAAATCCTCAAAATATAACTTTTAATGAAAACAAGTTAAGAGCATGTTCAAATATAATTAGGACAACAGCAAAACAGTGTGTGCCTATTGAACTCCCTACCTAACAGTGGAGGTTGACACCCTAAGTTTCTACGGTAGGTGCCCCCACTCCTCAACGGCTCACCCTATTGTCCCTAATGATCCCTACAGTGCAGACCTGAAAGGAATTGTCCTGAAAGGTGTTTTTCTGATGATGCCGTTTTAAGAATGAGACGGTGAGTGGTTTACTACATAGCATCTCTACTATATGTGTGGATATCATACCCCCGGATGAACCCCGTTATTCCCATGGGGGGGGGGAACGCGTCGGGCATTGCTTGGGCATTGCTTTGGAATGTCGCTATCTCTGACTAGTGCCTGATTGGGGCCTTATGGGATTCCTGGCTAATATGATGACGTATTACGGCAAATAGATGAGTACATAACTATTTGAATATTGCACTGTGCACTTTATTATTTCTATTCCTTGGAAGAGAGATGATTGTGTCTTGTCTTTGTATTGTGCACTTTAATGCCATACTAGTCCCATTGTGGACCTCTGGCCAATATGATGATGTTTTATGGCAAATGGATGAATATATAATTATCTGAAATATTGCACTGTGCACTTTATTGTCTCTATTTTCTTGCCAAGAAGATGACTGTGCCTTTGCATTATGCACTCCATTGCCATACTAGTCCTATTGTGAAAAATTTTTTGAAGCTCAGAATATCTGGGGATCCCTATTTAATACCGTTGGGACAAATTACATATTTTTATTGCATCTTGTTTACCCGTATTTGTTTATGAAGGGTAATCCTATGTAAAAGGATGCCTTTTTTATTGATGCTATTAAGTATCATTTACTAAAAATATCCATTTAATCAATCTACTGCAATGACAATTGCTGACTAAATTTATATTGAGTAACATCATTTTTTACATTTTTTTTTTACACTCTTTGTTTTTTTCTACACGGGTGTATTGTGACAAATCCTTTCGGGTCTCCACTGTAGGGATCGTTAGGGACATTAGGGTGAGCCATCGAGGATTGGGGGCGCCTACCGTAGAAACTTAGGGTGCCAACCTCCACTGTTAGGTAGGACCCAATATAGGGACTATCTAGGGTTTATTAGGACTTCTGCATTGTAGGAAGTTCTAGGGACACCAGGGTGAGCCACCGAGGAGTGGGGACGTCAACTGCAGAAAATTAGGGTGCCAACCCCCACTGTCAGGTAGGGCTCAGCATAGTGACCCTGTATAGTTCAATAGGCACACACTGTGTTTTGCTGTTGTCCTAATTATATTTGAACATGCTCTTAACTTGTTTTCATTAAAAGTTATATTATAAGGATCCTTGTCTTTTTGGTTTTTGGCTGTTAGTATTATTACAGTTTAATTACATTAGTGGTTTGTGTAAAAGTAAAGTATGACTGACCAACTATTGGCCCTACCGTTGTATAAATGTAAACAATGCCCTACCAACTCAATGCCCTACCATTGTATAAAGGTAAACAATGTCCTACCAACTCAATGCCCTAGGAATGTGTTAAGTAAACAATGCCCTACCAATTCAATTTCCTCTGCTGTTATTACATTTGCAATGTGCTTTCTTTTCATGAACTCATGTAACCTTAGAGTGGAAAATGCATAAAAATGCAGAAAGAAAAGCAAAAAAAATGGCAGCAAAACCTGTGTTTTTCTTCAGCAGCATTTTTTACCGTTAAGAGATCAGGTTTTAACTGCAGAAAAGATGTATCAAAAAAGCAAAGTGAGAACATTGCCTAATATCAGTTTAATGTCCTTTAAACCCATGTTGCTATGTATTCATATGGATCCTAAAATCTGTGGCGTCACACCCAGGCAAGGAAAGTATGATTCATTGAAAACATTATATTGTACCCTTTTGCTTTTCCTTTGAGGTTCTTTGTGGATGTTATCTTTTTATATTAGGTGTTTTACTATTTCAACAACCCCAAATAAAGTATGGATTACATTCTCAGAATCGGCACTAATAACAATGCCTGAAACCTCCAGAGAAGTAGAAAATATAGTGCAGAAATATCCATGCTCAACGCTTGAAGTAGAATAATGAGAGTTGAATACATGACTTTTCATAATTGTTTCAGGGATTAAATATTATTGTATCTTTCTGTGCAGACTTACCGGCTTCAATGCATTCTGGAGTTAAACAATAGCGTTCCTTGTGGAAATTAATAAATCCTTGAGTGACTGGCAAAAAAAAGAAGACAGATTTGCATTAGTTATCACCATGATGACATTTAGCAGAAGGCTGCATTCTGTAAAATATAAATACCTGCGTTATGCACAGAACTGTAATGGGAAAAACATTCCCTTTAAGGCCTCTTTCACACATCCTTTTTTTGCCGTCCGGAGGGATCCGGCTTGTTTTACAAAAAACAGATCTGTTTTTTTATTCCACCGGATCCGTTTTTTTCTGATTGAGTGTCATTAGCGCCGGATCGCGCAACATGTGCTTGCGTTTTGTCCGGTTTTTGCCGGATCCGTCTAAAATTTATTTTCCGGCTGCCGGACACAACGCATGTTGTAACGTTTTTTGTGTCCGGCGGAAAAACCGGACAGCAGCGGATGCGGCGCAACCGGCTCTTGGGTACAATGCAAGTCAATGGGAGAATCCGACCACCGGATCAGTCTTTTGCCTGATCCAGCCACCGCATTCCGTTTATCAGCTCTGTGCATGCCCAGAGTCTCTCTCTCTCTCTCCCATTATTGCATACAGATGTTTCTCTTGTTCTGTTCACCCTTTTCTTGGAGCTATCAATATTACCTAGTGCTCTTTTAATATAAATGTACTTTCTCTAAATGAGTTTTATCGAACATTTTTACAGTCATAATAGTATACGGTGCCAACAAATGTAAAAAAAAAAAACACTGGTGTATGTAAATTTATCGCCTGCAGCAAGTCTGAGAGAACATAGTTAGAAGATCCGGCAGGAGACAACAGCCAGTGACAAGACTAGAGGTAATTGACAGGTTTTTTGTTATGGGAGAGACCTGTCAATCGCCTGCAATGGTGCTGGGAAAAGCCGTCTACGGGCGGCAACAAACTAGTCTCATCTCTGGCTACAGTCCCCTGCTGGATCTTTAAAGCTCTGGCAATTCAGAAAAATCAGGTGACACGTTTTCTTTATCATATCTATTTTCAGCCCAATTGGCATTACTCTGTGGCCCAAATTTCTATAATCAAAGGGGAAAACTTGCACTGTAATTTGTGATAAATAATAAGAAATTCTTCTAATAGAGTTTAAATGGAAATTGCCACAAGGTTTTCTCCATATAAAGTTGGACCAGTAGCTGTAAGCCCTCATATACTTGATTCTAGAATGCTGTATATACAGATGCTTCTCACAAAATTAGAATATCATCAAAAAGTTAATTTATTTCAGTTCTTCAATACAAAAAGTAAACCTCATATATTATATAGTCATTACAAACAGAGTGATTTATTTCACGTGTTTATTTCTGTTAATGTTGATGATTATGGCTTACAGCCAATGAAAACCCAAAAGTCATTATCTCAGTAAATTAGAATACTTTATAACACCATCTTGAAAAATGATTTTAAAATCCAAAATGTTGGCCTACTGAAATGTATGTTCAGTAAATGCACTCAATACTTGTTCGGGGCTCCTTTTACATCAATTACTGCATCAATGCGGCGTGGCACAGAGGCGATCAGCCTGTGTCACTCCTAAGGTGTTATGAAAGCTCAGGTTGCTTTGATAGTAGCCTTCAGCTCATCTGCATTATTGGGTCTGGTGTCTCTTATCTTCCTCTTGACAATATCCCATAGATTCTCTATGGGGTTAAGGTCAGGAGAGTTTGCTGGCCAATCAAGCACAGTGATACTGTTGTTTGTACACCAGGTATTGGTACTTTTGGCAGTTTGGACAGGTGCCAAGTTCTGCTGGAGAATGAAATTTCCATCTCCAAAAAGCTTGTCGGCGGAGGGAAGCATGAAGTGCTCTAAAATTTCTTGGTAGATGGCTGTGCTAACTTTGGTCTTGATAAAACACAGTGGACCTACACCAGCAGATGACATGGCTCCCCAAACCATCACTGATTGTGGAAACTTCACACTAGACCTCAAGCAGCTTGGATTGTAGCCTCTCCACTAGTGTTGAGCATTCCGATACCGCAAGTATCGGGTATCGGCCGATATTCGCGTTATCGGAATTCCGATACTTAATTCCGATACTTTTCCAATATCGTATACCGGAATCGGAAGTTCCCATAATTCTTTGAGAGGCAATGTGATTTTAGTCAGCCAATGAGGAATCCTACGAAGTGTGGGCACATCCTGTAATGCTGCGGTCATCTTAACTAATGGCATGGCTGTGATTGGCTGCTGAAATGATGTCAGAATGCACTATAAAAGGCGCCGCCGCCATTTTAGCGTCACTGTGCTGTGAACTCAGTAAGGGACAGAACGCTACTCTGCTCACTCTGAGGGACAGTTAGATATTGCGATTTTGTGTACTACTGTGCTTGAGGCAGGCTAGTTTACCAACCGCTGTGTAAAGCTTCATTTTGCCAGTGTTGTTTTAACAGCTCTGTGCAAGGTGTGTGTGTGACAGTGCAGGTGACGCTGCAGTTTGCTCTGCATCCACCGCTGTTTGTAGGCATCTGCACGTGTCACTGACTCTTTTTTTTTTTTATTTTATTTTGTGGAATTGGTGCAGCTCCATTATATTAGAAAAAAATCAAATCTATTAGTGTGACGTGCTTCCATCCGTATACAATACATTGGTTGCAAACACTATAGAAGTACAGAAAGGAGCCTTTCACAGCTACTGAACAGTTGTCTGCAGGGTTTACTGTAGTCTGTGAGCTTTTAATTTTGTGAGTGCAGATTACGCTCCAGTTAGTTCTTCAACCACTGCCGGTTGTAGTCTGCTGAGTGTGTGTCACTGCCTCATCCTTCACATTTTTCTCTAATTGGTGCTGCTCCATTTTAGTGGAAAAAAATCTAATCTATTAGTGTGACGCGCTTCCATCCGTATACAATACATTGGTTGCAAACACTATAGAAGTACACAAAGGGGCCTTTAACAGCTACTGAACAGTTGTGTTTCAGTGTTCACTGTAGTCTGTGAGCTTTTCATTTTGTGAGTGCAGATTACGCTCCAGTTAGTTCTTCAACCACTGCGGTTGTAGTCTGCTGAGTGTGTGTCACTGCCTCATCCTTCACATTTTTCTCTAATTGGTGCTGCTCCATTTTAGTGGAAAAAAATCTAATCTATTAGTGTGACGCGCTTCCATCCGTATACAATACATTGGTTGCAAACACTATAGAAGTACACAAAGGGGCCTTTAACAGCTACTGAACAGTTGTGTTTCAGTGTTCACTGTAGTCTGTGAGCTTTTCATTTTGTGAGTGCAGATTACGCTCCAGTTTGTTCTTCAACCACTGCCGGTTGTAGTCTGCTGAGCGTGTGTCACTGCCTCATCCTTCACATTTTTCTCTAATTGGTGCTGCTCCATTTTAGTGGAAAAAAATCTAATCTATTAGTGTGACGCGCTTCCATCCGTATACAATACATTGGTTGCAAACACTATAGAAGTACACAAAGGGGCCTTTAACAGCTACTGAACAGTTGTGTTTCAGTGTTCACTGTAGTCTGTGAGCTTTTCATTTTGTGAGTGCAGATTACGCTCCAGTTAGTTCTTCAACCACTGCCGGTTGTAGTCTGCTGAGTGTGTGTCACTGCCTCATCCTTCACATTTTTCTCTAATTGGTGCTGCTCCATTTTAGTGGAAAAAAATCTAATCTATTAGTGTGACGCGCTTCCATCCGTATACAATACATTGGTTGCAAACACTATAGAAGTACACAAAGGGGCCTTTAACAGCTACTGAACAGTTGTGTTTCAGTGTTCACTGTAGTCTGTGAGCTTTTCATTTTGTGAGTGCAGATTACGCTCCAGTTTGTTCTTCAACCACTGCCGTTGTAGTCTGCTGAGCGTGTGTCACTGCCTCATCCTTCACATTTTTCTCTAATTGGTGCTGCTCCATTTTAGTGGAAAAAAATCTAATCTATTAGTGTGACGCGCTTCCATCCGTATACAATACATTGGTTGCAAACACTATAGAAGTACAAAAGGGCCTTTCACAGCTACTGAACAGTTGTTTGCAGGTTACTGTAGTCTGTGAGCTTTTAATTTTGTGAGTGCAGATTACGCTCCAGTTTGTTCTTCAACCACTGCCAGTTGTAGTCTGCTGAGTGTGTGTCACTGCCTCATCCTTCACATTTTTCTCTAATTGGTGCTGCTCCATTTTAGTGGAAAAAAATCTAATCTATTAGTGTGACGCGCTTCCATCCGTATACAATACATTGGTTGCAAACACTATAGAAGTACAGCAAAGGGGCCTTTAACAGCTACTGAACAGTTGTTTTCAGTGTTCACTGTAGTCTGTGAGCTTTTCATTTTGTGAGTGCAGATTACGCTCCAGTTTGTTCTTCAACCACTGCCGGTTGTAGTCTGCTGAGCGTGTGTCACTGCCTCATCCTTCACATTTTTCTCTAATTGGTGCTGCTCCATTTTAGTGGAAAAAAATCTAATCTATTAGTGTGACGCGCTTCCATCCGTATACAATACATTGGTTGCAAACACTATAGAAGTACACAAAGGGGCCTTTAACAGCTACTGAACAGTTGTGTTTCAGTGTTCACTGTAGTCTGTGAGCTTTTCATTTTGTGAGTGCAGATTACGCTCCAGTTTGTTCTTCAACCACTGCCAGTTGTAGTCTGCTGAGCGTGTGTCACTGCCTCATCCTTCACATTTTTCTCTAATTGGTGCTGCTCCATTTTAGTGGAAAAAAATCTAATCTATTAGTGTGACGCGCTTCCATCCGTATACAATACATTGGTTGCAAACACTATAGAAGTACACAAAGGGGCCTTTAACAGCTACTGAACAGTTGTGTTTCAGTGTTCACTGTAGTCTGTGAGCTTTTCATTTTGTGAGTGCAGATTACGCTCCAGTTTGTTCTTCAACCACTGCCGGTTGTAGTCTGCTGAGCGTGTGTCACTGCCTCATCCTTCACATTTTTCTCTAATTGGTGCTGCTCCATTTTAGTGGAAAAAAATCTAATCTATTAGTGTGACGCGCTTCCATCCGTATACAATACATTGGTTGCAAACACTATAGAAGTACACAAAGGGGCCTTTAACAGCTACTGAACAGTTGTGTTTCAGTGTTCACTGTAGTCTGTGAGCTTTTCATTTTGTGAGTGCAGATTACGCTCCAGTTTGTTCTTCAACCACTGCCGGTTGTAGTCTGCTGAGCGTGTGTCACTGCCTCATCCTTCACATTTTTCTCTAATTGGTGCTGCTCCATTTTAGTGGAAAAAAATCTAATCTATTAGTGTGACGCGCTTCCATCCGTATACAATACATTGGTTGCAAACACTATAGAAGTACACAAAGGGGCCTTTAACAGCTACTGAACAGTTGTGTTTCAGTGTTCACTGTAGTCTGTGAGCTTTTCATTTTGTGAGTGCAGATTATGCTCCAGTTTGTTCTTCAACCACTGCCGGTTGTAGTCTGCTGAGCGTGTGTCACTGCCTCATCCTTCACATTTTTCTCTAATTGGTGCTGCTCCATTTTAGTGGAAAAAAATCTAATCTATTAGTGTGACGCGCTTCCATCCGTATACAATACATTGGTTGCAAACACTATAGAAGTACACAAAGGGGCCTTTAACAGATACTGAACAGTTGTCTGCAGGGTTCACTGTAGTCTGTGAGGAATAACCACACTTAGGCCTTATAACTTTTCTGACTTTCTTTATCAATCTACCAAGATGAAGAAGTCAGTGAGTAAGGCACGTGGTCGTGGTCGTGGCCGTGGATTTGCAGCAGGGAGAGGACGTGGGGATTCTGTGGCTGCTGCCGCACCCAGTGACACAGCATCCACCAGTTTTCCCCGTGAGCGTTCCTTTATGCGCACTTTTGTAGGAGCTCAGCGTACCCCCCTGCTGCGTCAAGAACAAATTGAAGCCGTTGTTGGTTGGATGGCAGCCAATGCATCGACTTCAATACCTTCCACCTCCTCTCAGGACCACAGCACTGTTGAACAACCATCAGTCTCTTCACCGCCTGCCAAATTGCCCAGGCAGTCAGAGAGCTCTGTACAGGAGCCAGCTGAGTCTCTGCTTCTGTTCTCAGAATCTGTTGGCTTGCAAACAGGGGCCCAGCTAAGCAGCATTCTGGAATGTGAAGAAGAGGCAGTATGCAGTGATGCGCAACAGCTGTGTCTCTCTGAATCTGAAGAGGCGGGTGAGCCAGTGCCGATGGTCAGCACACCGCAGAACGCATCTGATGATGATGAGACTCAGTTGCCAGTTTCTGTTGAGCATGGTGCTGGCCAGACCACCCAACAACAGCAGGTGTTGGAAGAGGGTAGTGGTGGAGATGATGAGGTCCAAGACCCAACATGGCGTGAGGAACAGGAAGGTGGTGGGAGCAGCTCTGAGGAAGAGATTGCCCCAACGGTCCAAACAGTAGGGAGAGGTAGGCTGCAGACTCGCTTGCCTGTAGCCTCCAGTTTGGCACCCGTTCGGAGCAGTTCTCTTACAACAGCCAAACCGGGCGCTCCCAGGACTTGCTCTGCGTGGTCCTTTTTTGATACAGTTGCAGATGATATTTGCTATGTCAAATGCAAGCTGTGTAATCAAAAAATTAAAAGAGGTAAAAGTGTCAGTAACCTTAATACAACAAATATGTGGAAACATGTGCGGTCAAAGCACTTTGTTGAGTTACAAAGACACACTGGAGATGTAGGCCAACCTACAGCAGCACCTACATCTTCAGCTCGTGTTGGAGCCTCTTCCTCCAGTTCACACACAGGTGTTTCGGCTTCCTCACAGGATCGCCATGGAAGAACCTCTGTCACTGTTGTCCAGAGACACAGTGTTATTCCACGCACAGCTGCAAGTTCCCTGTCATCCTCACACACCCAGGCCACAAAACAGCCATCGGTAGCACAGGCATGGGATAAAAGACGGCCATACTCGGCAAACCATCCACGAGCACAGGCTCTGAATGCTGGCATTGCAAAACTCCTGTCCCTTGAAATGCTGTCATTCAGGCTGGTGGAGACTGACAGTTTCCGTGAATTAATGGCATTGGCAGTCCCACAATACAATGTGCCCAGCCGATTTTATTTCAGCAGGCAAGCCGTCCCTGGTCTGCAAAAGCATGTTGAGGCAAAAATTAAACATGCGCTACTAAACGCCGTCAGTAGCAAGGTCCACCTGACCACCGATGCGTGGACCAGTACCCATGGCCAGGGACGATACCTTTCACTCACTGCCCATTGGGTGAATGTTGTGGAGCCGGGTACAGATCTTGCGAGTGGCGCTGTACGTGTTCTGCCAACTCCAAGGATTGCCGGAATTAAGTCTGTCCACATTGACTCCTCCTCCTACTCCAGTTCCTCAGAATCATCGCTGCAGGAGCCGTCACGGTCTACCTCCACATGGACCCGTGGACGCTTACCTGATGCGACCGATATGAGCACAGCCGTGGCCAAACGGCAACAGGCCGTTCTGAAATTAATTTACATGGGGAATCGAAGCCACACAGCGCAGGAGGTCTGGAATGCCATCAAGCAGGAGAGCGACGTGTGGTTTTTGCCAGCGAATCTCCAGCCAGGCTTGGTAGTGTGTGACAATGGCCGAAATCTGGTGGCAGCTCTGGGCCTTGGCAAACTCACTCACATACCATGTCTGGCACATGTGCTCAACTTGGTCGTGCAGAGTTTTTTGAGGGACTATCCGGATCTTGATGCACTGCTGCACAAGGTCCGCCTAGAGTGCGCTCACTTGCGACGTTCCAGCATGGCCAGATCGCGCATTGCAGCTCTGCAACGCAGATTGCGCCTTCCTGAACATCGCATCATATGTGACGTATCCACCAGGTGGAATTCAACGTTACATATGTTGGAGCGGTTGTGTGAGCAGCAGCCAGCAGTAATGGAGTATCAGCTGCATCAGGCGCAAGCAACACGCAATTTGCGCCGTCCACACTTCACCATTAATGAGTGGGCCAGTATGAAGGACATGTGCCACGTTTTGCGTGCGTTTGATGAGTCAACGCGGATGGCGAGTGCAGATGATGCACTAGTCAGCCTGACTGTCCCCCTTATCTGCCTGCTTCAAAAAACACTGCAAGCAATAAGGGATGAGGTTTTGGAAGAGGTGGAGGATGAGGAGTCACAAATTCCATCACCTTCTGGAAAGTCAGCGCAACGTGGTTCCTCACAAAGGGCTGGGCAGGGCTCACTTTGTGAGGAGGATGAGGAGGAGGAGTCAATGGAGGAGGAAGACATCGCTCCAGAGGGAGGTACACAACGCTCTAGTCAGTATGTAGAGCGAGGGTGGGGTGATGCAGAGCAGGCAGAGATGACGCCTCTTGAAGAGGACAGCGTTTCTTTGCCAGTTGGGAGTCTGCAGCACATGGTTGATTTCATGCTGCAGTGCCTAAGAAACGACCGCCGCATCGCCCACATTCTCACGACGTCTGATTATTGGGTGTACACCCTCCTAGACCCTCGCTACCGGGACAACGTCAAAAGCCTCATCACACCGTTGAACCGGGAGCGTAAAATGCGGGAGTACCAAGACACACTGGTGCAATCCCTAATGTTCTACCTTACTGCCGAGAGCACTGCTGCTGCTACTGCTTTACAAAGCAGCTCTGTGCGTCGAGGCAGTGTAGAGAGCTCTGCAACAAGAGGGAGCACACGCAGTGCCTCTGCACAGGGAAAGACCAGTATGTTAAAAATGTGGCAAAGTTTTGTGGCAGCGCCACAAATGTCTACACCATCCGAGAGGGCTCCAGTCAGCGGGAGGCAACGTATCCGTCAGATGGTGACAGACTACTTGGCTTTGCCTCTCAGTGTACTCCCAGATGGCTCTTCCCCATTCAAGTTTTGGGTCTCTAAGCTGGATACATGGCCAGAGCTTAGCCAGTATGCATTGGAGGTGCTGGCTTGCCCTGCTGCCAGTGTATTATCGGAGCGCGTCTTTAGTGCTGCAGGTGGTGTACTAACAGACCGTCGCATGCGACTATCCTCCGATAATGTAGACCGGCTTACTTTTCTGAAAATGAACAAGGCATGGATCTCGCCAGAATTTGTCTGTCCGTTTTCAGATTAAATAACTGGTTCGCAATGTTATCCATGTCTCCTGTTCATCTTTCTACCACCTGAACTCTACTCCCTGGGCTCCAACACTGCCAGTTGCTGCTCAGAAGTGTCGTGTCCACAGAACAAAACACAAGCTCTACTGTTAGTGGGGTTCAGTAACGCCAGCTGTTCCCCTGCTGTGTCAACGGCAAGAAGTCTCCTGTTCCCGACACATGGACAGAAAAACACATGACCAACATGCTCCAAATAGGGAAGAGCCGTCACCCTGCTTGTTATGCTGAAAACATGAAATTGTGAAGTTTTGCAGGCCTAGAATGATAAATTTTAATGACAAATATGGACAAATAATAATTTGTCATCACAGCGCATATCTGCACATGTCTATTAGAAATGGTAACAAAAAATAAAACATAGTCTACTCTTCACATTTTGAAATTAATGCATAAAAGTACATTTCATACTTATGAATTAATGCTTTTTAAGGAACTTTATCTGTACCTGTAAGATAATGCAGTCAATGGATGTACGAATCATTAAATCCTCATCATCATCATCACGAGTTTTATTTATGACAGACATTATAAAATACACATACTGATGCCAACTGTAACTTCAAACACCATATATGAAATGGCCAGCATGTAAACATGGTAATAATGTCCAATAATAAATTATTACATCTAGAAAGTGCATCATGCATACTGACAATAGGTTGTTATACCTGCAAGTGCTGTTGAAACAACCACAAGAGATATAAATTAATACTGGTATATAGGTATCACATTCACAGTGCATAGTTACTCATGGACAATGTTGATGTAATACTGTATCTCAATTAAGTCAGCGTGAACCATTAGGCTTGTTAGTCTTGTACATTGTTAAAGAGGGAACGTAATTTTTTTGTTTGTCATAGGTGGAGTATTACACATTAAATTATTACTGCTGTATTTTTTTTTGCGTCCCTAGTGCGCAAGAACGCAGCCTAACCTCACATTTTATAGTCAGCTAATTGCCACACGCTACCCTACCCTACGCGTGACAGTAGGAAGGTAGTGTTGTTGGATAAAGCTTTGCGCAACCAGACATTCTTTTACCCTCTTCAACACTCTACAAGCAAAAAATGCATGATTTCAGCCACAGACTTTATTGACGTACAGTATAACATCGGCATTACCCATCAGAGGCTGTCCACTGTCTGATACAGACATAGAATATACCTTTGCTATCCGTAGCCTTTGTTTCACCTACACTTGCAGGCACACACTTAAATTGTGACAAACAATGCCTAATGTTTTTTTAAATGGTTATTTTTTATCGTACATTATTGTGTCATCAATCATCACATTGATGAGTCCATGCTGGACATGTCATACATGCTATAGAAAGTTACGATTTTATGAACTTAAATAATTGAAATGTCTGTGACTGTCACATAAAATTTGCGATGATGATGATGAAGAGTGACTATTACAAAATCCATTGTCTTCACTATGTTATGGTTTAACATAGCGTTCCTTAAGCATTATTCATAATAAAAAAAATGGACTTTTATTCTTACATTTACAACACTATATTTTGTTACCAATTTTTTGGGTGTTGTGTTGGTCCATTTTTTTTTGGCATGTGCATATATGCGTTTATATTTGTATTTTCTTTATTTTTCCTTCTTGAAATTAGAAAACATGTGTATCTTTCTACCGTGTTAGCCAGTAGATAGAAAAATATTTAGACTTCAGAGTCAGCAGTGGTTGATACCTTTTAATGGATAACTGAAAAGATGGAAACAAATTGCAAGCTTTCAAGGCTACTCACGTCTCTTCATCAGGCAAAGACTAAATAAAAAAATTAAGCATCACATATTTCTATACACAACAGGACACAGGAATAGTGCAATAGGTAAGACAAGTAAGTGACGTGTATCAGAACTGTCATTATCTCACAGGGATGAACATAAATATTGGAACAGTTCCTACATAAGGATATAAAGTTTGATTGCCCTCTCATTGGCTTTTTTTTTTGGGTTTTCATGACCCTGGAAGGGCATAGACGCAGATTCCTTAATTGATATAGAATGACATAAATCCATGTGATCTATTCATTCCATCACTAACAGTGTCAAAGGTCATGATGAGCTTATATTCTGAAACCTTTGTACGTTTCTCATATTTGAAGTTATATTTTAATACCAGTAATTCCATATCCATCATGCTATGACCGGGCATACAAAAGTCTTTTGCCACAGGTAAATTCATTAATTTATCTCTGATTGTGTGGCGCTGATAATTCATCCTTGTTCTCCTTTTTGTTGCCGGTCTCCCCTCACTTGTCCCTCCCTCACTTGTCTTAGCTATTCCTGTGTCCTGTTGTGTGTAGAAATATGTGATTCTTCATTTTTGGCTTTACTCTTAGCCTGATGAAGACACCTGAGTAGTCTCGAAAGCTTTGAATTTGTTACCATATTTTCAGTTAGCCATTAAACGTTATCAACCACAGAGGACTGTCAAGTATAAATATTTTTCTATTCTTGTAATTGAAATTCATCATTTTATTGTCGTAGTAAAACTTCATTTATTCTTGTTTGAAGTACATACATTTGCAATGGCCACGTAACAAGGCAATAACTCAATATTTTATGCCTACACCCTCCTTGACCCTGGGTTACAACACCGCCAGTTGTTTCTCAGAAGTGCTGTTAGCACAGTCTACACTTGCTCCTGTGTTACTGGGGTTCAGTAATGTCAGCTGTTCCCCTGCTGTGTGAACGGCAAACAGTCCTGCTGCCTCCACCATGTTCTCTTCTCATCCCTGGGTTACAACACCGCCAGTTGTTTCTCAGAAGTGCTGTTAGCACAGTCTACACTTGCTCCCGTGTTACTGGGGTTCAGTAATGTCAGCTGTTCCCCTGCTGTGTGAACGGCAAACAGTCCTGCTGCCTCCACCATGTTCTCTTCTCATCCCTGGGTTACAACACCGCCAGTTGTTTCTCAGAAGTGCTGTTAGCACAGTCTACACTTGCTCCTGTGTTACTGGGGTTCAGTAATGTCAGCTGTTCCCCTGCTGTGTGAACGGCAAACAGTCCTGCTGCCTCCACCATGTTCTCTTCTCATCCCTGGGTTACAACACCGCCAGTTGTTTCTCGGAAGTGCTGTTAGCACAGTCTACACTTGCTCCTGTGTTACTGGGGTTCAGTAATGTCAGCTGTTCCCCTGCTGTGTGAACGGCAAAAAGTCCTGCTGCCTCCACCATGTTCTCTTCTCATCCCTGGGTTACAACACCGCCAGTTGTTTCTCAGAAGTGCTGTTAGCACAGTCTACACTTGCTCCTGTGTTTACTGGGGTTCAGTAATGTCAGCTGTTCCCCTGCTGTGTGAACGGCAAAAAGTCCTGCTGCCTCCACCATGTTCTCTTCTCATCCCTGGGTTACAACACCGCCAGTTGTTTCTCGAAGTGCTGTTAGCACAGTCTACACTTGCTCCTGTGTTACTGGGGTTCAGTAATGTCAGCTGTTCCCCTGCTGTGTGAACGGCAAACAAGTCCTGCTGCCCACCATGTTCTCTTCTCATCCCTGGGTTACAACACCGCCAGTTGTTTCTCAGAAGTGCTGTTAGCACAGTCTACACTTGCTCCTGTGTTACTGGGGTTCAGTAATGTCAGCTGTTCCCCTGCTGTGTGAACGGCAAACAGTCCTGCTGCCTCCACCATGTTCTCTTCTCATCCCTGGGTTACAACACCGCCAGTTGTTTCTCAGAAGTGCTGTTAGCACAGTCTACACTTGCTCCCGTGTTACTGGGGTTCAGTAATGTCAGCTGTTCCCCTGCTGTGTGAACGGCAAACAGTCCTGCTGCCTCCACCATGTTCTCTTCTCATCCCTGGGTTACAACACCGCCAGTTGTTTCTCAGAAGTGCTGTTAGCACAGTCTACACTTGCTCCCTGTTACTGGGGTTCAGTAATGTCAGCTGTTCCCCTGCTGTGTGAACGGCAAACAGTCCTGCTGCCTCCACCATGTTCTCTTCTCATCCCTGGGTTACAACACCGCCAGTTGTTTCTCAGAAGTGCTGTTAGCACAGTCTACACTTGCTCCTGTGTTACTGGGGTTCAGTAATGTCAGCTGTTCCCCTGCTGTGTGAACGGCAAACAGTCCTGCTGCCTCCACCATGTTCTCTTCTCATCCCTGGGTTACAACACCGCCAGTTGTTTCTCAGAAGTGCTGTTAGCACAGTCTACACTTGCTCCTGTGTTACTGGGGTTCAGTAATGTCAGCTGTTCCCCTGCTGTGTGAACGGCAAAAGTCCTGCTGCCTCCACCATGTTCTCTTCTCATCCCTGGGTTACAACACCGCCAGTTGTTTCTCAGAAGTGCTGTTAGCACAGTCTACACTTGCTCCTGTGTTACTGGGGTTCAGTAATGTCAGCTGTTCCCCTGCTGTGTGAACGGCAAAAAGTCCTGCTGCCTCCACCATGTTCTCTTCTCATCCCTGGGTTACAACACCGCCAGTTGTTTCTCAGAAGTGCTGTTAGCACAGTCTACACTTGCTCCTGTGTTACTGGGGTTCAGTAATGTCAGCTGTTCCCCTGCTGTGTGAACGGCAAAACAGTCCTGCTGCCTCCACCATGTTCTCTTCTCATCCCTGGGTTACAACACCGCCAGTTGTTTCTCGAAGTGCTGTTAGCACAGTCTACACTTGCTCCTGTGTTACTGGGGTTCAGTAATGTCAGCTGTTCCCCTGCTGTGTGAACGGCAAAACAGTCCTGCTGCCTCCACCATGTTCTCTTCTCATCCCTGGGTTACAACACCGCCAGTTGTTTCTCAGAAGTGCTGTTAGCACAGTCTACACTTGCTCCTGTGTTACTGGGGTTCAGTAATGTCAGCTGTTCCCCTGCTGTGTGAACGGCAAAAAGTCCTGCTGCCTCCACCATGTTCTCTTCTCATCCCTGGGTTACAACACCGCCAGTTGTTTCTCGAAGTGCTGTTAGCACAGTCTACACTTGCTCCCGTGTTACTGGGGTTCAGTAATGTCAGCTGTTCCCCTGCTGTGTGAACGGCAAACAGTCCTGCTGCCTCCACCATGTTCTCTTCTCATCCCTGGGTTACAACACCGCCAGTTGTTTCTCAGAAGTGCTGTTAGCACAGTCTACACTTGCTCCTGTGTTACTGGGGTTCAGTAATGTCAGCTGTTCCCCTGCTGTGTGAACGGCAAAACAGTCCTGCTGCCTCCACCATGTTCTCTTCTCATCCCTGGGTTACAACACCGCCAGTTGTTTCTCAGAAGTGCTGTTAGCACAGTCTACACTTGCTCCTGTGTTACTGGGGTTCAGTAATGTCAGCTGTTCCCCTGCTGTGTGAACGGCAAAAATCCTGCTGCCTCCACCATGTTCTCTTCTCATCCCTGGGTTACAACACCGCCAGTTGTTTCTCAGAAGTGCTGTTAGCACAGTCTACACTTGCTCCCGTGTTACTGGGGTTCAGTAATGTCAGCTGTTCCCCTGCTGTGTGAACGGCAAACAGTCCTGCTGCCTCCACCATGTTCTCTCTCATCCCTGAGTTACAACACCGCCAGTTGTTTCTCAGAAGTGCTGTTAGCACAGTCTACACTTGCTCCCGTGTTACTGGGGTTCAGTAATGTCAGCTGTTCCCCTGCTGTGTGAACGGCAAACAGTCCTGCTGCCTCCACCATGTTCTCTTCTCATCCCTGGGTTACAACACCGCCAGTTGTTTCTCGGAAGTGCTGTTAGCACAGTCTACACTTGCTCCCGTGTTACTGGGGTTCAGTAATGTCAGCTGTTCCCCTGCTGTGTGAACGGCAAACAGTCCTGCTGCCTCAACTTTAATTTCCATGGGTACCTTCTGCTACCCATCCGGGTTCCAGTACCGTCAGCTGGTTCTCCGCAGTGCCTTTGGCCTAGGTGCCTCCATGTCGGTATCCGAGTTCCAGCAACGTCTGCTGGTCCTTGGCAGTGCTTTGGAGC
This sequence comes from Oophaga sylvatica, assembly GCA_033576555.1. Lineage (NCBI taxonomy): Eukaryota > Metazoa > Chordata > Amphibia > Anura > Dendrobatidae > Oophaga > Oophaga sylvatica. The sequence continues at coordinate 554,416,297 of JARQOD010000002.1, read as the reverse complement.
ACAGGTACCTCCTGCTTAGTAACCGTGTCCCAGTAACGTCAGCTGGTCCTCGGTTGTGCCATTGGCTCTTTTCCTTCTGCTGACCCTCCGGGTTCCAGCACAGTCAGCTGGTCCTCGTTACTTTCATTGGCTCTTGTACCTTCTGCTACCCATCCGGGTTCCAGTACCGTCAGCTGGTTCTCCGCAGTGCCTTTGGCCTAGGTGCCTCCATGTCGGTATCCGAGTTCCAGCAACGTCTGCTGGTCCTTGGTAGTGCTTTGGAGCACAGGTACCTCCTGCTTAGTAACCGTGTCCCAGTAACGTCAGCTGGTCCTCGGTTGTGCCATTGGCTCTTTTCCTTCTGCTGACCCTCCGGGTTCCAGCACAGTCAGCTGGTCCTCGTTACTTTCATTGGCTCTTGTACCTTCTGCTACCCATCCGGGTTCCAGTACCGTCAGCTGGTTCTCCGCAGTGCCTTTGGCCTAGGTGCCTCCATGTCGGTATCCGAGTTCCAGCAACGTCTGCTGGTCCTTGGTAGTGCTTTGGAGCACAGGTACCTCCTGCTTAGTAACCGTGTCCCAGTAACGTCAGCTGGTCCTCGGTTGTGCCATTGGCTCTTTTCCTTCTGCTGACCCTCCGGGTTCCAGCACAGTCAGCTGGTCCTCGTTACTTTCATTGGCTCTTGTACCTTCTGCTACCCATCCGGGTTCCAGTACCGTCAGCTGGTTCTCCGCAGTGCCTTTGGCCTAGGTGCCTCCATGTCGGTATCCGAGTTCCAGCAACGTCTGCTGGTCCTTGGTAGTGCTTTGGAGCACAGGTACCTCCTGCTTAGTAACCGTGTCCCAGTAACGTCAGCTGGTCCTCGGTTGTGCCATTGGCTCTTTTCCTTCTGCTGACCCTCCGGGTTCCAGCACAGTCAGCTGGTCCTCGTTACTTTCATTGGCTCTTGTACCTTCTGCTACCCATCCGGGTTCCAGTACCGTCAGCTGGTTCTCCGCAGTGCCTTTGGCCTAGGTGCCTCCATGTCGGTATCCGAGTTCCAGCAACGTCTGCTGGTCCTTGGTAGTGCTTTGGAGCACAGGTACCTCCTGCTTAGTAACCGTGTCCCAGTAACGTCAGCTGGTCCTCGGTTGTGCCATTGGCTCTTTTCCTTCTGCTGACCCTCTGGGTTCCAGCACAGTCAGCTGGTCCTCGTTACTTCCATTGGCTTTTGTACCATCACCAACAGGACAAAGAAGGTTAAGACAAACTACAAGATACAGAACAAGAGACAGAAGAACAATAAGCAGAAGATCAAAAAGCAGAAGAACATTAAGTATAAGACCAAAATGAAGAGCAAAATATATGCTCTAAATTCTAAGCAGAAGAAGACTAAGCAGTGTATGGGGGTGAGTCCGTTCCTCCTCGTGGTGCCCCTGGAAAATGCCTGATGCTGCTGCAGGCTAAACTGAACGCGGACAAATACTGTTGTAATTAAAATCTTTCGTGACAGCAAGAACGGAAGGATGAAAATTCAGAGTTTTACAGATTACAAGTACAGGAATGTCTGTCACAAATAAGAATATGATGAAAAGGATGAATAGGAAGAAGATGAAGAAGTAGAATATGAAGAATAATAACTGTTTAATAAGAACAATATAAGTAATGTTAACAAAAAGATGAATAGCAAGAAGTTTTAGAAGATTAAGAAGGTGAAGATGAAGAATAATTTGATGAGAAAGATGATGCTGCTGAAGATTATGAAGGAGAAAGTGTGTGAAAAGTTAAAAAGGTGAAGACCATGGAAGTTGTGAAACAGACATATTTGACAAAATAGAAAAAAGGTTAACAACATTGTGAATTTCTTCGTCAATCCGAACGTATTTCCTAAAAAAAAAAAATTAATGCTATTCCATTGGATTGGGTTAAACATCTATGCCTTTAATGTCTCCTCAACCTCCCCCAATACATTCTACATTACTCTTTGTTGTTTTCCTTCATGTACAATTAACCTACAAGGCAAGAATGGGTTTTTTTTTATTTCGCTATTTTGTTCCCATAGACTTACATTGGACTTCCGGTATCGGTATCGGGTATCGCCGATATTTTTTGGGTATCGGCGATACCATTCCGATGCCGATACTTTTGGATATCGGAAAGTATCGCTCAACTCTACTCTCCACTCTTCCTCCAGACTCTGGGACCTTGATTTCCAAATGAAATGCAAAATGTACTTTCATCTGAAAACAACACCTTTAACCACTGACCAACAGTCCAGATCATTTTCTCCTTGGTCCAGGTAAGATGCTTCTGGCGTTGTCTATTGGTCATGAGTGGCTTGACACAAGGAATGCAACACTTGTAGCCCATGTCCTGGATACGTCTGTGTGTGGTGGCTCTTGAAGCAATGACTCCAGCAGCAGTCCACTCCTTGTGAATCTCCCCCAAATTTTTTAATTGCCTTTTCTTAATAATCCTTTCAAGGCGGCGGTTAACCTGGTTGCTTGTGCACCTTTTTCTACCATACTTTTTTGTTCCACTCAACTTTCCATTAATATGCTTGGATACAGCACTCTGTGAACAGCCAGCTTCTTTAGGAATGACCTTTTGTAGTTTACCCTCCTTGTGGAGTGGGTCAATGATTGCCTTCTGGATATCCGTCAAGTCAGCAGTCTTCCCCATGATTGTGGAATCTACTTTAACAGACTAAGGGACCTTTTAATGCTTAGGAAGCATTTGCATGTGTTTTTTGTTAATTATTCTAAATTACTGAGATAACGACTTTGGGTTTTCATTGGCTGTAAGCCATAATCATCACCATTAACAGAAATAAACACTTGAAATAGATGACTCTGTTTGTACTGACTCTATATATTATATGAGTTTCACTTTTTGTATTGAAGAACTGAAATTAACTTTTTGATGATATTCTTATTTCGTGAGAAGTGAACCACATGTGTGTCTCAACCCGCTCTGCAAGGCAAAAAAAAATAACTTCTGTTATGCTTACAGACTGTGCACTCCGGTTCAATGGACATCTCTGGTGTTGATTCAGCGCCTCCTCTCTTCTTGGAATCACTGTCCTCCTTTTAGCTTCATGCGAATTACGCATCCAACATCATCCACGCAGTGTCCCCAATTCCGCTACTGTACAAGCCCTCTCTGCCCTGCACTTTAATGCACATGCGCGGGAAAGGCCAAAGAGCTCCAGCATATGCGTGCTACAGTACTTTGTTCTGCCCTTGGCAGGCAAAGAGAAGTGCACCTGAGCTTCAGCACAATGCAAGAAACGCCACACAAAGGAGAACAGATAATGCAAGAAGAGAGGAGACTCCTGATCAAGACCAGAGATTTCCAACGGACCAGAGCATGCCATAGGTTTTTTTTTGCCTTGAAGAGCGGACTGGGGACAGACACATAGAAAGCTGTAATAAGGGCTTACAGGTGCTGGAACCAGGGTTGGACTGGCCCACCAGAGAACCGGACAATCCTCTGGTGGGCCCTGGCTTCTCGTTCAGGAGAATTCATAGTGCAAACCTTGCAGTTACTATGGGGCTCTTCAGCAGGGTGGAAATGTGTGCCCTCAGAATAAAATCCTCCAGGGCCCATTGTTCTTCAGTCTGACACTGGCTGGAACTACTTCATATGGGAAAAACCTGGTGACATGTTCCCTTTAAGGAGTTGTCCAGTGTCTATTACTTCCATGCCCGATACTGAAAGACCCTGGTCATGTGTTACCTGATTGACTTGGCAGGTATTATTCACCTGTCCTAATAATTAAAAATGAAATCAGGCACAATGCCTGCCAACTGTGCATGATCCTACTGTACGTGACGAGTGGCAACCCCTTGACGTGTCTGCAGCTATCTTTAAACACTTAGCCTTGTAAAGGATATAGACCCCAGAAAAATCAAACCTTTAGTGTTCTAATCACTATTTCTGCTCTGCGGAAACTGAAGTTTAATCAATAAAACTAACTAGAGTGCTCGGTGCACCCTTATTAAACAAAAAGGTAAATGTGTGGCATTGTTATGGACCCGTTCTGTATTGTGTCTCCAAAATTCTGGTCAAAAACTGCTTGGAAAATTCTTTCAATTCATCTGTGTGGAAAAGCCACTTTTGTTGCTCATATGAAAAGTTTTTTGAGTGTTTTTTATCTAGAAGAGATTTTAAAAAAGAAAGTACATTTTACTTCTTTGAAGTGGATTCTAATGGAATCTTCTCCAAACTAGCCACTGAAAACTGCAAAAAATGCTTTACTAAAAAATATCTGTTTCTATTATACTTTTTCTCTGACTGTTCCATTTCTGATTTTAATTATGCAAATTGTCTCTTCAGAGAGGAAAAGAGCTAGAACTCTAGTGCCACCTATTGGAAGGTAGCAATCCTACAAGTCAATGTTGACCCTTTAACGAGCCTTGTCACATGACCTAGGATAATAACCAAACCAGAATCTCAATTTGCAGACACTGTGTTTCAGGAGACTGCCCCTTGTCAGTGCAAAGCTGAAATCTGGTTTGGCAGGGTGAGAGGAGTCCGACCATTATCCAAGAAGTATTGTTTCTCCTTGCAGAGATCGACATGCTAAGCATGCCGAGATGAGGAGACTTAAAGCCACAATGCTCCTCTGGGAAATTTGCTAATTATGTAAATTGTCTCGCAGGGGGGCCCACTCGTGGGCGCCAGCACTGGCACAGGGCCCCTCATAGTAGGCCGGTGTCTCTGACGGCGAGTGGGCCCCCCCACCTGCTCAGGGTCCCGGCACTCACCCTGGTGCGCCAGGTGCTGATGCCGGCCCTGGGGAGGGAGGTGGAAAACCTGGCATGTGTTGAGGTGTAGGCTGGACGTTCAGCAGCTGCAAATGGAGGAATTGGAGAAGTCGGAGGAGAGAGAGGGACAAAGCGAGGCATTTTGCTGGCAACCTATGTGTCATCAGGGGAAGGTGGTACAAAATCCTTTGAAACCCAGGCATGGTTCATTTTAATGAAGGTGAGATCATCAACATTTTTGGTTGACAGCCGGGTCCTTCTTTCTGTCAGGATTGATCCAGCAGCACTGAAGACTCTTTCTGATAGCACACTACCATCAGGGCAAGCGAGCTCCTGTAAGGCATATTGTGCCAATTCAGGCCAGGTGTCCAGTTTACAGGCCCAGTAGTCAAAGGGGAATGAACTGTAAGGAAGCCTCTCAACCATGTGCATGGTGGAGATCCACCTTGTTGCAACGTCTATGATTAGGCGGTGCTTGGGGAGGTGGAGCGATTGCTGCAGTCTCTGCATACGACTGGAGTCTATGGGCGAGCAACGGATGTGCTAGCACAGTCTTTGCACCTTATGGAGCAGGGCTGGTAAATCCGTATAATTATTTATGAAGCACTGCACCACCAGGTTCAAGGTGTGAGCCAGGCAAGGTATGTGTCTGAGTTTTGCCAGGGCTATGGCTGCCACAAAATTACGTCGGTTATCACTGACTACCTTGCCTGGCTCAAGATGTAGACTGCCCAGCCATGACTCAGTTTCTCGCTGCAAGTAGTCGGCCAGTACCTCCACGGGGTGTCTGTTGTCGCCCAAAGACATCATCTTTAAAACAGCCTGCTGAGCTGACCCCTACCACTAGCTGTTCGATAGTGGGACACCTCGTGTGCAACACTAGCAGCTGCGGATGGAGTGCTCGTGTGACTGCGCTCTGTCAACGAGCTTTCGCTTCTGGAGGAGGAGGAGGGTCGAACACCTACAGCCAACTGTTGCCTATACCATGGGCTAGGCAGCAATGTCCCACCGCTGCTGTCCCCTGTGGACCCTGCATCCACCACATTAATCCAATGCACAGTGATGGACACGTAACGGCCCTGGCCATGCCTACTGGCCCATGCATCTGTTGTGGGGTGCACCTTTCCACTCACTGATTGTTTGAGTGCATGGACAATGCGGTCTTTCACATGCAGGTGGAGGGCAGGGATGACTTTTCTAGAAAAGAAGTGTCGACTGGGTAGGTCATAGCGTGGGACAGCGTAGGCCATGAGCTTTCGTAACGCTGCGCTTTCAACCAAACGGAAGGGCATCATCTCTAATGAGATCAGTTTGGCAATGCAGGCGTTCAAA